>OZ005649.1:404961409-405561409 GCA_963930645.1 Salticus scenicus
AGTCGAATACTAAAAAATCAATATCTGCGAATTTGGAATTTTCGATTTTAAAGGGGGAAAAAAGGGGGAAAGTAGATTTGGAGGGGAGGGTAAAGGGGGGAAATTAGTTTGAGAGGGAAATCCGTTCTAGACCCACACATGTAGCACCTCATTTTAAAGGTCTTGAAATTTCATGTCGATTGGGGATGTTTGTATACAGTATAGTGCGACCCCTGGTGGTGAAAAATGGAACTAAGTGATTTTGCTGTAGACCCTATCATGTTACATCTTATTTTAAATGTCTTGGTATTTCCTGACCGTTGGTGATGTTCGTACAGAACACAGTACGCCCCCTGGCGGTGGAAAGTGCAACTAAAGGATTTGGCAGTTGACAAAACCATGTGACACCTTATTTAAAAGGTCTTGGAAATCCAAGGCGATTGGTGATAGAGGTCTTGAAGTTTCATGTTGATTGGGGATGTTTGTATCCAATATAGTGCGCCCCCTGGTGGTGAAAAATGGAACTAGGTGATTTTGTAGTAGACCCTATCATGTTATATCTTATTTTAAAGGTCTTGGTATTTCCTCACCGTTGGTGATGTTCGTACGGAACAAACTGTGCCCCCTGGCAGTGGAAAGTTCAACTAAAGGATTTTACAGTTGACACCACCATGTGACACCTTATTTGAAAGATCTTGGAAATTCAAGGTGATTGGTGATGTTCGTATACAACATACTGCGCTCCCTGTTGGAGGAAAATAGATTTTGCAGTGCGTGCGTAGCATGCCTGCTATACGGTGCCGCAGCCACAGGCCACAGTGGTAACACGAGTCAGAAGTTCGTTCGGTTCAAGATTAATTTTTGAGAATTTTTTCATGTTAATAGCGGCCTGCATATACGTGCCACAGGCACTGGGATACGAACCCGAGTTCCGTTCTGTTTGAAGTAATTTTTTTTGTTACAGATTATTATTATTATTATTATTATTATTATTATTATTATTATTTTTGTGATGTTTTCATTTAAAAACAGAAATTCAAACAAAATCGAGTTAAAGATATAAAACCATACAAATTTAATTTGCATTTAAGGTTATTATCATGGGCCCGGGCAACACCGGGCGGGTTCTTTCGGTTGCAGGTTAATTTTTGGGAACTTTTTTTATGTTATTAGCGGCTCACGTATGTGCTGCCGCAGACACCGGTGTCACAAGACTGAGTTTCGTTCGGTTCGAGGTAATTTTTTTGTTAAAGCTGATTATTTTTTTCGCGATGTCTTTATTTAAAAATAGAAATTCAAACAAAATCGAGTTAAAGATCATACAAATTTAAGGTTCAATTAAGGTTATTATCATGGGTCCGGGCAACGCCGGGCGGGTCAGCTAACATGTAGTCCTTAGTATTAAAAGAAACAGAAAATAAAAGTTAGCAACTGTTTTATTTGGAGTCAGTTTGACGTCACATTGACAGTACTTTGTAGAAAGTGATGTCATATATAGTATTTCAATTTATAACCATTTTTCCGAATTTCTTTTTTTTTTATAAGTGAAATGTTGTAAATTATATTAGATGTTTTAACTTGAAATACATTTAAATAATGATACGACGATTTTTGAAACATTACGGTCAATAAAGTGACCGTCGAAGTCGACGGGTTCCAGCTAGTTTTAATTTTATATTTTTAAATGATTAATTAAAGCGTTTAAAATGGTTTTTCTTTAACACGCTTTTATTAACTTGATATGATGCAACTATTAATGTATGCAATGGAATTTTGCAATTCAATTTTCGGCAATTTCTTGTCGTCCGAATGACCTGAAATTTTGCACACGACTTCATAATCAATGACAATACTAGATACAAGTGTTTCCAAGCACTTTTCCCATCAGGGGCAGGTTCCAGGGGTAAACAAAAAATCTATACTTATGCAAAACTATCGTATGTGACACAGGATTTTGATGTATTTGTATAATGTCGAGTGGCAACAATTAATTTTTTTTAATAAAGATTTAAAAGTATGTAATAGTTTTCGAAAACCTTTATTAGTTCATTTTCAATAAAAGAGTGTTCTTTATTTTATTTTTTATTTTTAATGGTATAATTTTATTTATCAAAATAAGGGAAATCGAGTAATGAAATACTTTAATTTAAATTTAAGTTTTTATGAAAATAAACTTCAACGGAAAATTCATTAGAATCGTCCCTAGTTCATTTGTCAAAGAAATAATACCTAAATGTCCCCAAATTTATTACTTTTTCTACCATGTCAGTTTAATTAGTTTAGCATCGATTTACACGATTTTTTTTTTTTTTTTTAAACTATGACATTTATCTTTTACATTATAGCATGTACGTCATAAAGCTAAATCTGCCTAGCCTTATGTTTATTTTATTTACATATTTATTTATTTATTTATTAACTTTTATTTTATTTGTTTAAAATCACAGATAAAATTTTATTTCATTTTTCTCAGTACATTGTTGTAATAGTGACGTCATATTTTCAAAACAATTCACGAAAAATCACTTTTTAGCTTGTAATGGGCTCTTCCCACCTGACGTCAGAGGTCACATGATAGAGGAAAAACAAATAGCAGACAAAGTCTTGTTTATCTATAGTGATTGCTGAAATAACATATTTTCTACTCTCATTTTTTATCAATCGTATTTAATCTGTGTTTTTTTTTTTATACATCATCATTTTTAATCCATTTTCTGACATTAATTATCATCTTTTGTTTGCTGCATATGTTACCGTTAAAGCGCGAAATCTGTTAATCTGCAAATTACCTAGCTAATCTGCAGATTAACTAAAATGACCCGTTAAAGTGCAGAATGAAGAGTTTTCCGCATTTTAACTAGGTAATCTGCAGATTAACGGTTTCAGTATCGTTAAAGTTCAAATGTTTGTTTCGAGCCTTAGTTTTTTTTTTTTTTTTTTTAACATTCACTATGACTTCAAACAGCCATGTGATACAGATACGCGAATGACCTTCAAACATAACTAAAACTTTTACTCCTTCACTTCCGCTACGCTATGATGATAAACCGATAAACGGCAAACGCAAAATGTGGAGGATGGAAGCCATGGTTAGGTTTATTATTATGACTAACACAAAATTTAAAGTAACAAGTAAGTTATAATTGTTTTAATTTTGATTTTATTTCTATCTTTTTTAATTCTGTCAATATAAGTTTGATAAGGGTCTGTATTTTATTAATGAAATTTAATCTTACTTAAAAGCTGTCTTTCGTGAAACTCCATTTTGAATTATGAAAATTAGATTTAAATTACAATAATTATTTCCTTCCGAACTAAAACTATTAAACCATAACTTTTAAAAACTAATTTATTTTAAAATTGATTTAAATTACTATTACTTACTGGGAAAAAAAAAAAAAAAAAAGATATATTAATTATTAACTTTGAAAAATATTATGGCATTTAATAAATACTTAATATGAAATTTTTGTAAATTTTTTAGCATTTCATTGCATTTTTTTTTTTTTCTCTCTTTCAGTTTCAAATTTCCTGTACGTATTTTTATCATGATTATATTTTTATTTATTTATTTATTATTTTTTTAAATTTTGTTCGCTTTTTCAAATAATTTCGTTGTAGATTACATAAAAAGTGTTAATAAAGTTTTTTTTTTTTTTTTTTTTTTTTGTAAAATTAATATATTTGCTAAATTTGTGCAGATATATGTATGCTGCAAAATATAGTTTAATAAAGCATTGAAAACTGTCATTTTAATTTTCATGCATTCTAAAAAATGTTAAAGCAGTTTTAATTATTTGAAGTACTTCTTAAATAATGCTTCTGATTTGTCTAATTTAATATTTCTAGTAATATTTTATATAATTTAATATTTCTAGTATTTAAATAGTAATAGCAATATATGTTGTTAATAAAACTTTTTTTTTTTTTAATTTTAAATTGTTAAATATTTTTATTTTGAAAAGAAATCGTTACTGTATTACAATTCTAACATTCATTTATAAAACAGAATTTATTGAAAGCTATTAAAGCTATTATATTTCATATTAAAAATGAATAACATATTCAAACTTATATTGACAGAATAAAAAAGATGAAATAAATAAAAAATAAAACAAATATAACTTTAAGAGATATAAAAATTAAAACACATACAGATTAAAATAAGTAAAGAAAGAAATAAAAAAGAAAAGAAAACTATTTTTTTTTTCCGAATGAAAAAACAAATACAACATAGCGTGCTGTAAAATTACAACACCAGATATCTTATTTTCACTTTAACTAGTGCCTAGTAGGTAATGTGCAGATTATCTAGGTAATTCGCAGATTACCTAGGCAATTTGAGAAATAAAACAATTTTCCTCACTTTAACGGATCACCCTAGTTAATGTGCAGATTACCTAGCTAATCTGCAGATTAACTGATTTCTGCACTTTAGCGGTAACATATACATTTACAATCATCATTTAGTTTATACCTGTTATTGACGTTCATGAAGACCATGTTTAAATACTCTGATTTTTGGTACTTAAATCAGTGACAGTGCAATATCGTACTGCGTAAATCTATTTAGACCAGTAACTAATTTAATTAACTTGTTGTAACAACTTTATGCAATTAAATTAAATGAAAACATTTTAAAATTTCAAATTATAATCCATAGACATTCCACAAGAAGCTATTATTTATTGCTATATCAGTTAATGTTACAGTTACACTACAATATACAAAAATCGATTCTTATAGGTAAAAATAAATAAACACATAAAATGTTTTTTAAAAATTATTAAATTTACAAATACAATTATTCTACTGTTTACAAATGCACAATATTACTTTTATTTTATTTTATATTAAATATTAAAATTTTTGTTCTTAAGAACAATATTTAATTGAATTCGATTCTCAGAATTCGGTTATTCGTTTTCCTCTATCACGTGATTGAGCAGACGAGGTGGGAAGAGCCCATTTCTAAGCAATTGAAGCTAATGAAAAAGTTTAAATACAAAAATCGTTCTTTAGAGTAAGGCGGTAATTCGCCTGATTTGAACTGTTTTCCTATTTTCAATATTAAAGAAATTATGGGCATATGAAAATTTCCACCCCCTTTGACCTGGATACCCCATCTACGAACTCGACCGAGATTTTTACTGTACTGACAACATATCCTGAGCTGGTTAAATTTAAATAAAAATTACTCCAGTTATCGTGTTTACAACTTAACATGGGAAAAAGCGTTATACATACATATATATATATATATATATAAACTTTTGAACGGGGGGTGGGTTTAGGTTCTAGGGGTCATGATCGGTGAAGATTTGAAGAAATTTTCCAGAAGTCGTGTCATGAGAACCATTGCAATAGGTAGATCTCCTATAAGGAATCTACCTAAAAGTAGTGTCAGGAGAACCATTGCAATGGGTAGATCTCCTATAAGGAATCTACCTAAAACCATTGCAATAGGTAGATCTCCTATAAGGAATCTATCTAAAACCATTGCAATAGGTAGATCTCCTATAAGGAATCTACCTAAAATGAGAAACAGCGAAAATGTTAGTGAATATTTTTTCAAAATTAGAGAATTAAGTAAGAATGGGCATATTGATGATGCTGCCATTATGCACTATGAGATCCAAGGAATAAATGATAAACATGAGAATAAAATTCTACTTTATGGTGCCAAGAATTTATTCCCTTACCTATATTTTCTATCTTCTATGCACCGACGACGGTATACTTAACTTAAAGATAATAATGTGTAAAAGAATATTTGTCTTTAGTGAATGCGTCGCTGTTCATTTTCATTTTCGCTTAAATGATCTGAAAAACTATTTGTACTTATAAGGATTCTTTACACCCAAAATTACACGGTTCGGCAAATCCCATGCATCCCAACCGATAAATGTTCAAGTTAATCGAATGATTCTTTTAACCGTTATCGCGGTATAGATGCCCTGTGACATAGTGTGACCATAGCCTCCTAAACTAGATGCCTGTCGCGTTGCTCAAAGACCTGGCAACAGCTGATGCGGTAGACAGCGCCACCTGGTACAGGTGACGCGACTTTTTTATTCAACAGCCACCAATAATTTTAAGAAGTGATATATGATATACATAATCGACTTTTCTTCGATTCTATTCGCCTTTTATGTATATCATCGCAATTTTAAAAATTTTTGGTGGCTGTTGAATAAAAAAATCACGCAATCTGTACCAGGCGGCACTGTCTACCGCTTCAACTGTTGCCAAGTTTTCGAGCAACGCGACAGGCATCTAGTTTAGGAGGCTATGGTGTGAGAGAAGCCGAAACTTTTTCAATTCCAACCAGTCCTCTAGAAATAAAGTAAACAACGAGTAGAGTAGGTTGCGGGTGTGGCTATTACAAAACTAACTTTCTTCTACATCATTTTGTAGAACAGTATCACTTACTGCTTAAATGCACAAAAGTTTAATAGTAATCTCCCATGATAAAGATTTTACAAATGTAGTTTAGGGAAAATTTAATTAACATACGCGTTGAGAAATAGTCATATGAAAAATGACAGAAGGTGAATAATTGCAGCGCTACCTATTGCCTTTATATGCACACAAACTAAGCCAGCCTTCGTTTTCATAATGCTTATTTCATATATCAAGTTTGGGGCATTTATATGCCACAGAAGCTGAAATTTAGCCTTCCCATTCACTGAGTAAATGGACGACTAGAACGAGGCGGAGTTTCCCTTTGTTTCTGGGGTAAAGCTGCGCTATGATTAGCTATATTCCTTTATTTGTGGGCTAAATTAAGACTCCTATTGGTTAAATGAAAGGAAATCGTCTGCGTGACGTCGAATGACGACAGAAAGTTAAGTCGTCCATTGCAGCATAGCATAGTGCCACCTCCTGGCCAAAAGGCACAGCCATTAAATCGATACAGTTTTTCATAAAGTTCCTCTCACAGACTGAGTTTTATACAATGATGCACAAAATAATCCTATCCGTTCACAGGGAAGATTGAAGCATAGCAGAGCCAATCATCAGCCGATCTGAACTAAAACGGGATCAGAATAGTGTTTAAATAGGGTCCAAACCTATTCACATATCAAGTTTTGTTCGATTAGACACATAGAATGTGAAATATAGCCTTCCATGAAATAAGATAAATCGTTGTGCAGCACTGCTAACCCTGATGGCCTTATTCACCACTAACTTCAACTCCCGGTTCAACGCAAGAACTTGAAAAGCGTCTAAAGGCAGAGTGCAGCTTTCCAAGAAAGTTTGGCACGCTGCTTCAGACATCTATCGTCAAAGTGTTCATGTAATTTTGATTGGTTACTTTCAGCTAAAAAATCTAAAAGTATCAATGCTGCTAGGTGGCAGATGCATCGCGTCAAACTTTGCTAAAAAGTTGAACATTGACTTTATACGCTTTTCAATTTTTCGTGTTCAACCGGGACTTGAAGTTATTGGTGAATAGAGCCGTCAGTGATTTTCATCCAGAGTTGATAGGCGCTAATTTATGTGAAGGTACAAGTACACACATTCAGTTCTAAGCATTACTTCTTAAATTGCACACACACACACACAGACATTTTCTAAAATAGGGTCCGACCGGACCTCTCAAAACGTGTCAATCTCAAATCAACGTGCCAATCTCAAAACGTGTCAACAAACCTCTCAATGTTCCCTCCTCGGTACCATCCTGATTTGCAAAAGTATTTGAAATTCTGAATGAAACAAAGCCACTTAAAAAAAAATAGTGTGCGTAGACAAATAGTTAAAATTTTCCAGTCCTCTTTAATAGGAGAAGGAGAAACCATTCGCGAAACAGGACGGGCATTTTTGTATTTCCTTCTATAAAAATACAGAGACTTCGCTCCCATCATCGTACTACAGTAAAATGTCACTCAGCTGGAGAACCCCTTATCCTAACTGAAATGAACCTGAAAAACAAATTAAATGGACTCAGTTGTACTAAAATAACAAACATCGATTTCTGGTTAGTACTACACGATTCAAGCTACGCATAGAGACCTTAAAAGTGTCATTCGGAATCGCAGTAGAAGAAATGCTACGTTCACCCTTCTCAAAATGGATTACGCTTTCGTGAAGTAGCATTGATGGGATGGGATTGTTAATTATATGGCTGAAAGATCTGCCTCCCTAGCAGAGGTAAAAAAAAAAATCTGGTGTGAAACAACCACACGACTTCCATTACCCACTATTACACGTATTATATGCATTTTTCAGAGATAATGTGATCAGAAAACATAAAAGTGACCTAAAGAGAAAATCGTTAGAGCCATTTTTGAGATACCAACATTTACAAAAAAATCAATTATTGACAGGAAAACAATAATTACATACAAAAGCATATTTAAACGTGAGTTAAAATGGCGAGTTTGAAAAAAATCCGTACAACCGTTTTTAAAGGAACGCCCTTGGGAGACCTGAAATTGAGCTATTTATACAGCACGCGTATTGATTTTCCTGAACTAACCAACTATATCATTCGAAAGGACATCTAATAGAGTGTTGATATAGCAAATTTGAAGAAAATCGTTAGAGCCGTTTTTGAGATACGGACTTACGGTCCCACTTCCGGTTTCCGATGTCCCACTTCCGGTTAAACTCAATTGTTGACAGGAAAACAATAATTACATACAAAAGCATATTTAAAAGTGAGTTAAAATGGCGAGTTTGAAAAAAATCCGTACAACCGTTTTTAAAGGAACGCCTTTGCGAGGCCTGAAATTGAGCTATTTATTAGGGACGCCTATCCATTTTCCTGAACCAAACAACTATATCATTCGAAAGGACATCTAATAGAGTGTTTATATAGCAAGTTTGAAGAAAATCGTTAGAGCCGTTTTTGAGATACGGACTTACGGTCCCACTTCCGGTTTTTCAATTTTCACCAAAATTTGGAAATTTCATCTGTACACCAGACGTATTTCAATTCTAAAGTTTCGTAGCTCTATCTTTATTAGTTTCTGAGCTATAATAGCCAGAAGATTCTCCACATACATACATACATACACACATACTCACATACATACACACTGACCAATTGCCAAAAACCACTTTTTTGGACTCAGGGGACCTTAAAACGTGTAAATCAGGTGAAAACCCGATATCGAATTTTCAGACCGAATACAATACTTCCATTACCAACGGTAGTAGGGCAATGGAAGTAAAAATGTTTTATCGAGATTTTAATTAAAAGAAAAGTGTCAGACGCTGGTAAAAGTAAATTACGCTCTACTGGTTTTGAACGCACGTCCGCACTATTTGTTCAATGTCCAGTCTCACCCTAGATCTAGCAAGAGGGAGACCCCGTAGATGTTTCGGGCCCTTATTTTCGACTTCTTTCTACAGAGAGAACGTTAGCCTGAAAAAAGTGTTCGCAATGGAAGCGACCCTGAAATCTTCTTCCAAGCCATACGAGAAACAGCTTCCTATTCATAAAATGAGAAACTGTAAAACGAAATACCTAAGGCTCCTATATATACGAGCTAGCGCATCAGGCATTTTGTTGCCTTAGGGTTGCCACATGTACCCAGCGCGTTTCTCTGATAAACAAACAAGAAACATTTTTTTTTTATCGTCTTACGTTACATTAGAGCAACTTGTTTTATTATATTTCATAATTTTAGCTAAGTAAACTATGATATGGAAGTTTGTTTAGCGATAAACTGCTATAATCATTCAAGAAGTGAATATAAAGTGTTCACAGACCTTCTATTAGTGTGTATTTGAGTTTTGGCGACATTCTGTAAAAGAAAACAGAAATCGCCCTAACAACACATCTTACCCCAGTACATACATAGGATAACCTCAGAATAAAATGACATCCTGAGAATGCACTGTGAAAAAAATGTGTTTTTAGGAATATTATTGTTGCTTATTGCTCTTATTTTGACCGGATTAGCTTCTGATCAAGATTTCTTAAAATCATTAGGGAAGCGATAAGGACGCCGAGCGGTAATGCTGTCCTCTTCGGAGGCAAAAAAATGGCGGTGATGCGCCGGCCTATTATTTTATTTAGGGGCTCTAGAAATACCAGGCTCGACGATCGACGTCATTGGAAAGGGCAAGTACGTTTCTGCTGAGGCAGAAAAATCCATTTATGATCTAACTTGTGAATTCGCTTAGGATCCAAATTTCAAAAATGTCCAAAAAGTAAAAAAATTCAGAGCAGAATTTCAAAAACAGAAAAGAGAGAGAGAGAGAGATCCCTTTTCACTTCCTTTCAAAGGAAATTAAATGACGCGGTTTGCATAAATTAACATTTTCCAAATCTACGTACTCGTTGCAACGTTTAAACCTTCCATGCATTTTGGCCACGTAATCGCACAACGTACAGACAGAAAGGCATGCAGATACTCAAAATCACTCTTAAACATTATTGGAAAACGTTAAAAACCTATTGTAGCCCTTACTATATCTAAATATTTTAGTGGCATCTTGTAAATCTTAACGCTGTGCGTACCATACTCTATCTAAAACAGTTATTTCTTTATTTTAACCATACAAATAATAAATGTCAATTTCATTATCATTTGTGCAGTACAAAATCTTCTAAATACAATTTGTAAAAATGCCTCTTATAGAATGCGATGCATTGGCTCTTCTTTTGGGTGTCCCTATACGCAAACCAGTTACGCCATTCCAATATAGGAAACATTCCATAGTGAGCTTCAGTAACATAATAACAGTTTTGAAAAATTCCGAAAGTATGTACGGACAACCGAAAAGTCCCATCAGTAAATATTCATAGAAAAAATGAATTCAAGCATTAATGTCCATTTTATATCAAATGAAAGCATACGTTTAGAAATTAGAGTGTTTCAAAACGAGAGGTTCCCTCAGGTCGTACGTGGAAAAGCATTCTTTCTTTGTGCATTATCGGGTAGTACAGCAAGGATGCCCACCTAAACACAAACTCATCTGTCTTTCTTTCGTGAAATTTGTCCCACAGCCAATTCCGATGCATTCAACTGTCGCTCGGTTTCGACACCGAGTTGTTTTTTCCGGCCGAAGAAGAGTTCTGCGAGCCAAGTTTTCATCTCCTCTCTTTTGGAGGGCGCCATCTTGAATCTCAGTTTGTGTTCTCTTTCGTATGAATGGAAAAGTCATTACCGACCGTCGATCGCGTCATAAATTTCAACAACGGTGTTTCGGAGGCAATCCACGGCATATTTGGCAGGTTTGCACACGAAGATTTACTTTCCGCTTCGGCTATAATGAAAGCAAGAAATCCCGATGTCACACGTGTAGTAGCATTAGATTGATTGATTTATTTTTGCTTCTCTTTTTCTGTGTGAGACAAAGTGTTTTTTTTTTTTTTTTTTTTTTTTTTTTTTAGTACGGAGGACTATTAGTATCAATCTACAGATAAAATGTTGTCGCCAGTTTCACGATGGTTAGACATTTATCGAAATCGAAAATATAATTGAAATAATTTGAAAACAATGTTATAATTTGGAAAAAAAAAAAAAAAACTAATAGTTCTCCATACTAAACTAAATTCTGCCTTTACCACAATTTCATCAAAATCTTTTTTTTTTTTTTTTTCTGACAGAAAAAGAAAAGAAAAGAAAATTACTAATTGCGGTGACTTTGACAGTATATACAGGGTGGTTATAATTAAACTTCCCCTATAAACAGTATTCTACAGCACAAACGGGTGAACGGAATGCAACGGAATTTGATATAGAGACTATACACGAGATGCGCTCTCGGAATTTCGAAAAAAATATTTCAGTTCCAAAATGTCCACCAGAGGGCACCTTTTCCGGAAAAACATTAAATTTAACACAATAAACTACCCAAACGGTATACAGAAACAATATTAACATTTATTGACTAGTTTCTGATCACCTTGCCATCGAACCACATTAAGTAAAGGTAAGGAAAAAATAACACTACGCTATTCGAGGGGGAAAAAAGTAGTTCGTTTTGCAGAAACAAGGACAGATTAGAACGAAATTGCACAAGAGAAGCAGTTGTTAATCGTGTCCAGGACGATGTAGGGAAGGGTGCTGCATGTGACCATCCCCATTCACCTGCAAAATTTCTAGTCGATGGACAGTGTGTTCAACAGCAGATCGTAGCTGATCAGTTTTGACGCTTCGCACATGAAGAGTTATGGAGTTCTTTAAGTCATTCAACGTCGCAACACCTCCCCGATAAACCACACTTTTAAGTGGCCCCATAACCAGAAATCGCACGGATTTAGATCCGGCGAACGTGGTGGCCATGGATTACGAAAGAAGCGACTAATAACACGTTCTTCTGTGAAGTGTTGGAGCAATAGCGCCTTCACGGACTCATGGATATGTGGGACGCACCATCCTGCATGAAAAGGGTCGATGTAAGGACCCAGGACTCGCCTTTTCTGTAGTTGCGGGCTGCGGCACAACGTCTGCAGCCTGTCATGGTACCAACGGAACATGTGACAGGGCTACGTGCAGTTATTTGCTCAAAGAAGTTTAAGTTTTGGGATTTATCACATCTCTTTTTATAGCTCTATATTTGATCGGTTAATCAGATAAATCACTCTTCATTAAAATGCAGTTTTTAAAAAAAAGAAAACGCTTAACAAAGCTGAAAATACACTTCATGGTGTTAACCGCTTTAATGAGTAAACTACTTGAATCCTTTTATGTGGTCTTAGAAACGAATAAATAATCCTATTCACAGCTCTCTCTAAAGAAGCTTAGCTCTTATAATCTTAATACGAGGGTTGTAAATTAAATAGTGGCAACTTAACCTTGAAATTCGCAGAAGAGCGGGCATGCGCAAATAGGATATGGGAGCGGTGAGGTGGCGCTGTTGTCGATGTGTAGAGTGCCAAAAACAGTTGATCTGGCGCTAAGAAGGGTAGTTGTTGTGTGGCGTTAAAGTGAGGAGTTTCGTTTCCATCGCTCTAAAGCATGTTTTCAAAAGGTGATCAGCGGTCGTGGCTTAAAATCGAAGTTATCCGTTGCAAAAATGCAACAGAATGCTATCGAGGATTAGTGGAAGCCTGTTGCACAAATGCTTTACCGTATAGGACAGTAGCACGATGGGGTAGCACGAATATACTTTGATTTTAAGCCACGACCGCTGATCACCTTTTGAAAACATGCTTTAGAGCGATGGAAACGAAACTCCTCACTTTAACGCCACACAACAACTACCCTTCTTAGATAGCAGATCGACTGTTTTTTGCACTCTACACATCGACAACAGCGCCACCTCACCGCTCCCATATCCTATTTGCGCATGCCCGCCCTTCTGCGAATTTCAAGGTTAAGTTGCCACTATTTAATTTACAACCCTCGTATATTATCAAACTCATTATGTTTAACTAAAGGTAACTTGGCCAAAAGAAATATCGTTGATAGGCCAGAAGGTATCGTAAACTTTGACGTGTTAATGGACTCACTATGCCTAGCAAAAACTATATTGTGTATTTTTGCTATGTATAGCTTCAGTTTTTTTTGTTTTTTTTTAAGGGAGAAAAAAGAAAGAATTTGTAAAAGCACTATAAATTGTAAAAGAACTAATCGCAATATTTTTTTTTCTCGTTCGAAATAAAATCACGATCCTTCGTCAGGCGAAAAGTGATTTTTAACTCCAGTGATTTTTTCTCGATCCGAATTAATTAATTTGAATTTTTTACAGTTTTAGCTGCTTTTAAAGAGCGTTTTATTCATTGCTTTTCAGCACAAGTCCTCGGATGCATTTTTCTTAATATCCTGTACAGTTATTAATTGGTTGGTTAATGGTTGGATAGGTTTAACGTCGCACTAGTGCTACATAATGGGTAATTATGGCGGGCGACTGTCTGGGACACACCCTTAAGGATGGTCCAGAGACATGCCATCACAATTTTGATCCTCCACAGAGGCAGTTATTAATTTGAGATTAATAACTGCTACTATTAATAAGCTACTTGATTAATAAGAGATACTTCAAGCGAATGGGTTGATTTTTGTGACCACTATTGTGAAACAAACTGGCTAACTAAAGACAAAAACATTTTTTATCTCAACGTGTAAGCCTAACTGACGTTTCGGAAATTAGGATACATTTTTTAATGGTATTTATAGTAAAAAATTTTAATCTGTCAACTATGAAGCTCTGTCCAGCTCAAAGAAATGATTTATTCTGCAAAAATATTATATTATTTTAATAGGTTAATCTACATTCCCAACACTTTTAATAATAGTGACTATAGAAATCGCAATTCTTCTAACGAAAATTACGAAAATATAATATAGTATAGTAAAAAAATAGATTAATTTTAAAATTTTAGTCTTTCATTATATTTTTAAAAAATGCATGCAATTATTCTATGTAATCCTGTATTTAAATTACACATGTCTAATAAATACAATTTATTTCAGCTGAAAAAATTTTATTAAATTTTAAATAATTAGAATAATCTGGTGAGTCACTCACGCGACTTTTTTTTACCCTAAAATTGAATGCTAAAAGTACAGACTGGATATTAAGGGGTAAGAGAACGAGTACTGTTAGGTAAACCTATGTTAAAACAATTCAAATTAGGCTTTGGAACAGCTTTATTTGACAAATAATTCTATGTGGGGGGGGAGGGGAGGGGGGGGGGCTACTGAATCCCTCAATCCCCCGTTTCCCTATTGTATCTACGTTTATATCTGTTATTATATTCAAAAGTTCATTTAAAATTATTCAGTCAACTTTCACACGCATCATTCCTTGAAACTTACCAATATCTAGTAACAAACGTATTAACTTCAAAATACATCATTTGGACCGCCGCCTGAAATTATTTGTTTATAATTTACTCTAACAGACACAGTCCAAGATCAAACTATAAAACTTGATTTCGGTATTCAGAAAGCCTCAAAACGTGTAAATATACAAAAAACCAAGTGATGAATATTTAGTTTTAAAAATACATTATTTATCATATGGCTATGAGGACTTAATTTCAATTCCTGAGCAGCCTTCCTGGACATGGTAAAATATTATTAGTAAAACACATCCACTTACAAATAAAAAAAGAATGTTACGGCTTAAATATTGGCAGCCCAGTATATCTTCTGAAAGTTGTGTACACATCCCATGGTGCATATAAATATAGTCCTATATTAAGAACACACGGCATAACCTAAAGTACACTTCCATCCATTTACAAGGTTTGTCGCACTACAATCTAGTTCTTTTGTGTAGCCCTGTAAACGAACAGTGAATGATTTCCCTACCCTATTCTACATTAGACATGTTTTTACGCATATAAAAAAAATATGTATTCGTTTCATTTGGTTTAGTGCAGTCTATAGATGTTAAACTCTACTTACCTGCCATTTCCCCCGTAGAGGTAATGTATTTGAATTCTCTTGGGTGTCCCTGTACACGAACCATTGGCTTCATCTCAACGAAAAGCTTACTAGTGTAGCATCCCTATAGGATACACATTTAGAATACCGAGTTTGAACTTTCTGCACTAATTTGTTTTCGAAATAGGCTGATAACAGACAGACACACGGACCAACCGCTAAAAACATAATTTTCGTATTCAGGAGGCTTCAAAACGTGTCAATTTAACAAAACTCACTTTCGAAAATTTGACCCAAAAACAATACTTTCTCTACCTTATGGGTAGTAAAAAGTAAAAATATGAATGTGAATTAAAACTTCTTTTCTTATGACCTTCTGCAATAAAATTGAAAATTGATTATTGTGAATGCTACTTGAAAATACAGTTTTAATCTTTACATGGTCTCCAAACTTGATTCTCGATAGTTTTGGGAATATAACTCGAAAACTATTTGGTCTAATGAGCTGTAAATTTGTATATGGGTATTTTAAGATCCTAGAAATCTATCTCTGTTAAATATATATATATAGGTCACAATATATAATTGTTTTAAATATTAATTTAACATTTTTTTTTTTGTATGGATAAAAAATATTAAAATCTTAATGAAATTCATAAATATGTTTGAAAAACCAGTTATTAACACCATAAAAAAAACACCCAAAATAATAATAATAATAAAAATGCAGGAGATATGAATATAAATGTGCAATCAGAATTTAGATGTTTATAACTCCTGAATTTATACACCGAACGACTTTCAACTTTTTATCTGGGGATGAAATTGACTGTAGAATCGATATCTGAAATCAAAATTGCATGTTACCATAGAAAAAAAAAAATTAAGTTTAACACAGTTTCAGTATGGAGACAGCCCCTTAACACACTTTTTTTTTTCAAGTAGTTTAAAGGAGAACAAAATTCCCTGACGAATGGCACCTTCGTCGGTGTCTTTCTGAAACAATTTACTGATGAGATAGGTGGGAGTATTAATTTTTTTTTTTTTTACTGTACATACAGTTGTCACGAAAAATCGGGTAAAGGTCGTAGATACCTCTAAAACGGGTGCTCGTATTAAGACCAAAGTTGCAGATATTACAACTGGACATCATAGCCACAATCACAAATATAAATTTGCAACATTCTATGATCATTCATTTTTGAACTATGCGCAGGGCTCGTACCACCCCCCCCCCCCTTTTTTTTTAGGACAATCTCAAACATAAGAAATTTTTGCCTTTTTTGCCACCACTAATTTTATGAAGAAATATTTCTGGATATAGAGTTCTAACAGATGACGTCACGAGCATGTTTGCTGAGGGACAGTTGACCCCACTGACCCATTTTACCATTGCGGAATAGTGTTACAAATTTATTGTAACACAGTGTTGTAAATGTATTTGTAAAAGCATAAAAAAATTCGACTACTACGCTTCCAAAGGCATGGGAAAATTAGCATTGTCCTTCAGCAAAGTACGGTTGCTAAGAAGAAAGTCACGTGATTGTTAGAACTCTATATTTATAGTGATGAGCCATGATTGTATAGGGCAGAGAATAGTGCATAAAAATAGTGGTATGGTAGCAATAAATTAAAAAATGTTTCATATCTGAAAGTGTCCTGAAAAAAGGGCGGACCCCTGTATGAGAGATACAAAATCCATTTCGCAAATCGGGATTGCTATACTTACTTATACTTATTTGTATAAGTATTTAAGAGATACATTATTACGCATGCAGTGGATGACAACTTCTACAGGCAAATTTTCGTGCTTCATCAGCAGATTTTAATTCTTTGGGGACGGCCAATTTAAGAAACTGTTTTCCAATTTCATACCTTTTTGTAGACTTCAGTCATCGGGTACAAACCCTGCAATAAGATATATAACATGTTTGGGCACTACCTCTTTTCAGAACTGCCATTTGGCGATTTAGAAGGGATAAACCTCCAATTTATGTTCAAAACGTTTAGCTAAATTAGAGACAACACTAAAAAGAATAATTAAAATGAATGATTATATTAAATTTTTATAACATACCGAATATTAATATATATATAAACTAGTTCTACCCGTTTAGTTTTTGTACGCAGAACAAAAAGTAAAAGAAAAATTGGAAGCAAAGCCAATTAATTGGATTGGTTGGCAAGGGATTCTGATGAAGACAAAGTTTGTCAAGTTTTCAATAATTTTAATTCAAACTAGCGAAATGCCCTGTTTAGTTATTTTAAAGATAATTAACGTTTACAATTGGTGCCAAATTTTGTCTTCGTCGAAAACTCTATACACGCTTCAGATAAGTAGTTCAATAAAATTGACCTGCAGCATTCTTTATGATGTAAAACAATTGACACGCTTTGTAAGGCTAGACACGGTGTCTCAACAACATGATTTAGATGAATCTTGTAGGGACATGTCCCGTAGTCTAAGACTATGGATAGTATGGACATCTAGAAGCGGGTCAAACGCAGCAAAAGCAATAGAAGTTCCTCAAAGCAAAGGCGATTCTTTGTACCATTTACAAAGTGTGGAATTTCTTTTTAGAAAACTTAACTTGTCCGCCGAAGAACACGACAAGGTCTGTCATTATTACACAAAGTGAGGAGCACTAATGGTCAGAAGTAAGAACACCTCACTGTAACGCACCACACTCAGCTGTCCTGCTGTTGGCTTTTATGCTCGCAGACTTATGGTTTATGTCTGCCTATAGAAGCGGGCTCAGGGCCTGATGGACGTCTCGGCCGTGAATAACGGGCTTTTGACTTGGGGGAGGGGGAAGAATTTTGTTTTCAGTGTAAAATAATAATAATAATAATAATAATAATAATAATAGTAATAATGTTTAAAAATGTTTCCTTAACAACACTTGATGAAATTTTGACTTCTAAAAAAGCGCAACGAAAAATTCTACAGGAAGAATATTTTTCTCAAACATGGGTGGGAAAAATTCAGTTCAAAGAACGATAAAAAGCAGGGGATAAATGTGCGTTTCACCAATCCGCCTAATAGGCTCATATAATGTATTTTAATGCGACAAAAATGTCCCCCCCCCCCTCTCTATCGGTATGATAGAACACGAGAAGGGAACCCAAATGAAAATTGGGCTCTGGTCCATTTCTAGCTTTTTCAGGCTCTGAATGTGCCACTGCGTTGCCCGCAAAAGGTAGGCGCAAGAGCATTTCAAATGGGTACGAGATGAAGCCGTGCAGATCTGCTGAGTTATAAATGTTACAAATTTCATTTCAGTTTCACTGAACCAAGACAAAGATGTCTGTTTTGCTTAATCTTCAATTATCAGAGAGCGAATCCAGTTGAATGTGTTTTGTTTCATTTTATTTTAGAATCACCGCAATGAGCGATTTAAACTCGAATTATCCAAAAAGATATGTTTTACTTTTCTTGTGATTTGCGAAATGAACAGATAACGACAGGACGAAATAAAAGAAAGTGGGGATTTATTACAGATGTTACTTTGGGAAAATGTCAAAGGTAAGACCGTTTCCGTCGAAAATGTCTGTTTATAACCACCAGAAAAATAACACGGTCTGTACTCGAATGACGACGATACATCCCCTCTGTCACATCCGATACACACATTCTCTGTTCGCCGTCAGATGAAATAGGGAAAAGGAGAGATACATTCAAAAATAAATTTTCAAGGGCGTGTCTTTTTTGTTCTGCAAGTAACTAGACACAATTCTTTTCTAAAATAAGAGATATTTCAAATAGTGGGAAGTGTAGGCGGGTAAGGACACCGAGTTCTTGCCTCGACGAAAACTTCTCGGTACTGGAAGAGATTTCATTTTCTGCGCCGGAGTTAATTTGTTTGAAGGTGAAATGGAGGCGATTTATTTTTCCGATAATGAAAAACACAGAAAATCTAAAAAAGAATCTAAATTAAATCTAAAAGAGAGGCTATTCTGAGAAGGGCTGCGATTTATTTCACAGCTTTGAAAGGCAGTTATTCTTATTCTATAGAGAGATTATGTTTGTCAAAAGTCCATTCTCTTGACGAGCCAACCCAATAACCCAGACCTGTTTGGAATTGGAAGAGTATTTAACTTGGAGCATTTACAAAGACATTTTCCCCCCAACAATACACACGGGATCGCTTTAAAGCCATTTTTCAATCTGAACTTTCTCACATATTTTTATTCTTTAACACTAAAAGTTGGCATGTAGTCTTATCCATATAACAGAAAATCTAATATCTTTTCCCTTTCCCTATACAGGCACCAGTCTTTCCAGTAAAAGGAACTTGTAATATATAGTTTTCAATATAGAGTTACAAAAAAAAAAAAAAAAGAGGGGTGTGGTAGAGAAACTATTAAATTCAAGAAACATTGTAAAACAAATTTAGCCGTATTTTATTACTTTTTTTTTTTTTTTTTTTTTTTTTTTCATGGTTGATTTCCGTAGAAATCGACCTATTGCGATTACTTCGTTTATCTTTCGATCTCTATCTATCTCTCTATCTTTCTGTATATAATGGAAACTTTGTCATCACGAAAACTTCTGAAATAATACTCCAAATCGAACCAAATTTGGACAGCGAACTTATAAATATTTTGGAAGAGTGTGTTAACCAAGCTGTTCTAAAATTTTGTTTTTAGGTGGCGGCCATTTGAAATTTTCAAATCTACATTGTAAAAAGTGTTTTTAAAACCAGGTTTACATTAATAAAGTGGCGGATATCTTAAATTAAGCGGGGCCACTTGAAATCAGGCTACCACTTGAAAATTTATCATCACGATAACTTCCGAAATAATACTCCAAATGGAACCAAATTTGGACAGCGAACTTATCTTAATATCTTGAATGAGTTTCTTAACCAAGCTGTTCTGCAATTTTGTTTTCAAGTGACAGCCACTTGAAATTTTCGAATTTACATTGCAAAAAGCGTATCTGGCTTTAAAGCCGGATTTGCTTGAATTTTGATGTATACGTAGATCATATAAGGGTCTCAACCAAGTTTATTAATGAACTTTATCCGCCATTCTTAACAAAGTGGCGGATATCTTAAATTAAGCGGGTCCACTTGAAAATTTATCATCATGATATTGTTTGAAATAGTTGGACAGTAAACTTGTAATACAAATATCTTGGATGAGTTCCCTGGGCAACTTGTTCGGACATTTTCTTTCCAAGTTGCGGTCACTTGAAATGAGGCTGGCACTTGAAATGTGCCATCACGATAACTTTTGAAATATTCTAAACTGATTCTGACCAAAGTTGGACAGTGAATTACGGTTTAAAAAATACCATTATAATGTTCGCTAGGCAACTTGCTTTGCCATTTTATTTCCAAGTGGCGGCCACTTGAAAATTTGTCATTATCATAACTTTTGAAATACTGAATCATTTCGAATCAAATTTGCGCAGTAGACTTATCATTCAAATATTTTAGATAAGTTCGCTGGGCATATCGCCCCGCATTTATTTATTTTTTTCCAAGTGAAATCCCACTTGAAAATTTCTTTTTTAACCTTTAAACTCTTAAATAACTTTTGAAAAACTGAATTAGTTCGAACCAAAGTTGGACAGTGGATTTATCTTACAAATATCTTGTATTAGTTCACTGAGCAACTTGTTCCGCCATTTTGATCCAAGCGGAGGCCACTTAATTTGTCAACACAATAACTTTTGAACTACTGAATTAATTCGAACTAAATTTGTAAAGTAGACTTATCTCATAAATGCATTTGATAAGTACATAGTCCACATCAATATTTCCACCATGTCCATTAATAATTTGCAGCCGCCATTTTGTTTAAAATGGTGGCTACATGATACGAGAAAAGAAATCGACCTACCCTTCCGAATGAGGCGGAAAGACTTTTTTTTTCAAATTCTTCAGATTTGTGTAATTGACAATGAGTGACTTCAAAACTGAATTAAAAAAATTTTCTAGCAGACATTATATTTGTGAGTGCCTGCATGCCTGTAAAAACGTCATAAAATCTGAGTTCGAAACTTTTCACGTATATTGAAGTTTCCCGTTTTTGGAAATTTCAGATCCAGATCGGGATTCCATACAAGAAATCGGGAAAAATTGCTTAGTGTGTCGTATTGAGAGTTATAGTAACAGTCCCGGATAAAGTTGTATGTACGTCTATCTTCATAAACCACTTTCAATGGAGAGAGAGTAGAGTGTGTACACAAACACACACACACCACAGTAAAAATTTTTCTTGAGAGATTCGTTTCCAGCAAGATGTGTTTGTTACGTATGGTAAGTTGGTACCCGTCAACACACACAACAAACAACAGTGATGCCAGATGGTCGAAAATTATTTCCCCAAACAGGTCTTCAAATTTCCCCAAATCAGGGGGTTTTTTTTTTCGAAAAAATCCCCAACTTGATTTCTACTAAAAAGGGAAAAAAAAATTTTTTCAAAAAAAAAAAATAATATATATATATATCTATATATATATAGATATATATATCAAGCAGATTTTTCTATGATTTAACCCGTTAGTAGTCGCTATAGACAGCGCCACATATTACACATTGCGCAATTTTTATTTAACTGTCACCAATAATTTTAAGAAGTGATGTTATCGACGTTTCTTCGATTTTATTCGCGTTTTATGTATGTCAAATGACACTTCAAAAAATTTTTGGTGGCAATTGAATAGAAAATTCTGGCAACACTGAAAGATGGGCGGCAAATCGACCAACTAGCGACTACTAACGGGTTAAGCTCAGATTTTTCCCCAAATGAAGACAGTTTTTGAAAAAAATCCCCAAATAACAATAAAGCTATTGAAAGTCTCTAGTCGTAGGGATAAATCATTACGTTGCCAACATTGACAGAAAGTTGAAGAACTCCCCAAATTTGTCCCCAAAAATTTTAGAATTCCCCAAAAAAGTCCCCACAAACATATGGTCCTCAAAATTGTCCCCAGAAGCCTCGAAAATCCCCATAACGGGGACAAAATCCCCAATCTGGCATCACTGACAAAAACAAAGCTTATTCCAAAATCGGATAAAACGGTAGTCAAAGTCCGACTGACGAAACGTGTCCACGTTCACGTGGAGAAAGCGTGCCAGTCACAGAAGAGTCATGACCGAAAGAGCGGTCGTCAGGCGGATGAAAAGTCGGTCAGTTCCCCGATCGCTTTCTGGACTGTGGATCCGAACTCCAAGAAATCAGCTCGAAAAATTCGATAGGTTTGAGTGCAAAACGCGTGTGTGTGTGGAAGGGGGGATTTATTTTGGATAGATAAAACAGGCTAGTGTTATAAATAATCCTTGGAGATGAGAGAGACTCATAAAAAGGAAATCAAAGTGATACTTAAAATGATAAAAGTTATCGCTATTATATAACGAACTCGATCACGATTACAATGTCATTGGGTTTGACTTCATCATTTCTTTTACTATCCCGCACATTAATATTAAATGTTAATACGCGCAAATATTAAATGGAAATCTAAAGTTTTATATGAAACCTACTTCAGTGGTCTCATCAAAGGTGCAGGGTCCCCTTAAGGACCCTCTTCACTCACCACCGCCGAAGCTAATGTTATTCTATGGGAAAATTTTCTTTACAAATAACTTATTAACTAATACATATTTTTAAATTCTGCCTTCACATTCTGATAATTCCCAGCTTTTAAATGGACGGACCTATTTTAAAAAATTATTTTTTGAATTTTTTATATTTTATTTCGAAGCTGCAAAATACGAATTTTCAATATGTGGAATTTTTTCATTTTGCAATTTCAAAATGAAATATTAAAAATTCAAAAAATAATTTTTTAAAAAAGATCCGTCCATTGAACACCTGGGAATTTTCCGAATGTGAAAACAGAACTTAAAAATATGTATTAGTTAATAAGTTATTTGTAAAGAAAAATTTCCCATAGAATAACATTAGCTTCGGCTTCCAGCGGCGGTGAGTGAAGCGGGCCCTTAAGTACAAAGAACAAGGAGAAAAAATCGAATAGCGTTATATATATCTGCTAAATTTTAAGGTTAAATTTTATTATATCTATTATTTATATATATATAATGGATAGCATATTTTCGGAAAAGTGGAGGGGGGGGGGCGTGAACTTTGAAAATGCTGGATGCTGTAACAAAAAATTATTATTATTATTTACACAGGTTAATTTTGTTGCAATAATGAACTGAACTGAAATTATTTTTTTAATTTATGAAAGTTTTTAGTATATTTATAAATTGTTTCTACCTTTTTTTTTTTTTTTTTTTTCCAAGAAAACGCGGGCCGTATAATTTAAGGAGACTTAATAATAATTATTATAATTATTATTATTTAAGGAAACTATATACATACAGGGTGTCCCATAAGTCTATAGATATTTTAAAAAATCATAACTATTGAATGAATTACTAATAGAATTGTACGTAGTTTGCGAAAAAATCATTTTCATGAAAGGGATTTTTTTTTTTTTTTTTTTTTTTTTTTTTGAAAAGAAAAAAGTACAGTTAATTTTTTTGTCGACAATAGTTAGACAAATAGTTAAATTTTTCGAACGGATGTGAAAGAAAAATATGCAGATGAAAGTCCTATAAATTGCACAATTTTGCGATTAGAACAGTTTATTTCTTAATTTGCCTCCTACTTGTGCATACATGAAGTTTTAAGTGCGATGCTGACTGGGTGGATAAAGCGTTAAACCCTGGTTTTTAAGAACACAAGAAGCAAACGTCAACGTTTCCGACGCCGCGACGCTCCAATCAGAGTCTTCTTGATATCAACGCTGGCGTTGAAACTGCAGAACAGAGCGTCGTGACGCATGCGCAAAGACGCCGAATACGTTGACGTTCGCGTTTTGAGTTCTTAAAAACCAGGGCTTTATGGGTGAAGATGTTTTCCCCCAGGTAAGAATCGCCGACTGAAGCCGCAGTGAGCAGTGTCGTAACTCGTTTGCAAACTGTCATTTGTGGTGACGACGGACTCATAGAATAGGATTTAAAGGTCTGTAAACATTTGCATGCGGATAAGTACAGTTTTTAATGCAAATGTGTGATCTAGTCACGCACAGCTCTATCGACCAATAGCTTAATTATTATTTTTTTTTTTCCTTTACCAATTAAAAAAAAAAAAATTCCCCTTCACGAGAATGTTTTTTTTTTTTTTTTGCAAGCTGCGTTCAATTCTAACAATTCATTCAATAGTTAAGAATTTTTAAAATGTCTACAGACTTATGGGACACATACACACACACATATAATGTTATTATGAATTTGTAAATAACAGTAATTATTTTTATGTAATTTCATTCGAAGACACTTAGTCAGGTTATAAAATGTGAATTTTCTGCATCTCTAGTGGTGTTGGCGACGAATTTGGCTGCTTTATCACCCTTTGGCGACATTGGTGAGAAAATCTTTATAATCGATCTATCGATTATTTGAGCTCTCGCTATCGATTATTCTGTGAGATACTGGAAAATTCCGGATTTATGGGAGGCTAAAAAAAGGGATGTTGTTCCGACCCTTCAGTCAGTTTCCACGCCAAGAAGCTTGATGTGAATAGCTCCCTGAATGAGTGTGTGCTATTGATTAAGTGCAGCCTACTGCTGTGTGCTAATGCTATGGTACAGTTTATGCTGTGACTTATGTTGTCAGCTGTTATTTAAACTGTGTTTTCTGGTGAAACTGAAGTGGATACTTGTAATAAAGCAAAAATATCTGATTTTAAAAAGGGAAATGCAGTATTTTTGGCAGAATGGCTGCATCTTTAAAGTTTATTACGTTTGGACATTTTATAATATTAATGGCTTCTGACATAGTTAATTCTTGTAAATTAGGTATAGAGCTGAGACAATTTTAGTTTTATCCCATACAAACCAAAGTTAAACAACGGACTTACCTTACAAATATGAAATATCTTGGATTAGTTAACTGGGCAACTGCATCACCTGGGGTTAACTGCACCGCCATTTTGTTTCCAAGGGGCGACCACTTGAAAATTAGTCAACACGATCACTTTTGAAATACTGAATTAATTGAATTTTGTTGAATAAATTTATATTAGAAATGCATTTGATATGTTCGTTTGCCAGCTTGATCCACCCTCTTGGCTACTTGATAAGTAAAAAAGAAATCAAAGTACCCTTCCGAAGGAGCTGGAAAGACTTGTTTTTTATCCAATTCGATTTTTTGTCAAATTAAGAGACAAATTGTCAGTTAGAATCATTCTTTTAATTTTTCTATTCTCACGAAATGTGGTTTTTCTCGTTCTTCCTGGGCGATACGCAATTCTGAATTGCTCTTTATGTTGCAAAACAGTATAAATAACACGGTTGGACCTATTTGAAATAAGTGACATAATCCAGTTGTTTAGATACAGTAAAATTTTTAAAGCATTCCTATGTACATTTTTCATTTTATTAATTTTAGCTTGTGCTTAAACTTTTGCGCTGCACTGTACACATGTAAAACTTACAGTCGTCAGCAATACTATTGAAGCGCTAGCAATAATTCCTACTTAAAAGATGTGCACCTAATACTGTTTAGTTAAGTCAATATTGGTCAAGTCACGATCTTAGTCTTTACGCTGTTTATAAAAAAGTAAGCTCATCATAAAAATTAGCGATCTAACTAGGAAAAAAGAAAAACTAGTATGTTGTAGCCACCACAAGACGTTCTTCTATATTTTCCTATAAAAATTCAATCAGTAACAGTATTTAAAAAAAAAAAAAAAAAAAAAAAAAAAATTTTTTTTTTTTTTTTTTTTTTTTTTTGCTTAAAAGTTAAAAAAAATCATAACTTTGTTTTAAATTATCACAGATTTATAGTTCAACCATTCCTTTTAAAGGTATGCACGAGACCTTTCGAAAGATATCCATCTTGAAACTTTACACCCCCAGGGGGGGAACCGATGCCCCCACATACACAATTTCTTTTTCTAGTTAATTACTACTATTATCAATAATTCATATTAATTTTACAATCACGAGTTTAAAATAACTCTCATTATGCACATTTAAAAAAAAATTGTCCTATACTGCCATGTTAAAAGTTTACAAAAAATGCGATCAGAGCGCCATCTGTTGAGCGACGGATCTCCAAATCTAATCAGCCCCAGTTTATGTCAGGGTGCAACTCAATACCAAGTTTGGTTAAATTTCATTCATTGGTTCGTGAGCTACAGTGTCCACAAAAATCGTGATACACACAGACAAACAGACATTTTTTAAAAACTATCAATTCGTGTTCAGGACATCCCGAAACGTGTAAATCCATCAAAAAACGGAGGTCGCAAATTTTCGCGAATCCAATACTTTCTCTATGTTACATATAGAAGAAAGTAAAAAAAAAAAAAAAAAAAGAAAGAAAGAAAGAAAAATGTAAATGTGTGCTGCAACAATTTTGTTGCCGACTGTGAGTACAGAAACAATGAGTCTAATCGGTGATATTTCTTTCGAATATGAAATTTCGATTTTCGATGGCTTTTGGGCTAGACGAGATACAACACACAAATTGAGATTACAATCCTATTACTTCGTAACCAAGGGAGTCAAAAAGTTTGAATCTTGCCAAAAGCATCATTCAAAAATCACACAATTTGCTTTAACTGAATACGTTCTTATTTTCAGCTGCCATTCCTCTCAAAGAAATATTTTTAAACCGCGGCCATATTTTTCTCGCACCATTCGACACTAAAGTATCCCGCACTCGCAAACATGCAATTTTTAGCAACGCTCCCCCCCCCCCCCCCCCTTCACCGACCCCACCAAACAACTGCAGAAATAATCCAAGGCTTTCCTCTACAGAACTATGTTTTCTCTCTCTCTGCGAAAAGTTTATGTTTTGAACGTTGAAAAATATGTACCAAGGTCAATGTCTCTCGAATTCATCTTGGACTTTTCTTTTTTTTGTCTAGCTTCCCTGAAGTAAAAGGGGGTATATGTTAGTGGGTTACACACTCAGCATTACGTTAAAAAAATATTTTCCCACCAGGAATTAATTGTTCATAACAATACAAACACCATCCCTCTTTTTTTCTTTTTTAAATGGGAGGGAGAATGTTGTTGGAAAGATGTTTACTACAAAATGATTTTATTTTTAACTCTTTACTTATTCCAACAGTTTACCGTCATCCTTTATAAAACAGGATGGCCTACCAACATCTAAAACTGTATTTGCCCCCCACCCCACCCCATCTCAAAACTATGCTCACTATTTTGTCTTCTTTGGAATCAACTTGGATGCTGGCCAACATGTCTGTCATGTGGCAATGTTTTGGAGAAACCTTTTCAGCAAAATAGATCTGATTATGAAATTATCATGATTCTACATTCATAACAATAAAGTATCCGATTCTTAAAAATTTCCAACTTTCGACACTCGTCGGATTTTGAAAAGGATTGGATCCTTTTCGGATATGCCTACCTGCAGCTGTAGATTGAGAACACAGAATTTTACATGCGTCTTATATATATATATTGGGTCGTTGCAAAAGTTCGTGCGGTTTTTCATTGCTTCATTTCATAAAAATACATCCAATCCAATGACAATTTTTAATCAAAATACTCTCCATTACTTTCTACAACCTTTGCCCATTTTTCGGTTAACAAATGTGTAACCACGGCGATAGAAGCTCTCGTCTTTGGAGGCAATAAAATGATCCGCGTCCGCACGAACTTTTGCAACGACGACCTAATGTAAGAAACCTTTAAACGAGTGGTTAAGTTATCCATCTGTTGGCCGTGGAAATGGGTTCTCCCCTCCACCCCACACACACATCTCCTGTTATTTTAAAGCAATAATTGTATTGAAACTTCCACACTATTTTTCACGTTTATAAAAATACAATTGCCATGAAAATATAAACAGCATGAATAGTTATTTGTACAGACATGCCAAGTCTCCTGCTTTTGGCAGGAGTCTCCTGATTTTTGCTTTTTTTTCCATGCTCCTGATTTTCCATCCATTTCTCCTGCTTTTCTGATGTAACTTTTATCTATCCCTCTTAGCATAATTTATGCTTAAAATTTGTGAGATTGGGTAAAAAAAAATTTGAAAGAAAATTGAAATTGATCTTGCCCTGCAACTTATCGAGTTCAGTTTGAATGTGAATTACTTACTATACAATGCTTTGAAACTAATTTTTGCATAATGAAAAATGTCTTATTATTAAAAGATTTTTTTTTTTTAAGTACCATAACTATTGAAAACGACTTCAAATTTCATTAGAATATAGCTGATACATATTTTCATTTCTTTATTACCTTTTCTTTTACAAAGATAATTAAGATGCTTATTGTTTTATATTAGGAGCAGAATGATCCAATCTGTCTATTTAGACTTAAATTTTAAACAACTGTATGTCTGAGTGTTTTTTTTTTTTATTCAACTGCAAGAAACAGATATTATTCATTTAATTTTAATACTGATGCTATGTAAATACCTCCTAAGATTACAAAGCTTTACTTAAAATTAAATTTGCATTATTTTACTCATTTTTATTACAAACTTCCTTGTTGGGAAAAAGTCTCCTGATTTCTGTTAAAAAAATCTCCTGCTTTTTTGTCATTAGAAGTTGGCATCTCTGTTTGTAGAAGATACAGGGTGTTGGACAAAATAATGGAGACACGTTCGCTTTTTTACGTACGTGTTGTTCTTGAATTTTGGGAATAATTAAAACATGTCTTTCCTCATATCTTTCAACAAAGATTTCTGTCACGAAGGCCCTCAGGAAACGAACATCAAATCCAATAAAATAAAAAGTATTTATGATAACCCTGTATCTGGAAAAGCATCGATTGGTCTGCAAATTTTAGATAGGGTTATACTTTACACGTATGTTGAGTTTTAGGAGAGTATTTCGAATATTTAAGGAGTTATTAATATTTTATTAAGAAATGCAAAATTTTTTTCCAAATTTTTACTTTATGACTCCAAAGGTTTTTCTCTAAATTTCATGAAACTTTCGGAAAACATGACAGCATATGGCTAAATTATTATACTATAGTTTAAAACAATATAATATTTCTCTAACGTGGACCAGTTTCAATTATTTTTTTGACGAAACGATACGATACGCGAGGATAAAAAAATAATATTTATACATGAACAATATTTAAGCACGCGGACTTAGCTCAATGGACCAATAAGAAAAAATGACGACATTTGTCTGATGAGATTATTTTACGAAAAAATATTTTTTTAACAGTTGTTTCTTCAGAATCTTTGCGAGCGTCATTTTAAACCTAGCAATATTTTAAAGATATATACAAAATATGAACTTTTGTGTCATAAATTGACTAAAAAATATAATCAAAATAGGAATTATTTTATTTTATTTATTTATTTAAATATATATATATATATATATATGTATTTTGTTCCCTAATTAACTTACAGATATAAAATTGGTATCATTAAAGCTTATAATACAGGTTTTTAAATGATACAGGGTGTTTATAAAGTCCCGGACCCATTTTGATGTTTACTAACTCATAAAATAATAAAGATAGATTAAAATTAATAACATAAATAGTTAGATAGACTTAAAAAGTTTCATGACCCTTGTCAATGAACTTCCACGTGTGCCCCCTTCGTCGCACGGAGAATATCAAGTCGATAGTCAATTTCACGCCAGGTAGCGGCAAGCACGTCTGAATTAACCACATGCCTCTGAAATTAACCACACGCGCAGACGATATTTACAAAAGTAAAGATATTCAAACCTGAAAAGAAAATATATGAGTTATTCCATCAATCAATGCCATAAGTTTGTTTATATCTTCATTATTTTATGAGTTATTAAACATCAAAATGGGTCCGGGACTTTATAAACACCCTGTATATCACGCGCATATATTTTTTCATTTTAAGGTCAAATCTTTTGTCCTTTGACCTTCCATATCTCAAAAAGTACATACTTAATTTTCTTTCAAAAATTATATGTTATTCTCTCTATATGTTTATTATCTCTAATGACTGTAAGTTTCAACATGGGATACTGAGTTATAAATTAAAATGCAACTCTACCAGTATTTCCATATTAACATAATGTACGTTTGACAAAAAAATGGCCGTCCCATGTTGAAACTTACAGTAATGATGGATAAAAACGTAATAATAACATATAATTATTAAATGTATACTTTTTGAGATATTAAAGTTTAAAGGTCAAAATGTTTTACCTTAAAAAGAAAAAAATTAAAAATATATACGTGTGATATACCATTTAAAAGCCTGAGTTATAAGCTTTCTAATGATACCAATCTTATATCTCTAAGTCAATTAGGGTACAAAATATGCGTAAACTTTACGTTATGATATTATGAAAATACTGATGGAAGGTTGAATTTTAGTTTATAACTCAGCCTCCCATGGCCGTCCCATGATGAAATTTACAATAATCATATAATATAGTTTGCAAGAGATATGACGATTCCGGTTCGTACTCATCTATATAGCATGCTGCGACCTAATTTCCATACTTTAGTTAATTAAAAAAAAAAAAAAATCTAATTGTCCGATCGATAAGCTGTTTAGTCCGACGGATTCAGAAAAAAAGCCCCTTTCATTGGGTACCTTATTAGTAACGAAGTTTTGATTAGATTTTTTAAAATTAATTAAAATATGAAAATAACAACCTGGCAATAACTTCAAATTTGGACATTTAAATTTATAATTGTTGCCAAAAAAAAAAAAAAAAAATTACCAGTCATTTTTTTTTAGCATAAAATGAAATATGCTTTCACGCGAAAAATAAAAAATTATAAAATAATAGCAAACCCGTGCGGAACTTTCGCACTTTATTCCTTTCTTATTTACCTTTAAAATTTGAAACTCATAAACCTTAAGCCAAATTTCCCACTCAATTTTAATTCCTCAGAAGCCAAATTATTATTAAAAACAAATTAATAGTGTGAGATGAAATGCTAATGATAATCAAACAATATCGTTCACGGAAGACTTAAAAATAAAATTCGTGTTTAACGACCTAATTTTCATACTTCGTGAGGCAGGACAGATTGAGTATAAGACCCTCATGGCGATTTTTAAATTTTTTTCACCATGTTGGCGATGCATTTTTATTAATTCATTTACTTTTGCATAATTTTGTGTTAAAAAAAAAAAAAAAACTTACAACCTATTTTGATTAAACTATTACGTTTTTTAGTCAATTTATGACAAAAGTTCATATGGGGATTACATCATTAAAATATTATTAGATTTCAAATGACGCTTGCAAATATTGTAAAAACTCGATATCGAATTTTTGGACCGAATACAATATTTCCATTACCTACGGTAGTCGGGTAATGGAAGTAAAAAGAAGAAGAATTGTTTTTACCTTCAAATGTATTCGTTGCTATGGGAACTCACATCGTCTTTTAAAATTTAATTTGTAATTAAAATTTAACTTTTTTGTTTTTTAACCAAAAGTGATGGAGTTTGAGCTGCAAGTTGGTCTTGTGTTCTAGAGGCTATATATTAATTTTTTTGTTCGTGAGAGAAAATTAGAAAAAATTTGAAAATTTCAATCTTTATTCCCATTACGAAAACATCTGATTTAATGAGTAGCAGATATATATATATATATATATATATATATATTTTTTTTTTCCCCGTCCGTTGACGGTGGAGACAATCGTATGCTGTAATTTAGATTCAAGCTATTTATTGCCACCGGAAATTCATACTTATGTTAAGTTTAAAAAATCTAATTGTCGTGTTGAAATGCTGTTTGCACTCCTGGATTCAGAAAAATCTCCCCTTTCATTTGGTACCAAATTTGTAACGATTGGATCGATATTTCTAATTTATTTAGCCGTTTAACGCTCCTTAAACGCATCATAAGCTCAAAATTGACTCTTTTATTGACATAGGTTGGTTTTTCTTCATTTCCCGAGCTTGACGTTTTAATTAATATCTCCGCAAATAATTAAATTTTTTTAATTCTTTTTTCACTATCCCCTTGGGAAGGCTTCTGAGCACCCGTAGGGCAAATTTTGTACTTCTGCGTTCGGTAGGAGGCTGAACGTATGGATGCACTTCTTTTATTATTATAGACGATAGACGATGAATTCGCATTGACCTAGAATTTTTAGCTCTTTCAAGGAAGGTCGCCACAGGCGCATACGGAACAATTAAAAAAAAAAAAAGAAGAAGAAGAAGAATTACAGAATACTCTCCTCATGAGGTTATGTACGTTTATAAAAAAATTCCGGCGGAATCCCCATATATCATATCATACGTAAAAAAATCTGAAGTGACTCCATTCGACTTTCCGAACATTGAGTCATTAACAGTTTTGTAGATAAAGTAAAGAAAGAGGAGCTGTTAAACAAATAAAAGAGAGAAAACCATAAGAGAGTGTTTGAGTATTTTTCTCCCTATATTGCACGATGTTTTATTGAACGCTACTGAACTTTGAGCCCATAGATCATAATGAAAAAGAATTTTTCGTTGTGTCCCTGTAAAAACCTAGATTCACCAAAATGCTTAGAGATAGTGCAAGAGTGATTTATGATATTCGTATAAGTTTTCCCCTCAATTGAATAAGGCGTTTAGATGCTATCGCACTTTTAAAAATTTGGCCCCATAGGCCATAATGATAAAGAATTTTTCTTTGTGTCCCTGTAAAAAACTGCACGTGCTAAATTCACCAAAATCTATACAGTTGGTGCAACTGTGACCTATAACATGCGTACAAATTTTTTGCTCAGATTAATAAGGCGTTTAGACGCTATCGCACTTTTAAAAATTTGGCCCCATAAGCCATAATGATAAAGAATTTTTCCTGGTGTCCCTGTAAAAAAACTATAAGTGCTAGATTCAGCAAAATCAATAGGGTTCGTACTAGGGTGACTTACAATATACGCACCCACTTTCAGCTTATTCGAACAAAGCGTTTAGACGCTAGCGTGTTCACTCACAGACATACACACACGCATACATACATAGTACATACATACATCATCGTAAAAATAGTGGGGACGGACTCAGGGGACCTCGAAACGTATAGAAACATCAAAATCTCCAATTCGGATTTTTGACATGATTACAATACTTTCCTCACTATAGTGTTCGGAAAGTAAAAATATTGAAAATGTCCGATTCTTGGCTATTTATTGCTCGTTGGCGACACAGTCAAAACTGATGCAAAAGGGTTTTTTGATAAATACTCATTACACACACACACACACAAAAGAAAAAAAAAAAAAAACCACTTTCAGAAATGCAATTTTGTCGTATATATGTATAAACCTAACGACCACATTATACAACTTTTAGTTTAACGTGAAATACTTAAACTAATCTCAAATATTATGGCTTAAAGCAAAACAATGCGCTCATTTATTTATATTGCATAATAAATAAAAAAGAACTGTTTGGAAATGATACAATGGTAATCACTTATCAGTGTGCTATTTTGTGTTTTCGAAGAATACCGATTTCACAACCAGCAATTTAGATCAAAATTTAAATTACTACAAAATATTTAAAACTTAAGTCCCCAATTTTAGTATAGAATGCATCATTAATATTGAAAATTTGCACCTTTTTCATTATAATTTACTTTTATTACCACTGGTTAGATAAAATTTAGCAAATAACTTTTTTAACTCTACGTACCAAATTAATTTAAATAAGTTTAACTTTAAAAACTGTAATTTTTTAACTGTGTATCTTTTGTTATTTTATTCAAATTTTAAACCAAATTTTAATGGAAAGTAAAAAAAATTAAATTTTATAAGCTCTTATTGGATTTAATTAATAATCATAGAATAGGAGGGGGAACAAAAAATTATGGATTAGCAAAAATACATAAAAACAAATGTATTTGTACATTTTGGTTTAATGGAGATTCAAATTCATTTTGAGTTACTAAAAATTTGCTTTAATTTGTGCATCCCACCCCACCCCAGAAAGTAAAAATCTATAATAATAAAAGAAGATGTCTGTCTGTCTGTGTATCTATACTTTTAGCCCCTACTGAACGCAGAAGTACAATATTTGACATGCGGGTGCTCAGAAGCCTTCCCGAGTGCATAATGCAAAAAGAATTAAAAAAATTTAATTAGATCCGGAGATATTAATTAAAACGTCAATCTATGTCTAATCAAAAAATGATTCAAAAAGCCAGGCGACCGTAATTTTTCCCCTGAACCGCGTTCCTCAAAAGAACTAGTTGGCATAGGTGGACTCTGCTCAGTTCCCCATCCTATGTATGTTCTCACACATTTCTAGTACAGAACATATTATATTCATGTTAAGAGAAATTAATTTGACCAAACGCTTGACACAGTAACAGAACGAAAAATCCCCGCCTAATAGGCTACCCACCGTACAGTTCGATATATTTATCTTATTCTAATCTATTGATTTATTTTATTGGGGTCAATTTCGTAGTTTAGTTTCCATGCTACTAGTTCCAATGCAACAATCCCCAAAATGCATATTTATATGGAATATCGTCTCATTTTGCTATACTGATAAAATCTTAAATTTCGAATAACTTACGAAATTTCCCTATTAGAATATTTGTAGTCAATCCTATTCAAACAATTATCATAAATGTTATTTTGAAGTTGTCTGATATATTTATGGTCCTCAAAATGGACGTTTATGCTCCATTTTGCCCTATTCTGCCCTTTTAAGTAAATCGTAAAAATTTCCAAATAACTTACGAAATTTTTAAATTGAAAAGTTCATAGTCGGGTATGTTCATGCCAGTATCTTAATGATTTAAAAGTGTTCTGACATCTTTACGATGAAAATATCCCTCAAAGTGGGCGTTTATGCGAAATTTTGCCCTATACCACCCTGTTAAGTAAATCGTAAATTTCCAGTGACATACGAAATTTTTAAATTGGAAAATTCATAGTCAAGGATGTTTATACTAGCATGTTATATAATATTTTAAAAGTAATCTGACATCTTTACGATGAAAATATTCCTCAAAAGGGACATTTATGCGAAATTTTACTGTATTTTGCCATGTTAAGAAATTCGTAAATTTCGAATAATTTAAGAAATTTTCAAAGTAGCATATTTCTTATTAATTATGCTCATCCCGGCATCAAAACTAATACTTAAAAGCTGTTTTTACATCTTTACGATAAAAATATTTCTTTTCATGCACGTTTAGGTGAAATTTTGTCCTATTCTCTCATGTTAAGAAAATCTTAAATTTCGAATAACAACTGAAGTTTTTTAATTAGAATGTTGCGAATGAATAGGGTTCTTGCCAGTGTCATAACTAATACTTTAAAACTGGTCCGACCTCTCTGCGCTCATTTGTTCGTGAGCTATCGTGTACACAGTCTAACAAACTAACTAACGGACTAACAAACTGACAGACACCCTACAGACGGACACAATACAACTTTTGTCATTTTCGGATTCTCCACGTCTGAAAACGTGTAAAAAAGTAAAAAAACCGAGGTCGAAAATTTTTACGATTACCTAAGTTCCCCATACCTATAGTATGATGGGGAACTAAAAAGCAGAGAGAGAAAATTTCGCTGCTTTTTGTAAAGCGATCGCTGCTCAACTGTTAGAGATATTGAAAATACACCTGTACCGATATTGAAAATGCCGATATCGAAAATACACCTGTACCGAGCGGGAATTTACTGCGATTAAATTTTTCAATAAAGCTATTTTCACTATATGTCAATAAGCTGTTGTAAGACCTGAAACGGGAAAAAGGAGCCGCAGACGCCACCGAGCGGGAGTTTCGGAAAGTCGGATTTTTCAAGGATCGCGAACCACGAGAAAGAGCATTTATTACCGACTCTTGTAGTACAAATTTTTTAGAAAAATACGAATTTTTCATATTTAAAAAAAAAAGTTTTAAAAAGGGTCCACAATTTCTCTTTTTCTCGATTGTCTTTTTTGAATAGCCCAGTACGAAAGAGTAATTGTCCCATTTCTTAAGAATTGTTATATTTGGAAACGTCATTTAATCCTCTTTCGAACCATAAAACATTTTAACAAAATACGGATTAGCGATCCATATTTTTTGATTTTACGAAACATCGATTTTTTTACAAAACATTTTATAACTCAAAATCTTTTAGAGATAAAGCATTTTTTTTTACATAGACCTCGATTAGATGAATCATATTTCAAAAGATTGAGAGATTTTTTTCAAAAACTGAATCCGTTATAAATTTTTAAATTTTCTGCATGCCTGCAGTTTTTGATGACATTCTGAATCCGCGTTTGCGTTCGAACAACAGTTGGTATTTTGGTTACCATGGAAACTCTCTTTTAAGTTCGCAGACGATATTTCGAAAGTAGAGCGAAAAAGAAAGATCTTTTTCTGATTGAGGTCACGTGTTTTTGGACTGCGATTAAAAAGTGCAAATTTCAAAATTCTTCAATTTTCCTTTGTCGCTCACGAAACTTACTACACAGAGTTTTCATCACAAGACAAAGTTGTAGTTCAAATTTCATCGATTTCGGAGAATAAACAAAAAAATTACATTTTAATTGCAAATTAACTTTTATTCTAATACGCGTATTTCAAATTCTAATTATGATTAAATTATTTTTAATTAATACATCATTCAAAAGATATTTTAAAGTTCTTTTACATTATAGAAAGTGGAATTCGATATTTCATCTTATTTACACGTTTTGAGGTGTCCTGATTAGGTTTTCTTTTGTATCTCAGCTACTAATAAAAATAATTCCAGAAGTAATACATCATTTGAAAGCTTTGTTGATTTGGAATCGAACAGTAGATTACAGAAATTTCTACCGCCAGATAGCACTTTAATAGTTTAAAATTTCAATATTTTAAATTCTAATGAGCGACGAAGGTGTTGTAAGTTCTAAAACGGGGATAAGGAGCGGCAGGTGCCACCGAGCGGCACTTTGCTAAAGTCAGAAATTTGAAAGATCATAACGCGGTGACCGAACAGGCTGTTTCAGATATTGAAACTGGAAGAAGGCGCTACCGAGAGGGAATTTACTGCGATTAAATTTTACAATAAAGCTATTTTCACTATATGTCAATAAGCTGTTGTAAGACCTGAAACGGAAAAAAGGCGCCGCATGCGCCACCGAGCGGGAGTTTCGTAAAGTCGGATTTTTCAAGGATTGCGAAATAGCTGGTCGTCGAAGGCGGCTAGTACACAATAAAAAAGTTGCTAGAATTGATAGACTGTCAGTTATCATTTCACTGTAACTTCTGTGTAAATATAAGTGTTTTCAAACTCTCCTTTTTCTTCCAACTTACCGAATACTGTTTTTATTTCTTCGCCGACATGATTAGAGTCGGTTGAATACCCACTTTTGCATGTCTTGTTATATAATTTGCATATTCTGCATCTTGTTTGATGGGTTTATTTATAAGCAAATAAGATGCTTTCCATTTCAATGTAGTGTTAACCTGCAATTGCCAGCTTTGCACAGGATTATGAGTGCGATGACTTTGACCATATACATTCCATACGTATAGAGAAATTCTAGGATTGTCCACTGAAATAGTCGTAAAATTTGGATTATCATTTACGCTAAAGGCACGACTTCTTCGATTTCTCTTTCTTTCAGGGCCCTCTTCACTCACAGCCGCCGGTAGCCGAAGCTAATGTTATTCTATGGGAATTTTTTCTTTACAAATAACTTATTAACTAACACCTATTTTTAAATTCTATTTTCACATTCTGAAAATTCCCAGCTGTTCAATGGACGGACCTTTTTTAAAAAATTATTATTTTTATTTTTTATATTTTATTTCGAAGCTCCAAAATACGAATTTTCAATATGTGAATTTTTTTCATTTTGCAATTTCAAAATAAAATATTAAAAAAATACATTTTTAAAAAAGGTCCATCTATTTAACAGTTGGGAATTTTCTGAATGTGAAAACAGAATTTAAAAATATGTATTAGTTAATAAGTTATTTGTGAAGAAAATTTCCCCATAGAATAACATTGGCTCGGGCTTCCGGCGACGGTAAGTGAAGAGGGCCGTTAATTCTAACCCCTCACGCTAGGGGCACATTACGCTAAGGGCACGTCACCGTTCCTCCATCTGCATGCATCCGATAACTGCACTGCAGACTTTAGTTTCCAGTTTCTAACTTATGCAGCTTTTAGAACAAATAACAAATACACCTTTTTTGCGCGGCGTCATGCTGTCTGATTGAGATGCAGACAACAGAATGAGTTACGAAACAACATAACACAAAAGAACACAGATCAAAAGAATGCCAAAACGTTGATTTTTCTCTTTGTTCTTTGAAGGGTCGTGGTTGTGCTCTTTTTTATTTAGGTTCCTTTTTTGTGTATGTGACTTCAGAGAGTGATTGAAAAGCGTAAAGTTACAATGAGAAGCGTTCCGAGAATCCTCTCAGGGGGAAATTTAGGAACGGAAGAAAAAAAAAAAGCATGTTAATTAAAAACAAAGCGAGATGAAGAAGAGAAGGGTATGGGATAGGGAAAGGTCAGAAACCCGTGGGATTAAAAAGTTATCGATTCGAGTTTTATGTGGCTGTTAAGTGTTATTCTTTGACAAGTTTATTTTGCAAATATTCTACTCGGTGTCATTACGGGATTCATCGTTAGTTTATATTAAAATCTGTATGACGACTTGCCCTATAATACAACCCCCCCCCCCCCAAAAAAAAAAAAAAAAATCATTGTGGTTGGTTGGTTGGGTTTTACGTCGCAGCACTAGTGCTAATTGGCGACGGTCTGGGGCACACCCCTAGAGGTGGTCCGGAGACATGCCATCACAATTTTGATCCTCCGCGAAAGGGATGGCTCTCCCGTTTCGGTGACCCCCAGATGTATCATTTTTGATGGGAACATGGAGGACATTGCAGCCACGACAGATTTTACGTGCACCAGCTACCATTAGTGTACACGACGGTCTTTAGCCGGCTCGAGTACCGAACCCGCAGTCTTCCAATTACGAGGCCGGCGCTCAACCGACTGGGCTACCGCAGCCCAAATCATTTTGGATATCGTTTCTATGGATTTCTCCAAAGTGTTTCCCTAAAAGGGAGGTGCACAACTGAATGTTATAACAAATCTACAAACAATGAGTAACGTTTTAAATACAACCGTTTTTGAGCTATGCGAGATGAGGTCCTTGAAAAGTCTTCTAAAATCGTGACAATGTCTTAAGGCTAGTCATAAAAAGTTGCTCGTACGAGTAATTTCTCCTCCGATGATAAACCAAAGCTCCTTATACGCACCGAGAAAAGACAGGGCCGGCCAGCGCGGCGGCCTGAAATCATTCATAGTTTTCTTCATTCTACCCGAAGACTTCCCGTCAGTGATGCCAGATGGTCGAAAATTATTTCCCCAAACAGGTCTTCAATTTTTCCCACATCAGGGGGGGGGGGGGGTGTTCTAAAAAATCCCCAACGATTTCTACTAAAAAGGGAAAATAAAAAAAATTTCAGAAAGAAAATATCAAGCAGTTTAAGCTCAGATTTTTCCCCAAATGAAAACAATTTTTGAAAACAATCCACAAATACAAAAATGCATTATAACCCCCTCTAATCAGTTAGTGCTGTTGGCAACACACAGAGAGGCGAAGTGTAGAAGTTAAAAAACGAGCATTGTAAACCGAATACAACTTATTATTATTGTTAAGAACAGAAAAAATAATAAATTATATAAAATAAACTTAGAATATATTGTATATGTGTAAAATTATAGGAAATTGTAATATGTAATTTTAATTTTTGCGATGTTCCACTCAAAACTCGAAATGTCCCTACACGGACGATAAAAGTCCCTACTTTAATGAATAATCATGAAAAATTAGAAACAACAACATAATCCATGCGTAATTCCTTGAAATTTCTTACAAAATTACCAAAAAGTCCCTATAAATTTAAAATTTGTCCCTATATCATGAATAAAGCTACTGAAAGTCCCTAGTCGTAGGGATAAATCATTACGTTGCCAATATTGACCGAAAGTTAAACTCCCCGAATTTGTCCCCAACCCCAAAAATTTTAGAATTCCCCAAAAAAGTCCTCAGAAACATTTGGTCCCCAAAATTTTCCCCAGAAGTCTCAAAAATCCCCCAAATCCCTAATCTGGCATCACTGCTTCCCGTAGGCCCGGAAAAGAGCGATAGATAGGCGCGCCTCGACTTGTACTGAACACCGTGAAAACTTGTTTTTTAGACAGATTTTGACTCCAACCCTCTTTCGGATTTCGGCCTCCAGAAATTGGAGTAAAAATTGGCTCAAATGGAAAATTGCGCGAAAAGTTTTTGTGTGTAATAGGAGCATTGAAGAAGAAGTTCATTTCTGCTAAGCCTTAACCGAATGTTTATAATATAGCTTAAAAAATAAAAAAATAAAATAAAGTTTAAATATTTAAAAAAGTTTCCAAAAAAAATTCTGCTATATAAAAAAAGTAATACATGATCTAACATTTGTGAAAAATATTCTCAGTAAAATAACCTGTAGAATGATGAAAAGGGCGAGAAGTCGATTTTGGCAGAAGGCCTGATGATGGCTGAGCACTTCCGAGAGTGGAGCTATTTCGATGTGTTTTAGAATTAATGAGACTATTTACCTTTCATCTTCTCTTGTCGAACCCATAAGAAAGCTGTTCGTCTGACTAGGTACACTTTACACTGTTTATAATTAAAATAAATAAATAAAGTGGCATATCACTCACACTTCTTCGTTTTTTTACTACACCCATATTATTGCAGTATTGTAAAGGCCAGTTTCGACTTGGGCTCAAGATCAACGCTCAAAACGTCATTAATCACGCTTCCGACACAAAGAGCCAAATGTCTTGTCATCAGTTGTAGCCCTTTCTTATCAGATCGCGCAGTTAACTCAAAGGAAAGCATGCAAAATTGACAAAGATATCTGCCTCCCGGCCCCTCAATTATCTCAGCAGCGGGTTAGAAACAGCCCGTCCGAAGGCTTTGAGCTCTTGTGAGCTCGGCTCATCAGATCAAAGGATTCTGAATAGAAGCCGCGGAATGATCGCAAATGGAAACCGGACTTAAGGGGCTGTTGGGATCGACCACAGATTCTATGCAAAGGTAAATATCCGTCTTAAGGTCACTAGCGATTTCAGTGCGACAAGGACAGTTTCTATTCAAATCCCTTTGATGTGTGATTTGAAAAAATCAGGAGCCTAGAAGACCCGTTTTCTCCTCTGACAAACCTCCTACTGCGATAATTGCATGGGGAGCGTGGGTCTCTTTTGTAAAATTCCTGAACGAGCATTAAAAAGTAGGTAATGTCTTGCATTGTAAACGTGTCCAAAAGTTCAAGGGTCACTTTCGGACAATGGATAATTTATGACTTTCCCGACGTGCTTCGGTCGCTAGCGTTTGTACGCACCTTTAGTAACGGAAGTAAAGCAGTCAAGTGCAGTTTCCACTGCGGTTGGTTGGAAGTTGTTTCGAGCGGCGCTATTCAGAATCCTTTGATGTGGTCAAGCGGTTGGACGTGGTTCGACGGGGTTGGTTGTCAGGGAGGAGAAGTCCCTGGCCCTAAACCCCAGCTGAGATAATTGAGGGGCCAGAGGTAGATATCTTTGTCAATTTTGCAAGCTTTCCTTTGAAGTCTGATAAAAAAAGGTTACAACTGATGACAAGACATTTGGCTGTTTGTGTCGGAAGCGTGATTAATGATTTTTTGAACCTCGAAGTTCCAACCACAATGGAAACCGGCCTTTAATTTTGTAAGAGGGGAGGAGCTTTTTGCTGCTAAATTAAGTACCATAACATTTTAATGAAATGGTGTACATGATGCATTGCATCATCTCAATGTAACTCAAATTATTTTACTTCGATTAATTGTAACTGAACTATTATTCCATTTGATTTGCGTTTGAAATAATGCGGAACAAACTTCAGATGCCTTAAAACTAAGAACATCCGGGAAAGTAAGAGATTAATGATAAAGAAGTCGATACCAAAAGGAAATAGAAATTTTACAGAGGAAGTCTTATTGCAGTATTTTTAAGAAATTCGAGCACAAGGCACTACTAAAGGACATTAAAAAACTAGCAGCGCCCATTGCCTGGTGTCAAAAAAGCAAAAGATTACGAAAAGACAAAGGAAAATAACTCGACACTTACACTACGGGATAAATGAGAGAGACTACCGATTGTGGGATCCTTTTCTCTAAAATATTTCCGGTATAGGATTGTATGACATTCCTTCTAGATGTGGGTGTTTTATGCCAACTGCGCCCAGAAGTGCTAGGAAGTGACATCTGCGTTCAGAGCCTCGACTCCCCCTCTTCTAATTGCGCTCAAAGGGGACGGGTTGGGTAGTTCCTCTGCGATAAGGACTGGATAGGTTGTTGGCTATTATACTGTTATTTATAGTTAATTTATAAATAAAAATTATTACATGTTTTATAAAAAACATTTTTCAAAACCTGGATTTCCTCTGAAAATAAAAAGTATTGGACTCGTAAAAATTTTCGACTTCCGAATTTCAGTGGATTTACACGTTCTGAGAGGACTAGATCTAGAACACGATTTGACCATTTTTATGAAATGTCTGTCTGTGTGTGTGAGTAAAAAAAAAAAAATGTGGCGACTGTATCTCAGGGAACTACTGCACAGAATAGCATATAATTTTATATGTACATGCACCTTAACCTAAATGAGTGCCTATGAACTTTTGGTGTCAACCGCTCAACAGGTGAGGAAGCTACATGGGAATTCCACAATTTATGGGAACGCTATATATCAGAAATTGCTGCATAAAAATGCATATAAAGTCAACTTGATATAAATTAGTGCCTACCAACAACCACTCAACAGGTGGCGCTGCTATGCAGAGATTTCCACAATTTAAGAAAAGGTTATATCTCAGGAACTACTGCATAAAATTGCATAAAAATTTACATGTGGATGCACCTTGACATAAGTTACTGCAAATCAACCTTTGGTACTAATTGCTCGACAAGTGGCGCTTTTATACAGTGATTTCAGGCCATATTTCAGGTTCTAATGCGTATAATCAAACAACACTATGTGATGTGAGAAAGATATTATGCCGATTCAATTTGGATTTATATCTACCATAGGTTGCACTGGTATAGTGCAGGTTTTCCCGAGAACGGGAATTCTATATTTCAACTTCTATGGCATTTAACTACATGAAACTTGATACATGAGATAACCATTATGAAAACACACTATTTAAGATGTTAGTTAAACTGCGTTTCTTTGGATATTGAGTGTTAGTTTTCTCTAAGATGAAAATCGCCTGCATTCATCATGGTAGATAATTTTAATAAATAAAATTTTTTCTAAATTATTTGAACTGAGTGAATTTATATAGGAAAATATAGAAGAAAGTCTTGTGGTGGCCACAACACACTAGTTTTTAGATGGATTTAATTTCCGTATAATGGATTATATTTTTGGAAGAGTCACTGAAGAAATTTTATCGGTAAACACCTTGTATTAGGATTTTCTTTTAGACAATTAGTGTCTGCTAATTATGTTGACCTCTGTATTTGGAAAAAACGGTTGGTGTCTTATAATTTTGTCCATTAAGTTTTTTCATTAAACTGTATGAAAATATCATTATTATAAAATAATTATATATGATAACAGAATAAATTTATGTTTTTGACGTGTTTGATAAAACATTTTTAAGCTCTGAATCTTTTCTTTCACTATTTGTCAAATTAGATAGGTGTCTTATAATTATGTCCACCACTGTAGAAAGCTGCTGGTTTGTTTGTCCGGACACCTTTCAACCGACACCTACGAAAAGTGGCACACTCATTAATCAGGACGAAATCTAGTTAACGCCCTATTTTTTAGTTCTATCGGATAACTGGATCAAAAGGTATTAAATTAAAACCCCATTTTAATTTTAAAATGATTAAAAACAAAGAAATATTGATGTGTATTTATTTTGTAATAAAATATACGTTTATTTTTTTCCGGAAATAAAATATAATATTTTTAATTTGGCGTGAAAAATAACAAAAAATAAGGAAGGGGGAGGGATTTAGTTATGCTACGAAAATTAGTACCCCTTTTTTTTAAATCAGGAATTCACGTGATAATGAAAATTTTTTTTAAAGATATTTGGCATTAGCTTAAAATTTTTATTTAATTAAGTAGTACTTTTCTTTTCTACACTAAAATAAAATTTTTCGTTTTTGAAACTTTATGTGTAACTTATGAAGTTCTTTTATATTCTCACCTTAATTTTAAATAAATATAATTTAGATTTATTTATTTATTTATTTTTTTTTTTACTTCCTTATACAAAGAAGTATTTGCGAGATTTTACACCTGGCATAGCTAAAAAACGAATCATCGTATAATGTTGCAAATTTTTTATGTGTAAACTGTAACTGTCACAATGTCTAGATGTACATCTTTAAGTTTCGTCTTAATACACGAGCTTTCGTTTTAGAGATATCAGCGACTTTACACAATTTTTTGGAACGTCTGTATGTTTGTATATATCTCGCACAACTCAAAAACGGCTGGACGTAGAACGTTGCAAATTAGTAAACAGGTTTATTATAACATCTAGTTGTGCACCTCCCTTTTTGGTCCTTCTGTGACTTTCCGTTTTGGAGATATTTACGAAAATTCTATTCATAATGACCAAATACACAAAGGTTTTGGCCATTATATATGATTTACCATCATAGCGATTTCAAAATAAGCTAATGATAGAGCCCGTAATGTTACTATTATGAAAGTTGTCGACATTTTTGCATGTAGAAAGTAATTTGTAAAGACATAAACAAGTTCTAGTCGACGAATGCACTTTATTTAATGAATATTTAGCCCGTAATGATATTTTTATGAAAATTGTCTACATTTTTGCGCGTAGAAAGTAATTCTTAATGACATAAACGGGTTCTAGTCGATGAATTCACTTTATTGAATATTCAGCACGTAGATAGAACATATATATTAATGATATATACATTATATATAATGTAGGTAATGATATTGTTATAAAAGTTGCCGGTATTTTTGAGTGTAGAAAGTAATTCTTAATATATAAGCAGGTTCTAGTCGAAGAATGTACTTTATTTTGTTTTACTCTTGTTTGTCATTTAAAGAATTTTCGAAGAATTTATTTCAGCGCAGCAGAGAGATTCATAAACCAATGAATCTCTCCGGAAAATTCCAGAATTCTGTTCTTATCGAAGTTAGAGCTTCCAAATTGTAGCAACCCTAATCTACAATTTTTCGCCAAATTCGGTCGCCAAGTCGCCAAACTCGACGTAAAATTGCCAAAATCGATGCCAAGATCAAAATCAGCCAACTTGGCAAGATTAGCGATCAAATTTGGCAGGAAATATTGTTTCAGGATAGCCAGCATTAGTAAATCCTTTCTAATTTTAACTGAATTAATTGTTTCAGTAAATATTATAATTTTTCACCTCTAATTTTCGGCAAAGGGAAGAAAAGTAGGCCATCTATATTCAAATGATTTTCAAGCTATGAATTTGCAAATGACAGTTTCTGTACTAAGCCATTCCTGAAAAAACTATTATATTTGTTTGGCGGTATATATAATCCTATTATCATGACTTTTGTAGTTTGAATAGCAGTTTTTCAGTTTTTAGTTCCCCATCATACTTTAGGTATGGGGAACTTAGGTAATCGTGAAAATTTTCGACCTCGGTTTTTTGACTTTTCTACACGTTTTCAGGTGTGAGGAATCCGAAAATGACAAAATTTGTAGGGTGCCTGTTAGCATGTCAGTGTGTCAGTCCGTTAGTTTGTTAGTCTGTTAACACGATATCTCACGAACAAATGATCGCAGAGAGGTCAGATCAGTTTTAAAATATTACTTTCGATACTGGCAAGAACCCTATTCTTTTGCAACATTCGAATTAAAAAACTTCGTAAGTTATGAGAAATTTACGATTTTCTTAACATGGGAGAATAGGACAAAAATTCACTTAAATGTGCATTAAATGGAGACTTTTTACTGTAAAAATGTCAGACCAGTTTTGAAATATCAGGTTTGATGTTTTATTTTCTTGCTATATGCGAGACAGCAAGAAAATAATGCACCCATACACACATCAAGCTCCACATTATTTGTTTTGTGTCCCGAAATTTCAGTAATTAATTTGATTTTGAATTTTAATCCACTTCCTCTCATCCAGTTGAGTTGCAAATTCGCATGTATGCATAACTCCAATGATAATACATGTTCAAGTAATAAAGGACTTAGGGGAGGGTTCTGGGGGTTTGTTTGTCGTCTGTTAGGTTTTAATCTTATGAGTTTTAACCCAAGTCCTCTCATGCAATTGAGCTGAAATTGTGTATACACTAGAGATGCAACGATTATTCGGCCGAAGCCGAATGTTCGGTGTATTCGGCCTGTCAGCCGAATAATTCTGTAAGAAATGTTTTTATTTATATTTACACAATATAAATAAAAACATTATGTTACACAATAATTTTTTTTTAATTTTAGAATTTATATTTGTCATGTATTGTGAAAATTTTATTTGAAATTAACTAATAAAAAAAAAAACTTTCATACCTTGAATGAATTTTATCATACCATTTTAATGTAAAGATCATGTAAAAACTTTTATGCTATATCAATAAGTGCAAAACATATATCTGTAGTGTAGTAAGCTAACATAATCTGTTAAATTTAAAATTAATCTATTCAAATTTGTCCCAACTGAACCATACAAGCAAATTCTGATTTTTTTTTTTTCAAAGCATAATGAAAAAAATTAATATTTATCCTTCGTTATTTAATAATAATAATAATAAAATCCTTCCAGTGATATTTTAATTATTGGGGGGGGGGGGGGACAAAAATTAGAAATTGAGTTAGACAGTTCAAAATTGGTACATATATATAATATATAGGTTTTGGGAGCCTAAAAGCCGAATGAGGATATTTTAGAAAGTGTAAAATTATTAGGGAGCAGGGGGGGGAGGGGGCAAAAACATAGAAATTGAGTTAGACCATTCAAAACTGGTATATATAGGTTTTGGGGCCTACAATTGAATGAGGATATTTTCGAGCTACATTATTAAGGGGAGGCGGAGAGGGACTAGGTAGACAAAAAAATAGAAATTGAGTTAGACTGTTCAAAATTGGTATATGTAGGTTAATTAGGAGGGGCATGAAAGGTGGGGAATAAACATGCATATCCCTAAATCTGTGCACGCGCAGTGCGTACTGGTCTACGCTGCCGACGGCAGTGGGGACCCGGTATAAGTTTTTACTCGATCAAAAAGATTTTTTTTATGAGCAAGTATATGGAATTTTGAGAATTCATTCATTATAGTGATTCATTTAAAAATAGTGACCTGCTAGCGGGCGAAGCTCACTAGTATCTATTAAAATATCACTAGACAATACCTCATAAGAAACTTGCAAAGAATTATTATTATTGAGACAATTTTTAAGCCGAACATAGCCGAATATTTTTTTCAGAATCAAATAATGGTTTTAGAAATTAAAAATTTGTTTAAAAATAACTTTTAAAAAAGGAAATACATTTTAGTTATGAAATGTACAAGAATTGTGCATACAGTGCATACCATACTATGTTTTTAGACAAAAATGAGTTTATTATTTGGCGGCCGAATAGGCTGAATATTCGGCTATAATTTGGCCGATTAATTGGTATTCGGCCAAACCGTTGTTCATTGCATCTCTAATACACATAAAACTCCAATGACAATACATGCTGAAGCAGTAGGACTTGAAATGGGTTTGAGAGCAGTGAGACATGGGACCCCCTTCGTTTGCTGTCTGTTAGGTTCAAATCTTTCAAGCAAATTTTAACCCATTTCTTCTCATGCAATTCAGTTGACATTGTGTATACACCAGGATTGGCTAGATTTTGTCCGACCCGAAAAAACCGAAGTGGGTTTTTTTCAATATAACCCACTTGAAAAAACCCAAGAAGAATAACAAGTGGGTTTTTTCAAAATCCTTGTTTAAAATTGATAAACACAGTATGATGTATTTAGTACAAGAAAGAAGGATTTCTATAAAGATATCATAAGGCATTTGATTTACATGTGAAAATTTAGTTAAAAAGGAATATTAAATAAATATTAGAATATAAGCTTGGGAATTTGATATTGCACCCTTTTTAGACACAACTTTAATTCATTCTCTTTCTTTGAGCTTGGATTTTTCATACTTTTAAAATGTCTTTTTTTTTTTAGATTTTTTTTTTTTAAACAATCTTTATTTTTACTTGAATTAACCTCATACTTTTGAGATATTACATAATACACCCTAAATACAAACATATCGTAAACACATATGTCCTGGTTTTCATGCGATGTCGATCAAAGGCACATTTATTCTTTTCATTAAGCTTCAAATAAATTCAGATTGCTAGACATTACCCATGAGTTTTCTATACAGACTAGTATGTTGTGTCCATCACAAAACTTTCTTCTACATTTTCCTGTACAAATTAGTTACAATTTTTTTCATTATGAATACAGACTATTATCATCTGAGAGAGGTACTGTCATATGAAATACCCAAAAGAAGTAAATTTTCACCGTGCAGATATCATCATTTCTATTCTGAAAAACATTTGTTGTATAAGAGCGTCATCTATCGACCGATGATGGGTATCCACATTGAATCAGCATAATGTGTCATAATGGCCTTTTCACACATGAAGTTTAGTTCCATTATACGCAACAGAACTTGAGTATAGCCTTAGCTTAAATTGCGAAAATCACTGTATAGCAGCACCACCTGTTCAGATATTGGTACAAAAGTTGATAGGCACTAATTTATAACTTAAGATAAATCTATATGTAAATTTATATGCAATTCTATGCATTAGTTCCTCAAATATAGCCTTCTCTGAAATTGTGGAAATCACTGCATAGCAGAGCCATGCTGAGCTATTGACACCATATGTTGACAAACACTATTATACATCAAAGTGCAACTGCATATAAATTTATATCTAATTCTAATCAGTAGTTCCTGAAATATAGTTTGAACAAAATTTTTGTCACACACATAGCACACACACAAATAGAAATTTTCTAAAAGTAGTCAAATTGTTTTCTGGAGCTCTTAAAATGTGTAAATCTATTAAAAACCGAAAGTCAGAAATTTTTACTAATCCAATACTTTTTTGTATTGCATCCAGAAGTTCAGTCATGCATAATCTCTCAGTATGCATATAATATTTTTATTTTCTTTTATATTCAATAGAAGAAAGTATTCGAATAGTAAAAATTTTCAGCTTCCGGTTTTCAACAGATTTACACGTTTTGAGAGATCTAGAAAACGACTTCACCATTCTTAGAAAATGTCTGTCTGTTTTTCTCTCTGCCTATCAACTTTTGGTGTCAACTACTCAACAGGTGGCGCTGCTATATCTCCGATTCTATTGCGTACAATCAAACAAAACTTGACATGTAAGAAAGTTACTATGAAGCATTACTCTGATTCAATTTGGATGCTTATTGGCCAAAAACGGTGCTGCTATACTGTGATTTCCACAATTAAAGGGAAGGCTATATTTCAAAAACTACTGCACAGAATTGCATATAAATTTATATGTAGATGCAACTTACAATAATTAGTACCTGCCAACATTTGATGTCATCCACTCAACAGGTGGTGCTGGTAAACAGTGATTTCTGTAATTTAAGAAAAGGCTATATCTCAGGTTCTATTGCGTGTAATCAAACAAAATTTGATATATTATGAGACATTATACTGATTCAAAGTGTATGCTTATAGGCCAGTAGATGGCGTTGCTATACTGGAAATTTCCTCGATAGCGGGAAGGCTATATCTGAACTTCTACCGCATATAACTGTACGAAACTTGCTATGTAAGATAAACCATTATAAAAAATGCATTTTTTAAGATGTTATTTATAGACAATGAAACTGTCTTTCTTTGGATATTTACTGTTTGCTTTCTTTAAGATGAAAATAATTTGCATTCATCAGGTCAGATAATTTTAATAAATTATTTGCCCTTAGTGAATTAGTATAGGAAAATATAGAAAAAAGTCTTTTCGTGGCCATATCATACTAGTTTATGGATGGATCACAAGATGAAAGACATTTTTAGATTTTAAGTTTGATTCCACCCTATATTTTTGCTTATTTCCTCGTTTTTTAAAATACAGTGAAGCATCTATAATCCAGCAGCACCCATAAACTGGCACTAATAATTTATTTTTTCTTTTCTGTTTATTTATTTATTTTTAACCTCTGTTTGTATATCGTATCGTAGTAGTACTCAACACTTGTTATGGATCGACCGTAAAGTTTACGGATTTTCATTTAATTTTATTGATTTATGGACTAGCATGAATTTTTTTTACAGATTAATCAGGATGATGGCAAAAATTCTGAAAAAGAATAACGAAATTCTCTCACAATGGCAAATTCATAAGTTGATAATAATAAGAGATCGTTCACATTCCTGATACTGAAAAACATGACAAACCAAAATCTCGTCAATAGTTTTTAAAAGGACTTCATAAATATTTCATCAGCAATAACTAACTAATGAATGTGCAACGACAAATTGGAAAACAAAAAAAGAATGAAACAAATGAAATTGACTGACATATTTAACAGAATGTAGCAGTGTCAAATTTCTGATTTTATTTGTTACTAGCAGGCTATGCCTGCTTTACTGGTCACTATATTTAAATGAATTTCAAAAGAATTATATCAGTATTTATTTTTTACATAACATTAAAAATAAAAAATAAAAAAAATTACACTGAAATCGCTCTAAACATCGCTTCGGCTATACCTGCTGCAGAATGCAAATCTTTCTCCACCCAGGTCCAGGTTCCCACTGCCTGCAGTTAGATCTTTCCAATTTGAGCATTTATCGACAACAGGTGGATCTGTTATTATTTAAGGACTACGATTTTAAAGAAGATTGTATCTCAGCATCTATTAAATATTTTAGTTTTTGAACCATGTATTTTACAGCCTCCACTATGTACAACACTATATTACGATTTGATTTAGCAATAAAATTAGATATATCTTGTACTGACTTTTTTATTCTAAGGTAAACTCAAATAAAAATTATGTCATGCTTTGAAAAATATTTGATAAATCACCAGAAATCAATAATTCAAGCTACAGATTTAAAACAAATGCTATTCGAAATTATATTAATTTCAGTTTTCAATGATGTAAAATTTAAAATTGTACAACATAATAAAAGCAAAGATTCTTTGGTTAAAAAATAGTTTGTAAGAAAGAAAAAACAATTCAATTTGAAAATAATACTTTTCTGTTAAACTGAGATGAAGTAATTATATATTTGGCGATTTATGTCTCATTGGCGATATTTAACAGTTTTTCAGCAATTAAGATAAGAAATTTTTATTTTTAAAAGCAAAATTTTTATAAAAGTTCCTAGATTAAGTAATTATCCATCTGAAAAAAAAGTTTCAAAGAATTCTGCACATTTATGAGCTCTCCAGCTGGTTTAAAAAAAAAAAAAAATTCTTGACAAAGAAATTTTTGTTCAAAAAGTTGTCAAAAAATTTAATTTTACGCTAAATTGAAAATGCTCCTATTTTCTTGGTTATTAACTTCGAAAGTTCGTTCTTATCTCAAATTAAAGCTCTTGTTGATATGAATATTTAAATTTTTGTTTCATTTTTCTGTGATAATTGGTTCTTCAAATTTTTTAAACTTTACAGAAAATGAGTTTGCCGATTTAACATTGAGAAGTTGGTTTCTGCATAATAAGCATCTAACAGTCTTGGATTACTTTTCAGCAATTTTATTATTGGTGCATTCTGCTTTGTGTTAGTGGTTGTTTGTTTTGTGTTTTTTGAGCTTGGCTTAGCAAAGCGGCAATTTCTGCTTGATGACATTCTCATAATATGCATCCCGTTGAAAAAAAGTTCTATTCAGAAAAAGGAAAATCAAAGCTACTGAGGTTTGCAAGATTATTTTGTGATTTATAACCTATCATGATCATTATGGCATTACTAAAGGTGCTCTCAAAACGAATAATTTTTTTTTTTTTTTTAAATGAAATAGCATTAAAATTCAGTGTTCTAAGGTGTTGAAATTTCTGATGCAAAAATAGATCATTCATTTTACGAAATTCTAAAGCAATAAATATTTTAATAAAACAAATTATTACGAAAGAAATTTGTTACAAAAACATTTTATTGTATTCAATAAATAAAATATATATTTCCTTTTTCAGTTCAGAGAAAGTAATATCATTAAATATAGTTTTGATCAAAAATTAAATTTACTACCTTATTTAAATTCTTAAAGTTTTACATTAACATTTTCATCATTACATATCCATTTTTTATTACAACATAATAAAAAAAAAAAAAAAAAAAAAAAAAAATACATATATTCTAGGTTACGAAAAATTCAATGCAAATTAGGTTAATTAACTTAGAAAATCTGATTAAAAAAATAATAAATATTCATTCAATATATTTTTCATAGAAAATAAAATTTACTCAAACGACTCCAACTTGTTTAAATTCTTAAAGTTTTACATTCAATCACTTTTATCATTATAAAATATATTTATTTTTTCATTACATTCTATATTTAAACAATTCTAGGCCATAAAAAATATGATGCAAATAAGGTTACTAACTTTCAGAAAATTTGAATAAAAAATAAATAAAATTTATTAGTATGCTATTTTTTTTAAATAATGAAATATGAAAGAAACAATTTGCATAAAACATTTTATCCGACAGACAAGATTTTTTTATTTGAAAGAACGCAGTATTACTCAATATATTTTACAACAGACAAAAAAATGTATATAATTTTCTTTATCTTGTTTAAATTACTAAAATTCCATGTTAAAGTGTTATCATTATTATAACATATATTAATGTTTATAACATTATATAAAAAATATAGATTCTCAGTTATGAAATATCCTGTGGAAGAGTGTACTTATAAATTTAGGTAGCTAAATCGGGCAATTTAGGAATTATTTGGGGAATTTTTTTCTGACTGAAGTTACAAATATTTTTTCACAGTATATACTATATACATTTCTTTCTTTAGAAAGGAATGTACTCTAAAATTTGGTTACTTACAATCTTTTGTAGTTCTATATTACAACAAATTGAGTAATATACTTAATTTTACCTTAAGGAAAGAAAAAAAAGAAAAGAATAATAATACATAAATGTTTTGAAAAAGAAACTAGTATGTTGTGGCCACCACGAGACTTTCTTCTATATTTTCCTATACAAATTCACTCAGTAACAATATTAAAAAAAAAAAAAAATCCAAGGGTTTTTTTTTCCAATAAAAGTAAAAAAAAAAACAATAACTTTGTTTTAAATTACCACATATTTATAGTTCAACCATTCGTTTTAAAGGTATTGACGAGACCTTTCGAAAGATACCCATCTTGAATATTTACCCCACCCCAGAGGGTACTTTCCCCCCAGGGGGAGGGGAAGCGATGCCCCCACATGCACAATTTTTTTTCCTAATTAACTACTACTATTAGCAATAATTCATATTAATTTTACAATCAGAGGTTAAGAATAACTCTCATTATGTACATTTATACGAAATTTTGTCCTATACTACCATGTTAAAAATTTAGAAGAAATACGATCACAGCGCCTCCTGTTGTGCGATTGATCCCCAAATCTAATCAGCACCAGTTTATGTCAGGTACCAAGTTTTGATAATTTCGTTAAAAAAAAAAAACTCCTCTTTCCTCTTTAAAATTAATAAACTACCAAACACACTCTGTAAATGTAAACTAATATATTGTGGCCACCACAAGACTTTCTTCTATATTTTCCTATACAAATTCACTAAGTAACAATATTAATACATATATACGATTTTTTTTTTTTTTGGAAGTTTTTTTTCGTAAAAAGTAAAAAAAAAAAATCGATAACTTTGTTTTAAATTATCACAGATTTATAGTTCAACCATTCGTTTTAAAGGTACTGACTAGACCTTTCGAAAGATACCCATCATGAAAATTTTTGCCCTATATCACCATGTTAAAAATTTAGAAAAAGCGGGATGGCAACGCAACCTGTAAGACGATTTTTACCAAAAGTGGATAGGCACTAATTTATGTCAAGGTGCAACTACATACCAATTTGTATGAAATTCTGTCCAGTAGTTCCTGAAGTACAGTTGCCACAAAATTTTGTCAAACACACACACAGAGACAGACAGACAGAGACATTTTCGAAAAATGGTCAAAGCGTGTTCTACAGCTCTCAAAATGTGTAAATCCATCAAAAACCCAAAATCGAAAATTTTTACGAATCCAATACTTTCTTCTATTGAAGACAGAAGAAAGTAAAAAAAAAAGATTTAATTCACAATGATGTAATTACTACTATCCATTTATTGATAAAATATTTTTATTGAAAAATAGGTTCTTTTTTCCTCTATAAATGCAAACACAACTTTTATTAAAAATAGTTATATTATAATCTTGTATTTTTAATGTTACATTAACGGTAGTTAAAGTCTAAATTGATTCATTTTTCACGAAAACACATAATTAATTGTTGTGACTGTGGAAAAAAAAATATTTGAATAATTCGTGTAAGCATGAAACAAAATTCCAACGTATAGTATAATTTTGCAGAATAGAAATGTATTTCACTGAACCTGTTGCTATGGAAAACTAGTTTAATAAAAAAAAAAAAAAAAAAAAAAAAAAAAAAACGCAGATGTTTAACATATGAATCGCTTTATTTTAAAAGGGGACTACTGCCGTGTTTGTAATTTTACAGGAGAGACAAAAAACTTCCTAACTTGTGGTTTAATTTATCTTAATGTATAAAAACCAAATTTATGGTTAATACTTTCTTTAAAAAAAGAAACTATTTATGCAGCAGAAGTCCCCTTTTAAAATAAAATGCAGAAATGTCATTCAATTTTTAAGGAAAAAATGAAGAAATAAAGTGTAATGAATTATGTTATATCAAATATTTCAGATAAATTGCGAATACATAAGAAAGTAATTAAATACAAAGGTAGATTCACCAGAATGCGCAGTTTACAAATAAATTTCACTTTCACTCGTAGGATATTCTGTAATAATTGTATTCCAAAAAGCCAGATGCTCCTGAGGAATGAATGAATTTTTTTTTAATCGTCTACTTTACTTTTCAGTATGGGTGTTCGACAACCATTCCCTGTACCAGGCAAAGACAAGTTGTTTTGCGTGTTTTTTAGTCTAAATTTGTGCTGAAGCTGAATTGAACCCACAATAAAGTTTTTGGTGGCAAGTATCGCAGGGTTAGAATCATCACATTTCAGATAGAGATACGTTGATATTCAAAAAGAAACCTTTTCTGATTTTGGTACAGTTTTACTATTCACTGACACATGTCTTTTTGTAAAATTCTGGATACCAGCTGTTAAAATCCAAAACATTACGATGTGTAGGTTGGACAATTGTAAAGTTCTGCAATTTATTTGAAGCCCTTTTTTATCAAGTCAACATATTCATCCATTGTATAAATTCTTTCAGTTTTTCTAACAATCCTTCTAATAATAGAAAAAACCCTATCACAGGGCATGAAAGAATGCTGCAGAAGTCCCCTTTTAAAATAAAACGCAAATTTCAAAGCGTTCCTGTAGACATAAGCCAAAAAGTCTCGTTTCTTCATTAAATAACAGATCTATGTCCCTTTTACTAAAAAATGCGAAAAAACGAAATTCGATGAAAATGGTACAAGTCCCCTTTTAAAATAAAGCGGTTCATATGTGAAACAACAAAAGGTAATAGATTTTCAATCTGCATTATCATTTACAGATTAAACAGTAAATTTTCAAAGTAGTAGGAAAATGAGAGAGTGGAAATAGTTTAATGCTTTCATGAAAAATTTAACAGTTAAAAAATACTTAATATTTATTTAAAATAATTTTTGGATTCAGGAAGTCTCATGACGAAAACTCAATTTTGAAAACTTTACACAAGAACAATGCTTTCTATTAGCCCTATCTATTGCTAATAGGAAAAAAAAAAAAAAAAAAAACTCTTAAAAAATTTAAATTATACTTGAGACATAATTTTTATTTCACATTAATTTACTAACATAATTTCTTTAAAATTATTTAAATATAATATTGTTTCATACATTCTTTAAGAAAAAAAAGTGTTTCCAAACTTCCCATCTAAACCGTCGATTACATTAGCGCATTTGAATAAAAGGACCGACCCAATTAAAAAATATCCTACTGTCTGCTTATGAACAGCAAAAATTAAGCAAAAACCGGCAAAAGTGTCCTCTTAAACATAGCGGTGTTTAATAATGCAATGGGAGGTATTCCGCTCATTGACAGGAATCCCTTTAAGTGATATTTTTATTCATTTAAAAGAACATCTGGGATAAAACAAACTCAGCTCTCTTTCCCCTCTAATAACAAGCAAAGAAGTCGAGAAACAACTAGGGAGGGATACACTAGGGTGTGTCTATTTTACTAACATTGATCACGACGGGAGACAAAACAAGAAAGAGATCGGAGAAGAATAAGTCAGAATAACAATATCCCTTATCTATTTAAAACTAACTTTACAAGGAACTGCAAAATATTTTTTTACGAAAGAAGCAGCATGCTTATTCCTCATACAGCAACTGCCAGGTTTTTTTTTTTTTACATTTTTCAGTTAGTGAAGAATAAATAAAATAAACGGAACTTTTAGCTTGAATGCAAGACTGCCTGGAGCCCGAATATTTGCATGAGATTTGAGCCCAATCGGGCTCGGACTGAGCCCATCTCATCTCTAGTGCACACCTGCAGGGTCCCAAATAACCATATGCCATGTTTTGTAGCTTTGCGATCAGTAGTATGAGCACCAGAGCACAGACAAATATACAAATAGACACTTCTCTCTATTTATATAGATAATCATACCTGCCAACATTGAAGAATCAAAATAACGGAGATTTTATAAGCAGCATATAAAGGCATAGAAAACATTGAAGTGTTTTCGACATATGACAGTATTTTAATAGTTTAATCCATGGCTTAAATTATCAAAAAGTTATGTGGGTAACTTAAATTTAATTATTAAATAAAAATTTAGTAATTATCCATTAAAAATAGTAATATACATATACAGAGATTTATGAGAATTTTTTTCAGCAAAAGCAAAATTTTGCTTAAAAAAAAATGAAGGTTTGTTGAAGTTTTGAATAAATTATAGGTATAATTTTTAAAATCTTCAGAATAATGGAGAAATATTTGAGAATAACGGAGAGTGGAAGACAGTCCCAAAATATTGAAATAAATATATATTTTTTGACAGAATATAATTTAGTATGACAGGACTAATTTACATATTTTAATCTCATAACTAAAAAAAATAAATAAATAAATCAAAGCAGTCTTTGAGGACTGCCAATGGAAGTGAAAACTAAGTAACTTGTGAATTGTATCGTCGAGCTATTAGATTATTATTTCTGGTTTGTAAAGAAGTGTTTGTGATCTGTATTATAGGATTCGGCACACTATTTGTAGCTACCCAAATTAAATGAACTAAAGCCTTATATTAGGTAAAAATATTGATTACTTATGAAATTATTTTAATTAGTAGCTGAGATACAAAAGAAAACCCATTCAGGACACCCCAAAATATGTAAATCAGCTGAAATCTCGAATTCCACTTTTGATTCTCATGGAAAGCCTTCGTTGACAAGAGTTTAATGATTTTTGTTCACCCAAAAGTGCTCATCGCGCGTAAAGAAGTTTTCCCTTCAAATGGAAAAATGGAAAATCTTCGCTGACGATGATGCGAGTTTCATGATTTTTGTTCACCCAAAAATGCTCAACGTGCCTAAAGAAGTTTTCATTTCAAAAAGTTATTAGCCACCCTGCCCAATAACATGCTCGACATTTTTCATACAATAATCATTGCAAGGTCGTATCTGTAAATGCAAATGAGCTAGTTATCAGACAGGGTGGCTCAGTGAAACAGTATCAGCACATTAAGCAAAGGGCCTGAGTTCAATTCCCGCCTCTGGTATTTTTCACATAGTTGGTATAACAAAAATCAAACTTAAATTCCAAACTACTTAAAATGAATTTTCACAGTTGATGAGTTAATCAATAAAATTTCTAAATAGTTTAAGAAATAAATAGAAAAGCTGGATATTGGCAGGTATCCTGGCATATTGGAAATGTAACAATGAAAAATTGCTGTCTGAAATAAATAGTCCTGTCATACTAATAAATATCTTTGTAGTATACAATATCAAATCCTCATATTTAAACACTGCATAATATTAAAAGTCATTAAACAGACATACTGAAAAACGGCTAACACTTAAAAGAATTAAGGATCTAATGGTTAATTTCAAATACAAGTACCCGTCGATTACTGGTGCATAAATCAAAACATGCATTTGATTGAACAGCAAAATCTGCAATAAATTCACTGCCAATTGCTTTAAAAACCTACACTTTATGATTAGTATATTTATAGTAACAGTTTTAATCTTTTACAATTGCTTCAAATCATGAAATTATTCGCAAAAAATTGTTAATTGTATAAATTTTTCTTCTTTCTGAAATATATCTTACATAAAATTTAATCTTCTAAAGATTAATACACATGCGTAATTCTTAAAAAAAAAAAAAAAAAAAAAAAAATCTTGTGCACTAAGTCATGCTTTTAGATTATTTATTCATTCACTGCAGCATTTTTTTTTTTTTTTTTTAAATACAATATTTTTGATTAAGAAAACAAAAACAACCCATGTTTTACTTTAACTGTCATGTTCAGAGATATCTTATTTTGTACCATTTATTTTACAGTATTTAAATGTAATTTCTGTATCAACTATTATAATGGATCTTAAATATTCAATTTAGTTGAATAAGTATTAAAACTTGTGTGAAATAGGCTAGTAAACCACAATTAAACTTTTCAGTTTTAAGAATATGACATCTAAAGGAATAATTTGAAGTTATACTCACAGTAAATTATGCAAAGAATTTTATTATTATTATTACGTGTCCCTTTAAAGAAAAAAAAAAAAACTATTGAAAAATCATTCACTGAATTTAATTCATAATTTTAGATTTGTTACACGAATAGTCATTTCTCAGAAATCTATCCATGTGAAAATTAGGTCTCTTTTGCTGCCCTTTCACAAAATTCCACATCATAAAAAGTGACCCTTCCCAAAATTCAAATTTGTAAAATGAAACCTTCATAAGAATTTATTTTAAAAATAATCCTTTTATAAAATATTTCCTTGTTTTCAGCATTATTTTTATTTAATTAATTTAACCAAACTATTAACTTGATATTAAACACTATACAAAAATGACATTTAAAAAAAAAAAAAAGATGTCTCAATATTTTTTCCCCCCCACAAAAATATAAAAATATTACAAAATTATTTTGTTTTTAATAAAAAGGGGGTCCAAATATTAAAGCCTGGATCGACACCTGCTTCTCATAATTTACAGATCAAATAATGTGCTTTAAGGGCCTTTTTTCCCTGTTCTTTGTACTTAACGGCCCGCTTCACTCACCGCTGCCGGAAGCCGAAGCTAATGTTATTCTATGGGAAATTTTTCTTTACAAATAACTCATTAACTAATGCAAATTTTTAAATTCTGTTTTCACATTCTGAAAATTTCCAGCTGTTAAATGGATGGACCTTTTTTTAAAAACTTATTTTTTTAATATTTTATTTTGAAGCTGCAAAATACGAATTTCAAATATTTGAATTTGTTTTATTTTGCAATATCAAAATAAAATATTAAAAAAAAAAAAATACATTTATAGAAAAGGTGCATCCATTGAACAGCTGGGAATTTTCTGAATGTGAAAACAGACTTTAAAAATATGTATTAGTTAATAAGTTATTTGTAAAGAAAATTTCCCCATAGAATAACATTGGCTCGGGCTTCTGGCGACGGTAAGTGAAGAGGGCCGTTAAGTCGGGAGGACTCACTGTGTAAGATTTTCTTTCATCATCATACTATTTTTTTTTCTCTAAATCTCATTTAAGCTTTTTTTTTTTATGTTAATTAAATTTTTATAATCGTATTTGAACCATTTTAAATTGCTTTTGTGGATAAAAATATTAAGCCAAACAAAAAAAAAAAAAAAAAAATGCTAATATGAAATAAATATAAGATAAAAGAAAGGTAATTGCTGTCTAGAAGAAAAATTCTTCCTCTAGCAAGTTCTAGAGTGACAAGAGGTTAGCAAGTTCTATCGGATTAAATCGTTTTCTGAAAAGAAGTTTTAGACATCAAACTGTTTAATTAGATTTATTTCTTTACTAAATTTGTAATCAAACATCAAAAGACATATATTTATTCAAATATAATAACTGTAAATCAAAGAGCAGGAAGGAGATTATTCTTCAGCAATTGAAGTTTTCTTGCCTAAATAGAAAAATAAATAAATAAATAAAAAATAAATAAAGAATGATAAATATATAAAATCTTGAAAATTAATTATCAAAGAAAGGTAATTATGTTTAATAAAAATATATGGGACAGTGTTTCCACTACTGTAGCATTTTTTGCGAAATGCTAAAAGACTTATCCAAAATGCGAAAATGAAATAACATGTTTTTGCTTTTTTGATAAAGCATCTTACTAAACACAAATTGAAAAAAAAGAAAAAAATCTTTGGCGAAAATATTACAACGAATCTTTTATGGAAAAAAAATCGCAACATTGATCAAGAAAAATCCATCGGTTCATGCATATAAGAAAAATCAAACGCTGAACTACACATCAGAATCGCATACAGGAAATCAATTTGAATTTGTAAATAAGCATGAGGCATTTGTAAAGTGGTCTAATATGAAAGAAAGAAAAATTATAAATAGTAAACCAAAAAGCTTTGAATAGTAATAAACAAATATCACTTACATTACTTTAATTTATATTTTTTTATTTTTGTTTGTTATGATTTTATTTTCAGATACAGTATAAGCTTAATATAGTTTTACATGCTATAGTGATAATTATATCTCCAGAAAAATAATATTAGTCGTAGATTGCTTCAAAAAAGTTTACAATATAAAGTAATAATCTAAAAAGTTTAATATTTTACATGTCTGCCAATAAATGTTGTTAAAATATATGCTCGTACTATATTCGAATTAATCTGGTTGCAGTGGTAAGTACAATTATTAATTACTTTTTTGTTTTTCATTTCTAATTAAAATTTTTTTTACCTTCTGTGTATAGCTCTTTAAAGACCTGATCAAAAAATTTTAAGTTTAATTTACAAATTTAAATCAAACATATCGAGGCATTTAGAATAATGTGTAAACTGGTATTCATCTTTTTCTACTGTTTCTAGCACTTTAGCATTTTGTTAAAGCTTTTTTTTTCTGATTTTAGCTTTTTTGATAAAGAAAATTTTTACTCAGCTTAAACCTTGATATGGGGAACTTAAATCCGATTAATGTAAAAGGAAGGGGGGGGGGAGGGGGTTTTGGAAATGAGTAATTAAAAAATAACACATGCATGCAATTTTCTATAAATCATACAAGATTTATTTATGAAAAATTCAGATCTTGATGAAAAGGTGGGAAGTTTTCTTTTCTTTTTTTTATCTAAACTTAAAAAATTTGAAATATTAGAGAAGAAATACTTTAAATGATATATAGAAAATAGTTATGAAGTAGCATAACAGCTATATATATAAGGCAATGTTTGTCGGTGTGTGGACAGCGTAGTGCAAAGACAGTAGCTCGGACAGTCATGTGTTTCGACACGAAGGTGCCCCTCGAGGGGTCCTTGTGCACCTCAAAGCCCGATTTTCGAATTTTGGATTAGTTTTCTTTTAATTAATTAAAATGTGAAAATAATCAATTCACAATAGCTTTTAAAATATCCATTAAAATATTAGCTATAATTTAATTGTTGCAAAAAAAAAAAAAAAAAAAAAAAAAAAGGCGAGTTCATTTTTTTTTAAAATATACATTTAATTAAATGTGAAAAAATATATATATATCAAATTATGCATCTCACAAAATCTGATGTCATTATAACTTTAAAAATTTTATACATATTGATAAAATGTTAATATAGTTCATGATGCTGATATATGTTGTTCTTAAAGGATTGTTATTATACATATTTTGGCAAGCTACTTCGGTGCCAAATTTCAAATTCTGCCATGAGATCCAAGCTGTTCCATTGCTTTAGCATGATCTTTCTGAACTTTATTTTGAATATTTTTACTTACATTACCCAACTACTGTAAATAATGGAAGTATTGTATTTAACTTAATGCAAGAGGGTAAAAAGGGAAAATATTTTTTTTTTCATTGGTCTAATGATACAAAGTGTCTCTAGGTAAAATATTGTGTGTTTTCCGTTCAGTTTATTATTAGAAAGAAAATGACCCATTTTATTGACATCTTTATAAATTAAATTATCCAATACCGAGATGTTACGGTGAGAAAGTCTCTGCCGAAGGCAGCGAGGACCAGAAGCAAAGTTTATATGCAATTTCAATGTACTTTCTTTTTAACCTTTATTTGTAAAGCAGTATAAAAAATAGCAATTCTTTTTTACTTCCATTACCAGACTAACTGTAGGTAATGGAAGTATTGTATTTGGTCCGAAAATTCGATATCGAGTTTTCACCTGATTCACATGTTTTAAAGTCTTCTGAGTTAAAGAAGAAAAAAAAATAGTTTTTGGCAGTTGGTCTGTGTGCGTGCAGGCCCTGACTAACGGCAGGGCATACGGGGCAAATGCCCTGGGCTCCCTTCTGGAAGGGGCCCCCCTACAGGCGTATGCATAAATTCTGCAACCTAAAGACCTCTTATGCCACTGTAAAGGACAAAATTAACGGTCGCCACCGGCCACGTGGCGACTAAATAAAAAAAGATGGCGATTAAAAATTATGCATCGATCGCCACTAAAGTCGCCACTTTTTATGATCATTAAAATAATCTAAAAATCGAGCGACGATAGGCAATCGAAGCCTTGTGATTTCCAATCTTTTTGCATCCATGGCATAAATGTCAATGTTCATTTTAAACTTGCTTTATTATATTCTACAACCTATAAAGAAGTAGAATTGTTTAATATGTCTCACTCATATAATTTTTTGGACCCCCCCCCCCTCCCTTTCCCTCCCCCTAACGATCTGTGATCACACAGCTTATAGAAAGCTTTATAATTTCTAATCATTCTCCATTTGCTGCAAAAATATAAATATATATTTTAAACTTACTTTATTAGATTCTAGAATCTGTAAAGAAGTAGAATTGTTTAATATCTCTTACTCATAATTCTTGTAATCCCCCCCCCCTCCTCCAACGATTAGCAATCACATGCTCCACTGAAGTCTTGTGGTTTACAATCTTTCTCTATCCATAACATAAATGTAAATATCATTTTAAACTTTCTTGATTAGATTCTAGAACATATAAAGAAGAATATAGATGTACCCCCCCCCCCCCACACACACACGTGTGCGCTCCATTTCCACAAGCAGTTAATGATCAAATGTCCTGCAAAGCACAATCTTTTTCCATTAATATCTCCATAGTATTTAGTGTATATTTAACCCATTTAAGATAGTTGACAAATGTGTGTTGATTTGACTTAAATTTGATTTGACAAAATTTGATTTGACTTAAATGTGTATTTTTCAAAAATTTTTGTATTTGCTTTCTTTTGTGTAGAAATCTTCCTTTTCCCTTCCCATTTTAAAGTAGAAATCTCCCTATTTTTAAAGCTACAAATTTGGCAGCTCAGTTTCCATATCTATACTTTTTAAGAGGAAGTATTTTAACTCTATTGAAATAAAATCATTTAAAAAAGTGAGTCTTTAGAAATAAGAAAAAATAAATAAAACTGTTAACTGTATTTACACATGACCATGTAAAAGGTTGTGATGATGATGAATCAGTTGATTCATTTACTAGAAAATATCAATGTGAACTGTGAATGATAACAGCTTATTTCACTTAAGTAAATTGAAAAAAAAGTACTACTGAATTATCTGAAAGATAATAACTTTTGCTGTTATTATTACAGCCCTAAGCAGATTTTAATTTAGGATTTTTAAAAAGAGTGTAATTACAAATTACAATTTCAGTGTCCCTGTGTTAATTTTATTATTATATGTATTTCTTATTTTCATATTTTTCTTGTGGTAATTATACCGCAAAATGGTGACAATGCTTTTTGCAGTCTGAAAGAAATAGTCTTATGTGAAAAGTGGCCACTAACTTAAAAAAGTGGCTACTAATGAAACTGACAGTACCGGCCACTGGCCACTAATGAATTTTCCCAGTTTTGCCCTTTATGCCACTGCAAGGGGACCCCCCAGAATAGGCTTGCCTCGGGGCTCCAGGCAGTCTAAGTCGGGCCCTGTGTGTGTGTATGTGTGTGGGGAAACTTCTCACTAACATATCTCCAAAACTAATAAAGATAGGAACTACAAAACTTCAGAATTCAGGCAGGTCTGGCATACAGATGATATTTTCATATTTTGGGGGAAATTCAAAAAACGTAAGTAAGACATCGGGAACCAGAAGTAGAATTGTAAGTCTGTATCTCATGAACAGCTCTAACGATTTTCTTCAAAGTTGCTATATAAACACTCTATAAGATGTCTTTTAGTATGATATAGTTAGTTCAGGAAAGTTGATGAGCGACCTGTATAAATTTCAGGTCTCGCAAGTACATTCCTCTAAAAATCGCTGTACAGATTTTTAGTTCCCCATAATCATGAATCAATGGAAATCAATGAAGTCTCCATATCAAATAAAATTGCACCCCATACCACAACTCCCAGTTGTCTGACCATGTGCTAGACGACAGTCAAGCACAGCTGGCACATTTTTAACTTATGCCATAACAATGTTAGTACTCCCTTTTTTTAAAACTGATTTTCTAAATTAGGGATGCAACGGATATCCGGTAAGCAGTAACTATCTGGCCGATCCGGCTAGTCAACCGGATATCCGGCAATGACATATTACTATTACACGGCCCAAAATTTATGAATTGAGAAATGGGTAGAAATAACATATATGAGAGTATAACAAATAATATCTAATAAATAATCCACTACAATAACATTAGAGAATGTATTTTAATTTTTTTAATTAATATTTACTTACTTTTAAAGGAATTAAAATAAATGATATTTTTGAAATAAAGAAATCATACTTAAAAAATACACTTTGTTGAATCTTTCGCATTTCTACAATTGCTATGAAATTAACCACCAATTTAAGTATTTTCAAAGTATGTTATTTTAAAATTTTTATAACATAAAAAAGAAACAAATTGTGGTACTTAAAAACAGGGTGTACAATTATATATATTTGTTTTCTTCTAAAAATATTGAAGTAATGTAATGGTCTCGGAGAAATTGTTTTAGCAATATCAGCAGATTACTGAGACTGAGATGAAAAAGTTAAAATTACTTTTAATTTTTCCATATTTGTTACAAATCTTGCATACAATTATTATTAAAAAAAAAAAAAAAAAAAAAAAAAAAAAAAAAAAAACGATTCATTATTGTCTAACACTAAATAATGTGCAATAAATAGTTGAATGAATACATTAAATTTGTTTTCCAATTATGAAAATGAAATGTACTAAAATTTTAAGAACTTTTAATGTTTTTCAAAATAGGTAAATCATGATGTAAAAGTAACAATTGTTCAGCATTTTGTGGCAGAATTCTGTTTCTTTTGCTCATAAATGATGCCTGCCATAAATGATAGAATACAAAAGCTGCTTTACTTAAATGTAAAGTTTCATTATAATCTAATTGTTGAAGTATCATCTAAAATAATTGGCAAGAAACAAACACTGAACTTAAAAAGGCACTTATTTTCAGCAATATTAAAGCTGAAAATAAAGAGATGGTAATTCTTTTAACATTTATTTTAGAAGGTATAAAAAATGTTTGTTTTTTAATTTTAACAATTTTTAATTTGAATATTACTGTAAATAAATCTGCTTCTTATATTTTAATAATTGTTTGTTTCTTGAAAACTATATATTTGAAAAAAAAAATTCAGTGGTTTTATTCTAGGATAGTTACAGATAGGTTTCATTTAATAGTTATGAAATTGTTTCCATTGGAATTTCATTTAAAAGAAATACATAACACATGTAAAAAAGGAAAATAATGGTGGTTTAGAGTTTAGATTAGTCAGATTAAATGTTTAATACTAAGAAGAAAGAAAGAAGAAAAAGTACTGCAAGCCGGATACTGGATATCCGGCTCAAAGTTTGGCCGGATATCCGGTATCTGGCCAAATTTAGATCCGTTGCATCTCTAATTTAAATGTAACTACATATTGAAAAAAATTATTAAAAAAAAAAAAAAAAAAAAAAGTGGTGTAAAAAAATTGGTAGGTACTAATAATGTTACAAAATAAAAATTGTGGCAATTCTGAGTAAAGTGAATATCCAACTACTGTCCTGGACGTCTACAGATATGTGTTTGGCGGTCATCAGGGTTGAATTTGTAACTGGACACATTACTGAAAATAATTCGTTTCCTGGTCAAATGCATTCAGTACAACTGTAAGGATTCTAGTACTATGCAACAGTGAGGGACAGTCAGCAAAACGGTCTTTTTAATTTTAGCCTCCCCCCAAGCCTATTCGCTTATTAATAATAACTCCGTGAATTCATGCTGAAATAATAGTGTTCTTGTTAAGCATGAGATCATTGGTCGCCAAAAGTTAATAATTTCAATATTCTATTGTAAGTTATGTGCCTACACAATTTTATCGCATTCAAATAATTTTTTAGGCATAACTAAAACTCTTGTGATTTTTAGTGGAGGAAGGAAAAAAAAAAGGGACTTAGGGACCATTTTGCCAAAAAAAGGGACTTTTAGGGACCTGAAAAGAGTTTAGGGAGTTTTAGGGACTTTAGGGACCACACTAAATGCCCTGAAAATAAGACACTTTTAAAACTGTAAGAAAAGATTGATTTTTAATTTAAAAAATAATAATTATGAAAAAGGTAAATACACTAAAATGTTATTAAAAATATATTATCAAATTTGTTGTTTTGCAAATGATGGCCCAATACCACCTATCTTTTTTACTCTTCTAGAATTTGATGATGAATGAAACCTATCATGTTTGAAATGATAAAATATTTATTTTAATGTTCTCATTTCATATGTTTCATTCAAGCGATCTTGTAAGTGAAAAGGCTTCTATGGTTGTAATTGTTATTTTCCACATGAATTTCTAACAAAATGCTTCGTGTCACCTTCTTGTTCTGGCATAACATAAAGAACATGGTCTGCAAAAGTTTGATGAAGATTTGGTTATTATGATAGCAACAAAGGGCTATAGCCAAGGAAAAGGGGGGGGGGGGGGGTATCAGGGCTCAAATATTTCTGAATAAAATAATTTTGTTTTCTGACTTTTTAAACAAATTAGGAAATCAGGCTCAGCCTCCTACATGCCCCCTGCTGTGGTTATGCCTCTGTTAGCAACCAGCTAAACTATCATGATAGTAACAAACAGTAACTGCACCTACTGTTGAAAATCTGTGATATGTCATACTTTTGTGAATGTAACCGCAGTACATGTGCGGTCACTGGTGGTCATTTTGAAGCACAAAACAGTCTATTCTCACCCGGTAAAAACCATTTTTGTTTGCAACCCCATAAATCATAAATGATCACTATCATTATCAGGGACTGTTTTTTTAACAGTACTACAAAATAAGCATCTAGCAGGTTTTTTTTTTTTTTTTTTATTTTGCATTGCCAGACAGAAATAAATTTGACAAACTGCACATTTGAATATTTTTTTCTCAAATGGAAATTAATTAATGTTATAAATTTACATTTTTTTATCATTAATTTCAATGCACATAATTATGTTTTGGAGACATTTAAATTAAAAAAGTGGGGCAGGGCTCACATTGGTGCGCTATAGCGCACCATTGACCCCAATTTTAATGAAAGGGACGCAAAATTTGTGAAATTGCGGGTCCCGAGGACCCGATTTTTTTTTCTCCAAAAATATCCTTTATTCTAAATCAGTAAATTCTCTTTTATTTAATTTTGTGTAATTTCAAAGCAGTTTATTTTCCTGGGCTAAAAAAAAAAAAAAAAAAAAAAAAAAATCGAAAAAATCCTGGGTTTCTAAATCGGATTTAGCTCTAAATTTAGAAAAATGGGAGGAATAGTCTTGATTCCTCCTTCAAAAGCTAAGGAATCGCCCAGCCCATATGGTTGCATCTGCTCCAGTTGTTAAACGATGACGTCACTTTTCTCCCTTTCCTTGCATGTTCTGTCTGATGGAGCACGTGCAAAGTGACCAAACAAAATCCGGCATCAGCATAAAGTAGAATAGATTAGAGTTGCAAATGTTTTTTTTTTTTTTTCCAAATGTTATTTCTAGAAAAAAGAAAAAAAAAAAAAGTAAATGATTGCTCTTTTGAATAAATTTCAAAATACAGTTAGTACCGATTATCAGGAATTCCACAATCCGGAATAATTTCACATTTATTTATTTTTTTCCCACGGTTTTAAAAACATTTCATATTTAAGACAGAACTTACTTAACTAAAAATAAAAAAGGAAAAAGAGAATAGAAAGAAAAAAAAAAATGTCCAAATGAACCAAGCCTTTTATTGAATATTTCAAAAATCGGAAAATTAAGTAAATTTATTTTTCACTGGAAATGGTCAAAGGTGTTTTATGGTCTGGAAAATTTCCGGAAACCCGTGGTTTTGCAAACAACCACATACAAGAAGGGGAAGTGTCCCCATTTTTTAAAAACTTGACCCATGTTTTTCCTCGTGATGGGGTCTTGGGACCCCACTTTTTAAAAGGTCAGTGCAAGCCCAGGTGGGGGAAAGGAGCTTTTACTTACTCATCGTTACAATTTTCAGTTTTTAATCTGCTCACATAAGTAAAAATATAACACATTACCAATACATTATTCCATGATTTTTCCAATAAAAATTAAGGAGCATACTTTGGGTTACATTATTAAGAAATAGAATGGAAAACTTAGCTCTCAAACAGAAATATGTATAAAAACCCGCATTTTTATCCTGTACGTAATTTTAAATGATAAACTCATATTTTTTTTATTTCTTACATTTCATATATTAAATGTAAAGTAACTTACAAAGAGATTTTAATTTTTGAATGCAAACAAAAAAATTCAACGGTGGTTTTAAAGTTTTTTTCACCACTGTATATATTTAAAGAATACAATCATTCATATGAACCAGTGCATTATATGTATGCATGAAAATACTTTAAAGTCTTATACAAGTTATCCAGAATTCCCCCCCCCCCTTTTTTTTTCATAATTTTTACTTATCTTTTCTAAGTGGAGAAATTTCAATATTCAACTATAAAAAAACTTTTGATTATATTATATTATTTATTTAATAATTACCAATAAAAAAAAATAAAAAAAAGACATTGTTTAAATAATAAAACTTTATACTTGTTAAAGTGAAATCGATTTTGAGTATTTTGGTATGTGATATGTCATGGTCTTGACTAAAAATCTCATGTAATTATTAATTTAGCATACATATTTAATAAATAAATTTTTGTAAGTGTAATTAAATTTATCTAAGGTTATTAATTTGAAAAATGTAACAATTACAATTTATATAATAAATGTAAAAGAAAAAGAGTTTCTTTAATTTCTTCCGGCCGGTTTTTTCCACTGTGGATGAAACCTGCCAATCTTGTTAAAAATATTTGTTACATTATAATAAACAATTAATGTGGTGAAAAATGGCATGATTGTTTAAAAAATATTTATATATTCAGTTTTTTTTTTTTTTTTTTTAATATCACAGGAAAAGGAAGGGGAAAAAAAAAAAGAGAGAGAGAGAGAGAGAATATTTTAAAAACTGAATAAAGAAGTGTACTCCAGTAATTATACAAACAGAATTTTTCCCTTCATTTTTTTTTTTTTTTGACTAAATATAGTAAGAAATTTAAATCCATAAAATAAAACTGGAGTGATTCCACTCATCTTTCTGAACAATTATATATATATATATATTATATATACACACCCTTGTACGCTCTCTCTTCATTGTTTAGCATGTTGCAGTCAACTGGCGATTAACATTCCAACTCCATCTTCTGTCACAGTAGTGAAACTGACAATTAAGATTACTACTTTCTAAAAGTTAAAAGAAAAAGTAAATTAAGGGATCATCAGTTTTATGTCTTCAGTTATTATGATTATTTAAAAAGTGTCTATTTCTCAGCAATTAGCAAGTAATAAATACAGAAAAAAAAAAAAAATTGGAGGGAAGGGGGGGGGGGTTAGTTTAGGTAGGTATTACAATATAAATACAGAACCTCAAAATAAAAATCTATTAACTATATAAACTCAAAGAATAATTTAATATAATATCAAATCTAAACAATAATTCATGCCTAAAAAATATGTTTTTGTATAATTCAAGTAAAAGATAATATATTACGATTTTTAAACATATATTCTGTAATATATTTTTAAAAATCTTTAACAATAAATAAATAAAATAAAAAAATCAACTTGAAAAACAAAACAGGTTTATTGAAATATTTGCATACAAAAATTAGTCCAAGTTACAATAAAAGAAAATAAATTAAATAAGAAAAACATAACCCCTTTTAATAACATTTCTGTGATTTTTTTTTTTTTAAGTACTTTAGGTTTTTCAATTAAATGTTTGGACATAAATGAAATAGAATACAGAATTTAGCTTTCAATTAAATAAAGTTTTAAGAATTGTTACTATCATCATAATTTTCTTCTCCCTCCTCTTTCAGACTTTTCAAATGCAGGTTTGAAGATTAATAAGAAACAAAATACTTTTTCGGTTCTTTTTGTTTTAGATATATTTACACTTAAAAAAAAAAAAAAGAAAATGCTGTTGTTGTCGATGAATAACACAGCTGAATTTGTCCGGATTCTCGGCTTTGCACTGTAATTAAGTTTTTATAGTGTATTAAATTTACTTAAGTTTGTTTATGAGAAAAATGCATCCATTGTATTTTACAAAGCTGCAACTTCCATGATAAATTTTTAAAGAAAAACTGATTATTCCATTTTTTCCACTTGAAGAAACCTATTTTCTTCCAGCCAGTTTATACTGCATTTTTTTCTTCCTTGGAAGAAAATTGCCAAAATTGAAGACAGAATTAAACAAAAATTATATACATTTAACAAACTGATTAAAACACTTCTTTTAAAATCACTCCACAATATAACATGGCATCATTTTTATATTTTTTATTCAGATGGTTAAAAAGTTAAAATTCGCAATTTCTTTAGTTAAACTCAGTATTATACACCGTTGACATACATGCACGACATGACGTTAAGCCAGAGAAAAAATTCACTCAGGTTGCAACTCTTTGTCAACTTAGCGCACTAACGAAATAGCCTACCGAAACTAAAACTTATCCAACAAAGCGCAGATTTTAAAAATGTCACAAACACTGGTAATTTTCTAAAAGCATCTGTTACTATTTTTTAAAAACATAAAAATATGCAATAGAAACCAGCTGGGTTGGGTTTTTGACATGGCAAGTGTATAATACTGGTTTAAAGTGTCAAAAACACATCAGAGACCTCTACTGTCAAAAACCTATTTCGTCTAAAATTCAAAATCTGTAGATCAGCTAAAATCTGTTTAGTAAAAGAAATTAATAATATTTGCCATATATAAGTTGACATATCTTAAAACAATTTTTAGATGATAATTAATAAAAATGTAAGTAAATATACTGGTTTCAAACCTAAGAAATATATATACAAAGCATGAGCAAACATATATATATATATATATATATTTTTTATGTTTATGTTTCTTTATGTTAATATTTATGAAATTCTACAATTCCAAAAGTTAATTATGAATTTTAATATCATATATATACTTAAAAGCCAAGTGTTAAAAAACACAGGAATACTATTTAAAAAAAAAAAAAAAAAAAAAAAGTAAAACATAATATATGCAAGTAAGTTATTATGAATTTGAAAATAATTATATTTACAATCTATATTTATATTGCACTTATCATTTTTTTGTCCATTTATTATTATTACTGATTGTATAAATATTTGTGCCTGTTTATAGCTTTAACCCTTTCATGACCATAAGATTTCCAAGACTAAATATGCCAATACAACACAATATTTTAGCTATTGTGGGTGTAAAGTAAGAGAATATCACCAGAAAAACATTGCAGGGTGTGTATAGGTTTCCTATAATTTCATGGGAAATATTTTCCCTATGGACCATAAAAGTAAATAAACGAAGAGTTAGGTTTATTATATCGGTATTTTATTTATTGCTTTGTAATACAAATTTATTGCTTTGTAATATAAAAATTATCAGAAAAGTAAAATAAATAGCTAGTTATCAGGGGTGTTTGTGTTCAGGGTTTACCCCTGTTTTCAGGGTTTTTACTCTAACCCATCTGTGTTTTCATATTTCCTATAAAGTTATTTTTTCTTTCATTGGTTGTTCATTTGCTACCCAGGTGATATGTGAATGAAATATAAAAGGATTGAGGGCTTCTGGCCTAAATAGTTTGAGTATTATTTGATATTTTGGGTTTTTTCTAATTTAAGGCTCTAATTTTCAGGGTTTTTACCTTTGAGTCACAATCACCCCTGAGTTATGGTATTCTACGAAACAATTTCGTTTACTTGTGAAGCACAAGTGGACATTGCACATAACACATTTATTATGTGTCCTATTTTCTAAAGGTTTTTTTTTTATTCGTTCAGAAACACATTTGCTGCCTTGGACATACGTTTTATTTTGACATTCAGTAAAAAAAATATCGATTCAATAATAATTGAACAATCGATAACAATTTTTGTAGAAGGGAAAAATATTTCCTTTGGGCGTGAAAGGGTTAAATAATGAATTTAAAAGAAACCTATACAAGTAAATATTAAACACATTCCAGAAAGCATTTATATTTCCCTTGTTTCACGGTTTTAAGAAGCAGTTCAGTGTTGAGACATTCATAATTATTTTTTCTAAAAATTTGCAATCTCAGCAATCATGGAAAAAAAAGAAAGAAAAATAAAATAAAGCAATACAGTGTTATAGTGTCAGAATCATATAACAATGTGTTTGTCAAAAAACATCAGTCTATTTACTTTTCAAAACATCTTTATAAACTATATTTTGTTACACTAAATTTTTATATATAACAATTAAATTATAAATATACATTTTTGACAAGACAGTTTAAACTGTCAAAAACTGTCGCATGTCAAAATTTTGCCAACACTGGAAACTAGTAATCCTGTCCTACTCTTCTCAAATTCTAATTAAAAGCACACAAATTATAAAAAATTCAAAAGCACCAATATAAACAACTTTTTATAAATACTAAATACAAAAAACAATTTTAATCCCTGTTAATCATAATTTAAAGAAACATTCATTCCAATGTTAATTTCACACTGTGCAAAATAGCCCCATTTAAAACACATGCATCCCTAATATAACATAAAATTTGATCTTTATTATCTACACATTATTTACTTAAACATAACTCACTAAAATATTACTAAATAGAATATCAACAAATTCATATAAATAACTTACCTCTAAACCATGGATTAAAAAACAGTCCAGCTATCTTACGTCTTAGGAGCCAGGAAAAATTTCTAGGAGTCAGAGTCAGTGAACTAGAAAAAAGAAAAGAAAATGAACAACTGCGATATTTTTCCTCACAGTGGAACACTAAAATTTTATGCAAATAAATTGTCAAATTTTTATATAAATAATCAACGGATTTATTTGGATATATGGATTAATAATCTGCATAAAAGTGTTGCTTTTTTTCCCTTTTATTTATTTATTTATTTTAAACTGATTTTTTATTTTAAATACCATTTAATAGAAACTTACTTTATTTATTTTTTCTTTTTTTAAGATGATAGATCGTCTTTATTTCTTCATTTATAATAGTAACCTTTAAAAGAAAAAAATATTTTTGTGTTTTATTTCAATTAAGAATCAAACTTTAATTCTCAACAAACACAACATATAAAAAATAACATAAAATTATGTCTAAATGTAAGAATTTGATAGCCACAATTGCAAAGTTCTAAAATTATATTTTTCAATGAAATATCAGAAGTTTAAATTAAAGTTTCTCTAAATGCATATTTTTTATAATTTATTCATGAAAATTCAAAACTCGTAAAAATAAAGACACTTAATTTTAAATGCATTTTCTAAATAATTTTCTCTAAACTGAATCAAAAATTAAGAAATTTAATTTATCTAAAATTAAGCTCTTAAAGTGAGAAACATGGTATTTTTACCATGTTTTTATTAACTTTTATTCTTGTGTGTTTGTTTGTCTGGTACAAATCTTGCAATCTATTTTCAACTCACTTCCCTACTAGCTAGACATTTGAAACTTTCACAGTAGCCCAGAACCTGGTGACAACACTCACAATACTTCAAGGTCAGATTTTCGAATAGTTTTCTTTTAATTAATTAAAATGTGAAAATAATAAGCTCCTAATAGCAATAAAAATAGTCATTAAAATATTAGCTATAATTTAATTGTTGCCAAAAAAAAATTGACGAGTTCATTTTCTTTCGACCTAAAAATAAATACATTTAATGAAACGTGAGCATTAAAAAATTGTAAAAAGTTAAAGGATGCGTCTGGCAAAAATGGACGTCATTATCACTTTAAAGATTTTCTTTCTACACATTGATAAAGTGCTCATGTAGTTCATGATGCAAATATAGGTTGTTCTGAAAGGATTAATATTTTATTATTAAAACCAACTTTTTTCTTTTATTCAAATTTCCCGTAACTCTTTAACCAATCCCATTAGAACGTCCATCTTTGGAAAACCAATAAGGATTTTCTCGCCAAATCCATTACCTGCCTATTGGAACTTTTAAATGCATTTTAAACGGAAAATTAGGCTATTTTAAAGTGAAAAAGAGCTGGAAATGCAGAAAATTGACATTTTGTCAACTTACTAAGCCTCTATGAAAGAATTTATACAAAAATAAATACTTTCGTAACAATACACATTGATAAAGTGCTAATGTACTTAGTTCTATAGCTATGATTGAACAGAAAATTTAAAAACATGGTTTATAAAAAGTTTTTTATCTTATAATTATTTTAATATGTATTCATATTACATTGCTCATGACTTTCTAAATTTCAATTTACCTTCTTACAGATTGGTTAAAATTTATCTTATTTTTTTTAAGTTAAGAAACATGAACACAACACTTGAAATTTTTGTTATTAAAAGATTTAGAGACATAATTTACGCAAGCTAAAAAATATTATATGTAGAGTGTAGAAAATTGAGTTTGAATTTTAACAGTGTGTAGTTACTAAAAGAGGATCCTAGATCTCGGTGATGTACTCTCCCGAGGGATTCTTTCTAAATTATACCTAGCTCGTATTTATCAGAGTTTCAGAGAAAACCATACAAAATTCCAAATGAATATGTCGAGGAAAGTGACCTGGTATTGAACTCAGCACTTCCTGTCCACCAGCTTCCAGATATTTAAATTTTGATACTTCATTGATCAGAACAGACCATCGCAGAATTTTGCAATTAAAGTCATCTATATATATAAAAGAGTAAACTCACTGATTCACTAACTCAACACGGTTGTGGCGATCCTATGGGAGATAGAGTCGCAATTTTTGGTGAGCAGGTTGATTTTAGGACCCTGACGCTCACTAAGACGGGATTTTGCGAAATACCCCTCCCGGGGGGCAGAAGGCAAAAACCACCTTTATAAGCATATCTCGGCTCAAAATTGCTTCACGGTGAAGAAATATCAGATGGGGAGACTAGACTTGAATACAAAAAAATCATTTTCTGCGATTTTGGAATTTTGGATTTTTAAGGGGGGTTGGGGGTAAAAATGAGATTTTTGGGGGGGCATAAGGCAAAAACACATTTATAAGTACAACTCGGCACCAAATTACTTCACAGGGAAGAAATTGCAGATGGGGAGACTAGGCTTGAATACGAAAAAATAATTTTCTGCGATTTTGGAATTTTTGATTTTTAAGGGGGGAAGGGGGTGAAAATGATTTTCGGAGTTGCTGAAGACAAAAACACCTTTATAAGCATAACTCGGCTCCAAATTGCTTCACGAGGAAGATATTGCAGATGGGGAGACTAGACTTGAATACAAAAAAATCATTTTCTGCAATTTTGGATTTTTAAAGGGGAAAAGGGATGAAAATGATTTTCGGAGGCGCAGGAGGCAAAAACACCTTTATAAGCATAACTCGGCTCCAAATTACTTCACGATGAAAAAATTGCAGATTGGGAGACTAGACAAAAAAAGTACAAAAAAGTCATTTTCTGCGATTTTGGAATTTTGGATTTTTAAGGGGGGAGAGGAGCGGAAAATAATTTTTGAAAGTGCAGAAGGCAAAAACCACCTTTATAAGCACAACTCGGCTCCAAATTGCTTCATGGTGAAGAAATTGCAGAGGGGGAGAGTAGACTTAAAAACAAAAAAATCACTTTCTGCGATTTTGGAATTTTGGATTTTTAAGAGGGGGTATAAATGATTTTCGGAGGCGCATAAGGCAAAAACACATTTATAAGTATAACACGGCTCCAAATGACTTCACAGTGAAGAAATTGCAGATGGGGAGATTAGACTTGAATACGAAAAAATCATTTCCTGCGATTTTGGAATTTTGGATTTTTAACGGGAGAAGGGGGTATAAATGATTTTCGGAGGCAAATTTAGAAAAATACAGATTTTTGAGTAAAAGTAATAGCTCAAAGATGTAAAAAAAAAAAAAAAAAAAAAAAAAAAAGCCAAGCGTCTTCTTGAAAATATTTCCAAAAACTCATTTTTTGATTTTTTCCATTTTTTTTTTTTTTTTTTTTTGGGGGGGGGGGGGGGGGGGGAATGAAAATAGTGTCGGATTGTTCAAAATTGGTACATAGAGGTTTTCGATACTTACAAATCGATTGCGGATATTTTCGAATTTGTAAAATTATTAGAAGGGGTGGGAAGGGGGGGGGGGCTATGGGCGAAAACAAATAGAAATACAGTTAGGCCGTTCAAAATTGGTACAGATAGGTTTTAAAGGCCTGCAAGTCGAATGGGGGATATTTTTGAAAGTGTAAAGTTATTAGGAGGGGCCAGAAGGGGGAGGGGAGAGGGGGGGCAAAAAAATAAAATTAGAGTTAGATCGTTCAAAATTGGTATATAGAGGTTTTCGATACTTACAAATCAATTGCGGATATTTTTGAATTTGTAAAATTATTAGAAGGGGTGGGAAGGGGGGGCAAAAACAAATAGAAATACAGTTAGGCCATTCAAAATTGGTACAGATAGGTTTTAGAGGCCAGCAAGTCGAATGGGGATATTTTCGAAAGTGTAAAGTTATTAGGAGGGCCAGGAAGGAGGGAGGGGGGGGGGCAGAGGGGCAAAAAAAAAAAAAAAAAATAGAATAGAGTTAGAGCATTCAAAATTGGTATATAGAGGTTTTTGATACCTACAAATCGACTGCGCATATTTTTGGATTTTTAAAATTATTAGGATAGACGGGAGGGGGGGGGGGCGAAGGGGGAAAATAATAGAAATAAGAGTTAGAGCATTTTGGGAATTTTTTCTGAAGGCAGTGAGAACCTGGTGCGACATTTTTCCTAATAAGATTTTTTTTCTGTTTTTTTTTTTTTTTTTTTTTTCACGTGATAAAAATTAATGCAATTTTGAGAATTCAGTAATTATAGCGATTCATTTAAAAATAGGGACCAGCGAAGCGGGCGTTGACTGCTAGTTTGAGATAAATTTATGTAATTTTTTCTATAATGTTAAATTTAAGATTCGTTATCAAAGTTTTTTTTTCCCCAAAAATTTACGCTTTACACACCTCCTTAAAAGTGTTTGTCTTTATATTTGACAATGAATATTATTAATGTTAAATGACGCACCATATGACGGGTTGGGCCCCACCTACGAAAATTTGCACGAGCCGCTCAGCTTTACCTGTACATTACAAACAGATAATATAATACAAATTGAAGTGAAATACAGAAAATGTTCTCTTGCAGTATTCTAATTTTGGCAAACTAGCGCTTGCACAAACACAAAGTATTCCAAATGGAAGAAGCACATTTGACTGAATCTCACCCAAAATTTAGAAAGCACTTGTTTTGTAAAACGTTTCAAAATGATTAAACATTTAACATGGTTGATTGATTAGATTAACATCGCACTAGAGCTGTCAAAAAAGTGAGTTCTTAATTTAGTGTGAGTCGAGTCCAGCCTCTGAACCACTTCGATCGATCCAACTGGGCCCTGAGACATTTGATCCACGACCGGTCGAAAGCAGAGGCTGAACATCTGAACAACTCCGATCCCTTTTTTCTGGTGTGTGTGTGCGTGTGTGTGTGGGAATAAGGTATTATAAGTTAAAACTATTTAATGTGTTTTTCTATTGCACAATGGTAGTTCAATCCAAAATATTAATTATAAAGCTGAAGCAGACCTAAGCCTAGGAGTAGCTAGCTTTTTGTCTCTTTCAGTCTGTTTTCAAATAAGTCTCTTTTTGTTTTTTTCCCTCGTATTTTTTTTATTCATAATTAATTTTTACTCATTTTTCTTAAACAATTTACTTTGATATCAGTGTGTACTAAATCTCTTAACTCTTTAACGTTCAATGGTTTAATGTACTAAAAGAGAATAGCCAAAGAAAAAGAATGAAATTTCTCTCTAGATTACTTAAGACAGATGATGACCTCCTTAGAGACCATACACTGGGGCATCACTCCTGCAGAATAATTCTGAAGTACCCCTCCCAGAGAACAGTGTAAATATTGTAGAGCAACTTGTGAAACTATTGTAACTAAAGGCAAAAGCCTGGTGAGTGCCTAAATTGTGCAGTGTTTATTAAAAAGCCGCACAATTGAAGCACCTCTCCCTGGCAATGCTTTGGAAATGAATAGTGGACATCACATCTAAGAAAATATTGATTGCTATATACAGGTAATAATTTTTTCTTTTCAACTTAAATAAAGTTGTTTTAAATTACTTCTATTAAAATAACATATTTTTATGACAATATTTATTTTAACACTTTGATATATATGTAATGTGATGTATGATTAATACAAGTATATTATATTATAATAAGTATTGTATAATATGCTAAGTATGATTGATATGATAATATAAGTAATGATGTAAAATTATATATTAGCAAAAATTACCAATTCTTTAAAAACTAAATTTAAATAAAAAATGTTCTATGTATTATTAAAATACACATCTGTGTAATCAGAAAACAGACAAAACCAGAAGCAAACCCCCTGTGACCCTCCATCGGGGCATACTCCTAAAATCTCTCGGGGGAACAAATACAAAATTATCAGTTTTTCTACTTTTAGCAACATTTTTCTTTCCTTTTACAAAGTTAGAGCATTCCAGTTTTTCCATTCTATATTCAATAGAAGAAAGTATTGGATTCGTAAAAATTTTTAGCCTCCAGTTTTCCATGCATATACACGTTTTGAGAGGTCCACCAGAACACGTTTTGACCACTATATTTTTAGAAAATGTCTGTCTGTGGCACAATGATCTCCAAAACCATGAGGAGTACTAACAAATGGAATAGTACAAATATTAACAGTATTGCAGTTTTTGATAATTACTCATATAATACACTCTCTTTATGTAGTGCCCCCCTGTCAGGGAGATTGTGTCCCCCCCGTCGAGGAATTTCTGGTGCCACTACTGGTGTTTCTGTCAACTTTCTCTCTACGGCTCCCGAGAGTTGAGATGTTTGTTTACCAACATGGAACTGCTCTATTGGATCAAAATCAGTGCTGCCATCTGTAGGCTTAGTTTGAAATTAGCTGTAAAATATTACAGAATAAAATTAATGAAAGAAAAATTTAATTCATTAATTAAAAATGTAATTTAACTATGAATAAAAAAAAGATACATACATATCTACTCTTTTTTCTATTCTCATAGCACTGAAACACAACAATAATAATTACGTAATTCTTTTTGAATATTTAAATAAAAAAAATAATAACAATAAAATTTTAATTTTAGAAAATTTCCCAGCAAGAACAATAATAAATACACGTAGCTATTATATTTACTAACAACAAAAGTTGGAAAAGTGCCTTATATCGATCATTACAAACGCGGACGACATATTTAAACCAATTTACTTTTTAAAAAGTACCAAATTTAAGTTATAAACAATTTACAAAAATAATTACTTAAAAAGTACGAAATAGTAATAAAATATAGAAAAAAATCTCGAACAACTATAGTATTTCCCCTCAGCTAGATTTGACGATTTTTCGTTGGCGATTATGGCTAAATCATAAATCTAAAAATCATAAATCATATAGCATACATGATAAAATCGTAAGCTAAATTATAAATCATAAAACCATAAATCCAAAATAAATAGCATGCAAGCTGCCATATTATATCGCAAACAAGCCAGAACGATATCGTTATCGTTCAAATCGGCGCCAAAGAAAAATCGCCAAATTCAGCTGAGGGGAAATACTATAGTTGTGTCAAAAATCTTACCTGTTGAATATAATCATCATTTTACATAACTTTCAGGGCTTTTAACAGAATATCTAATTGCTATTGCTTGTGTTCTTTTAGATTTAAAACAATCTAACTTTTAAAGGGAAATAAAAGTTTTAAAAAGAACTTTAAAAAAGGAAAGATATCATCTGCGTAAGAGAAAGCAGAGTTTAGTTTGTAATAACAAATTTAGGATGACACGATTGCGAGCACGCGTTTCAGACTCTATGTTTTAAGTTATTCATTTTTCAAAAGAAAATATCAATTATGCTATCAGCATAGCATAGCATATCAATGACTGTAAATGCAATATCAGAAAAGAAGTTTATTCAAAACAAATAACATTACAGAATTCAAATTCTGAAGAATCGAACAATTTTCGACATTCGAACCTTCGAACCGAACCTCCGTGCTTCCTCCAAGGTTCTTCTATTATAAGGTTGGGCCATTTGAAGAGTAGCCAATCAGAAGCAAGCAGAAGTGAAACGTCACAAGGCGGAATACAGAAACAAACTACGATGCAAATATACAGCTGTTACTAGCCCAGAGCTAGCTATTACTTACTAAAAAATATATCTTATAATCTGATATAAATATTACCCAAAAACGAAAATCATGTATGGTATTACATGAAATAAAAGTACATTCGTTAAAATATTTATTTTAAATACGTATAAGTTCATAAAAAATTATAAAGCTTTCGCGTTTTCGGCAACATTGCTATGCATTTGTTTACATTTATAATACTTAAATAAAACGATGAATTTCAATTATATTAAAATGAAATGAAATAAAAATGCAGTTATTTAATTGTTGTGCTCAAAAGAAAGCACATATATTTTTTAAAAGAATGTAAAATATATACATTTTACTATATGATCGCGATATGTTTGTTTACATTTCAGTAAAATTATGAATTTTAATTTTATGAGTAAAAATAAAATATAAGTACATTTTTTAAAATATTTGTTCAAAATAAAACACTTATATTTTTCAATTTAAAAAGAAATACACAATATATGAAGTTATTTGTAATATTGATATGTTTGTTTACCTTTTAAATACTTCAATATTGTCATGAATTACTTCAGTAAGACGATGAATTTAAATTACATCAAAATGAAATAAAAATGCAGTTATTTAAATGTTTCGCTCAAAAGAAAGCGCACGTATTTCTTTAAAAAAATCTAAAATATATAAATTTTGCTGTACTAGTGTGATTTGTTTGTTTACATTTCAGATATTTCAGTAAAATTGTGGATTTTAATTTTATGAGTAAAAATGAAATAAAAATACATTCTTTAAAATAGTTTGTTCAAAATAAAACACTTTATAATTTTCAATTTAAAAAGAAATACATAATATATTCAGTTATCTGTAATATTATGATATGTTTGTTTACCTTTTAAATACTTCAATATTATGAATTTTAATATTAAAAGTAAACTAAATATTGGAAATAGGAGAAATTAATATTTATGTCAGACTTTAAACTCATATTAAATTTATTATTTCCCCATTTAAAAAAAGTTTCAGCATAACAATATATTTCAAAACAATTATTAGTATCAGTTTACAAATAAAATAGGTTCCTTAATAACAGAAATTAGAAGGGTACTAAAATCACTTACTGAATTTTTGGTTGTTGAACTCCAAGTGTATTTTAATTATATTACAATTATTATTTCGTCCCATGTAACATGCTGAGTGATTGGTAATTGATCAGCACAAATTAATAATTGATTTATCTTCTAATACAGCTAAATTTTCGCAATCCACTAATCAACAAATCAGTTGTGACAGTGTTTGTTTACATTGCAATTGATATGTGGACTTCAGAGAATTGTGGATTTTTGAGAGATGATTATACTTCACTTTGCATGAAAGAAGAAATGTATGAAATTTTGTACTGCAGCAATCAATAATATGCATGTATCAGGGATTAATCCAGAACGAATTTAGTGCCGCTTTGCGGCACTTTCACAAATTCAATTTTCGGCCATGCGGTACCTTCACAAAGTCAATTTTCGCCGATGCGGTACCTTCACAAAATGAATTTTCAGCGATGCGGTACCTTCACAAAATAAATTTTCGGCAAAACGGCACTTTCAAAAAGTCCATTCTTAGTGATAAAAAAAAAAAAAAAAAAAAAAAAAAAAAAAAATCTCACTTGAAACTTACATTTTCTTTATATTTTTGGAACATCTCGCTCTGAAGAAGAAACAACAAAAATCCTTTGTAACCCTTTTCTGCTGTAAAGAAAAAGAATCAATCCTGTACGAAAAACACACTCGAACACGATCGGTCGGCTCGAAAACAAAAACAGTTCCGAGACGCAAAAGCGTAGTTCGGATTCATATACAAAAAGATTACTAGTAAAAAGTGCCGCATAACCGAATCTCATCATTGAATCACATCACTACAAAAGGAATCGCCAATGCGTGCCCTGTATCGAAGCTCAGCGCTCAGCCGAAATTTGGAAAATGGTCGAAAAACCACATTCTTTCAAAAAATAAAAAAGTATTTCTCTGCAATATGATAAACATACACAGGCAACTAGTGCCCCCCCCCAAAAAAAAAAAAAAAAAAAAAAAAGAAACTGTGTTTCTAGACGAGAAAAGAAAGTTCCGATTCAAAAAGGTTATAGTAAAAAGTGCCGATACTCCGAATCGCATCCTCACGTAATGAATCGCCAACAGAAGCTCTGTTTCAAAGCTTAGCCTCTGTCTTTTCTGCTGCGTTCTAAGTTCATTGGAAGAAATAAAATGGTTGAGCAAATGTGATTACAGTAGTCTGTATATGCAATTCAAGAATTTTTATAAAGGGTCTAACTCCATAAAGAATTTCAGTAAGATTTTACTGTTCTATTGCTTTGCGAAAACATAAAATTTAAAATAAATTATCACATTTTCTTTTGGTTAAATAAATATAATTTTACAGATGATTAAAAAAAGTTGGAAAACTGTCTGTAATACAATTTTGACCAGTCCTATCTTGTGTGTGATTAAGTTTTTACTTTTTTTTTTTAAATGCAATTTATTTATACATTTATTCTATCTTTTAACAATTTGACTTGACATTTTTTGGTGTTAACCTGTCAACATATATGCAATTTCTCAATTTTCTACTGCAATGAAGTTTTACAAATGAGAAATGAGGTATAAAAGAAGTTAGTAAATGGAGTAAATTAATGCCACAGATACGCTATAGCGCGTAAATTACGCAAAAAATATCAAAGGTGGGAAGCTAAATATACTAATATGGTGCCTAGGGGATGCGCAATAAAATTCATCCTCAAACGAAAGAAAGATTTTTTTTGTGTGTGTGTGGGATGAGCGTTCTGTAAAATCGTTCACATGCGTTTAAAAATAGCTTTTGATTTTTTTTTTTTTATGTTGTTTCGATTTTGCGATAACAATTACTTAGATTATAAATGATTTCTGCAAGACAGTTGGACATGGACATTCCACGGTGACTTCCTGAAACGCGTGCTCATTTGTCCAATATTTAATCATAGTAAAAGTATCTATTATATTTAATAATAAAATCACTGAATAAAATAAATAAATAATGCTCAATATTCCGTTATCTCTTGACTTGGCTAAATGATAATAAACACACTCCTTCAAGATCCTAACAGAATCGCTGACCTACTTCTACATAACACGTTGCTCTTTGACCTTGAAGCAGGCCGCATGCAGACTAGCGTAACTCTCATCTGTACATCTTTATTTCTTTTGAGAGCTAAGAACTAACTATAAAAGGGATAATATTAAAATTTATTGACATTATACAAAATCATAGAATATTTATCTTTATACTTTTAATAATTCCCCCCACCCCCCAAGAAACTGAAAAATACGGGTTTTTATAAAATTCCGGAGTGCATGTCTCCTATTTTATTATTTAATTCGCCAAATTAAGTATAATTTGCTTTTAAGGAGTAAAAATAGCATGTGGCATGTTTCTTTTATTATCAAAAATCAGTTTTCACAAATCTGTAAAATTCAAAATTGCCGCGATCCTTGCAATTCCGGATTTAAGAGGACCATGATAAATTATTACTTCAATAATTATTTCGGTAATTATAATCTAATAAGTTTTTACAAAAGGACGAAAATAATATACATTTTTTCATATTAATCGCGCAGGTCGCTGTTAACGTCTGGTTGTTCCAGTGAAATGAAAGGCATGAACATAGCTACCAACTTTCCCGTTTTTTCCGGAAAGGCCATACTTCAATTTTTACTTTATTTTGTATTCAATAGAAAAACAAATTGGTTTCATAAATATTTTTTTTACTTGCGGTTTTCGATGGTTTTATACGTTTTGATAGGTCCTGAACAAGATTTGATAATTTTTAGAAAATTCTATTTGTGTGGGACAAGAATTTGTGGCGATTATATTTCAAGAACTAGAGAACACAATTTCATATGAATTTATATGTAGTTGCACTTTGACATAAATTAGTGTATCAAATTTTGGTGCAAATCACTCAACAGGTGACGATACGATTTTTTCCATTTAAGGGAAGACTATATCCAAGGTTGTATCATATATACTCGATCAAAACTTGATAAGTGAGAAGGCCATTATGAAAAATTATGCTCATTCAATTTTGGTGCATACCGACCGATAGGGGGCGCTGTTATACTGCAGTTTTTCCCTTGAATGGGAAGACTATATTTCATATTCTATTACCATTTATTGCACAAAACTTGGTATATGAAAGGACTACTGTGAAATACTATGCTGATTCAATTTGGGTTCATATCGGCCGACAGGTGGCGCTGCTGCGCGCGTAAATAGAAAGACTAATTTTCAACTTCTATGGCATATAAATGCGCCAAAACAGTTATTGACTTAATTTGATGTATATTGGCCTACAGGTGGCGCTGCTATTACTCACCTTTTGTTATTTTCCACGTGGCTACATTTCAGCATCTGTTGATTAAATCTGCATCAAATTCCACAGATAAATAAAAATATTTACTGTTAGAAGCTATGTTTGAATTTTTGTGCATGTTAAACAGTAAGTGGCCCTGTAATATAGAATGATACAGAAGAAAGTTTTGTGAAGGCCATAACAGACTATTTTTTTAAATAATTTTTAATTAATTTAATCGTTAAATAATAATAATAAAAATAATTTCAGTTTTATTTTAGAAAAGTGGTGAAAAATGTTATTTAAAAATTCAAAATATTGACAATCTTTGTAATCAAACATTAGTTTATTTCAAAATTTTCTTTTCCTTCCTTCCCTTTTTTTTTTTTTTTTTTTTTTTTTGTTATCCTAATGCTGATAATTTCAAGGACTTTTTTTTTTTTTTTTTTTTTTTTTTTTTTTTTAAATGGCATTTTATATCACTGAAAATAAAATGTATTTAGTAAATATATACATGTATAGCTATTATACTGTACTTTCTTTTGTTAATTTTTCCTTTCTGGTTCCAGAACACACTGGGCTAAATATTTCCAGTTGTTTTTAAACAGCAAAAACCTCCTACATAATAGTTTTAAGGAAATCTCAAAAAGAGCTGATGAAAAATTCATAAAAAAATATCTTTTAACTACAATAAGATAATTTTAATTTATATCTTTATAGTATATACGACCCATTTTTTTGAAAGAAGGACCCAGATCTTCGGAACTCATGGGTCCTGAGGACTCAGGATTTTCCCAAATACCCTGAAATTGGACGTTTAGCTTTTCCTTCATTACTGTTTAAAAATTGTCAAAGCGACACAAAATGAGAGGAGGGAGAACGTATATATAATAGCTTTATATTATAGCATTTGGTATGATGAATATTATTTGCTTATTAGAGAATAAAGCATTTATCCATTGCTAGTTGAGATCTTTAAAATTTGTGACTTTTGAAACGAGTCTGTTATATGTGATGTCTTAGATGGTTTGAAATGTCACGTAATATGCATACTCAAATATTTTACAAAAAAATTATAAACAGCTTCAATTTAGGTATTTACCCAATCAACATAAATATAACTCTATTTTACAACTTTTATATTTTTATTGGTATTTTAAAACTGTATAAATTACTTTGTGCACTTCGGTTAATTTGTTCACTAGGCATTTTTAATTTTCACAAATTAATAAAAAAAAATTTCACAAATTATTTACAAAATTCACAAATGGGGTACCATTTTCAAAAACCTGGATTAACCCCTGTGTATGTATCATATGTATTTATGTAATCAGTAATATGCTTAATGTACATGAAAAAAAAAAAGATCTTCGGATACAGCTAACTTGTCTCTTGTCTTGCATGAAAATCTGTACTGTAGCGGAAAGTAATATGAATATACAAAAAAGTCTGATATGAGAATGGACTCATGATCACTTTTTTCATTCTTGCACCGAAAAGGAGGGAAGGGCAGTTGATAAAACACAATCCAGAAAAAAAAAAAAAAAAAAAAAAAAATGATACGTGGTGGTGGGTCTAACATTATGATAGCACAGTTTAAAAACAAAGCAAAATGATTTTGCGCTTTCATGTTTAAGCTACAAATGAAAATTTATAGTAGTACTGAAAATTATTTCAACTGAATTATTCATTTGAGTATTCATACTCCAAATTAATAAATACGAAACTTTGAATAAACACCATAAAATGCAAGAACTTGCAACATTTGTTTCAGGTTAAAAGAAAACACAACACTTCATCAAGGCGAATAAAGTAGGCAAGAGTGCTGCCGAAGGGTCATGTTTTCTTTTCACCTGAAACAATTATTGTGAACTCTTGCATTTTATGGTGTTTATTCAAAGTTTTGTACTTATTACTTTTAAACCTCAGTTCTGTGGTGTTTATTTATTTATTTTTTTAATATATATATATATATATAATACTCCAAAATGTTTAAGCAATGATCAACATTTTTTTACAAAAGAAAAATTATATTCATTGTTTAAATATGGGGTATGACAGAAATAGTTTCAAAACATTTTGCTCATGTTGGCTTGTTGGTATTTTTAAAACTATTTTCATTGGAAAACATGTGCTACTACTGACACTTTTAACATGTTATTACAAAAGTTACATTGAAATGTGTTACTACATAAAAACAATTTCATAAAATTTTCAATTATCCAGATACTTTATACAGAGGATTAAAGAAAGAAAAAATTAAAATAAAAAAAAGTACTAAGATTTTTTTTTTTTTTTTTACACACAAGTTTATTTCATTTTAATTTTAAACTGCAGAAATATTTTTGTGTGTACTCATTTTTATCCACTACATAACTTAATGAGATACCACAATTTGTTTCATGTTTTATAAAGATAATAAATTTTAACAAAATATTAATTATGTTCCTATTTGAATTTTAAAAAAAGGTCACTTTAAACAGCAGACAACAGGCATTGGCTACTGCCTGCTTTCAAAAGAGTATACTTGAAAATCGAAGGGAAGTAGCATAAACATTTAACAAACATACTTAATACATGATTATTGCTAATTTAATATCCCTTTGATTTATTACTTCTGATCTGGAAAATGTATGATGTAATATACACGATGATATTACTTACATGATTTGATTTTATGAGCAATCTATGTATTGCTATTATACATCACAGTTTTTCAGCAATGTTCTATCACTTTCAATAATGTATTCTTTAAAAAATATATGTGCTCTAATGCGGAGCATGTCAAAGAAGCAACAAAAGACGTAGATTAAGATTATCACACGGTACATTTAAACAAATTCGATTAAAAGAAAAAATAAATAAATAATTAATTAAAAAAGCAATTTAAACACAGTTATTTCAAATGTAAACAAGATTTGATCGATCCGCTTTATGACGTAGTGCGCGAGAAATCTCAAATAGCTAAAAATTCGCGCATCTATGAAATGGCACTTCGAACACAAAAACAAAACAAAGAACCACTGTTGCCACGAAATATCAACAAATTGTAAAAAAACCGTGGCTTTAATCTTGTTGCCACTGAAAAGTAAATAAATGAATTGTAAAAAGTGCCATGGCCTATCCAATGTCTGTACTAAGAGTTATTCTCATAAATATAAAACTTTGAATTAAACCATAAAATACAAAAAAATTATTCAAAGTTTTGTACTTATTTTAAAACGGCAGTTCTATAGTGCTTTCTTATAAGTTAATTTTCTTGGGGCTTGAATAAGTTTGAATTTACTCAACTTGTTCCTCTCAATCTCGTGTGGTGTTTGTTTACATTCTGTCTTGTTTTGTTCCGAAAGCATTTAAAAAACGAACATATTTTAAGTATTTCAGTTTTATTTATGTCAATTCATGTTTCTGTTTTTGTGATGCAATTTTTAATGATTTATACGGAATAGATGAGTGTGCTCGTAAGTCCGATTAGGATTGTATTTGAATTAATGCTTGCGTGAATTTTCAAAAGGCATACAGTAGTATCATGTGACAGATGAAAACCCTTGACAAAGATTGCCCTGCAGAGTATATGAAAGTTGGAAAATAAATTCAAGTAAAAAACCAAGTGTTTTAAAATTATTGTTATTATTATTATTGGTGCTAGATTGTAAAAATGATAAAAAATAAAAGTTGTTACAGTTTTTATTGGATATATTAATTATTGGGATTTCAGCATTTATATTGATTATGTGAAATAAACTACAAAAATATTCCATTATAGCCATACCAATATCATGCTAAAATCTTTGTTAATGCTCTAATCATTTCAATCCTGTCTAAAAAGTAGAGGATTTTTATTTTAAATTACTCGAAAGTATAAAGATTTATTATTTATGTTGGCTGTAATTAATCATCTGATCTTATTTGTTAATATTATTTATGTAACAGATTGCATTTTACCGATTTGCGACAAATAGCATATTTCTGCAATTATTTGCATCATCGAATGTAAATTTTGATAATTATCGACGAAATAATTTAATATTTCAGTAATAGCACACAAAGTTATTGCGTATTACAAAAAATAGTTTTTAAAAAAGTGCAATTTTTATCGAATAGAAACAAAACAATCATACATTTTGGCAGTCATGTGCAAACATATCACAAAATTTGAGAATCAGTTTTAAAAAGAAAAATGCTCGAATTTTATTGATTAGTAGTATACTTATATCTAAAGGTGGCAGCAAAAGTGGGTACCATTCATAATTGTTAGTGTAGAGCATTAAGTGCCACTTTCCGTTCATGTTCATTTGTGGCTCCACTGTTCCACATTGTTGCAAGTTGTTTTGTCTACTGTGATTTTCAGTGTCTAACAATGATTTTTAGTGTGTAACAATGATTTTTGTAATGGTTTCTTCCCAGAATCCAGCACCCCCGAATCAAGCTGGCTGCACCTGGCAAACCCATCGGACAGTTGCATGAATTTGCTCTCCATCCTTCTTCTTGCCTAACCCTATCACCGCTTTCATCTTATTGGCTTAACCGCTTTGTGGGAGCGTTTAGAATTAGCTGATTCGTTCAGTTTTCATAAGAGAGGCAATTTTAAATTAAAGTAATTGAAAGTCTGTGGATAATTAATTGTTTTAGATGGCTTTTATTTTCGCTTCTATTTTTTCGAAGCCATCATTGTGTCTGTAAGTAAGTTTAATACTAGATTTTACTGTTTTTAAACAGTTTTTAACTTAATTTTCTCTGCATGTTTTTTATATATTTTAATCAATTTAGAAAGAAAAAAAAAGGGGGGGGGGGAGGGGCATGGTTGTCATTGCTGCAGTATTGATTTTTCATGCATTTTCTGCACCTTATTAGTATATGAAAGATTTTTTTATTCATGCACCGGGGTTTAGGTGCATTCAGTGATTATTATTATTTATTTATTTATTTTTAATGCTTGTGTAGATATTTTGCATCGGAATACTGATTGTTGCAGTACACATTTTATGCATTTACTGATTCATGCACTGCAAATTATTGGTATCCAGTGATTTTTTTTTTTTTTTTTTAATGCTCTCGAAGTGAGCATACAGCAGCGAGCATACTGACCGTGGCAGTTCAGATTTTCGTCCATGACAAATCAGTGGTATCTGGTCCTGCATTTTTTTTTTCTTTAGTTTTAATGCTCGCAAAGTGAGCATCTATATATTAATAGGCAAGCATAAAATTTGTAGTCCCTTTTTACCATATTAATTATGGGAGTAGAGGGTTGAAAATGGTATCATTCAAAAGGTTTGGTTAGCCGGGAGGTGCGAATACAAATATTATTTTCTTATGATGTCAAGAAGGTATTTAAAATTTCATTTATTTATTATGCATTTTCCCCTTTTATACACATATTCCTTTACATTAAAAAATACCTAAAAGTAGAAAGTTGTTGAATCTGGCAATTTCCTAAAGCTCAAATAAAACCATAGACACTGTAATTTGTATAATGTAACATCACTATATGCAAGCGAAATGATGACGTCACTGTCTGTCCATGGAGCCATGAAAATGATTTTCTATGTTAATCGTCCATTGGATTTTTTGTAAAAAATTATTAAAAAATAACAGAAATTATCTGCCGGTTTTAATTCGAATATTTGGTATAGTTATATATAAGTTACTCTGTACATGTGTTTGATTAAGTTATTTTTTCTGTAAAATTGATAAAATTTTAATTTAAAATCACAAAACTCCAGAAAAAAAATGGCAACGTTTCAAATAACTGAAATTGGCTACTTATTTTTTAAAAAAGTGTCTTTATTGAGCTTTTGTGGGTAGAAGAAGCAAGTTGAAGATACATAAAAACTTTTGATTTCCAGTTTTCGAGGAATTTACACGTTTTGAGATTTCCTTGCATTTTAATTAAGTGAAATTGACTACTTATTTTTATTTTTTAAAAAGTGGATTTATTATTCTTTCCTCTGCATATATAATTAGAAAATATAAGATTCAGAAAAGTTTTAGATTTTCGGTTTTCGATAAAGTTACACGCTTTGAAATTTCCCGAACTCAATTCGACCATTTTTGAAAAATATTTTTTTTTTTTTTTGTTATTCTAACACTGTATTTTATGAACCAATCGAATTAATTTAACAGAATTTGATACTTGGTTTGACATGGTACCTATTAGCTTCTGGGCTGTATTGTATCACACAACAAGGTGCGTTTTCACGTTGCGATTTTCTCTCATTTCAGGAAAGGCTAACATCTACAGAGAGAAATAGTTATATTAAGTAAAACTCTGCTGATTCAGTTAGAGTGAATATCGGCAAACAATTGCCGCAGCTGTGTTGCAATTGCATTCCGTTTAGGACAAGGCAAAAACTTTCCTTTGCCTCGCTTTGCAAAAAAAAAAAAAAAAAAAAAAAAATGGTCGAGTTTCGACCACTAAGCGATACTAGTACTTCTTAATACCGACCTCTGCAATCTACAGAAGGAAAAAAAAGAGGTCTAAATTCAAATATTTTACTTTTAATAATATATATTTTAGTACTATTTTTATTATATTGAATGTGAGTTTTTTTGGTAGGATTTATGTTAGCTTGTTGATGTGATTTTCATTTAAAAATGGCATTTGTTGATGTTTTTTGTATTTAAAATTCCAGAATGATAGAAAATTTCAGTTTAATTTGTGATCATCAATGTCAACCGCCGCTATCTTGGAAAGTAAATCACACCTACAAGTTCGCGGGGATAGTGCCAGCAAAATTCACCAAAGTTCCAAGGGGTACCGCAAACTGGGATTTCACCCAACGGTTGTATTTCTCACTCTAGAATAAAAGAGCTGACGGGGTAAACCAAAAGAAGGGCCCATTTTTAGAAAGAGCAATTATTTGCTTACCCATTTGTATCTAATAACTTTTTTTTTCTATTTATTTCCCTTATATGTTGCAATTTTTGTACATTCCAAATGTAAATTATTAGTACTTTTACTAGTACGTAAAGTATGTTGGCTATATGCATTCTTTCTTGGAGGACTGCTCTAAAACTGTCCCCAGACAACTGCATGTAAGAAAGAAAGGTATCTAAAGTCTATCTGCACATTAAAATGTGGAAAAAGAGTTGGTACCAGGTACTAACATGTTTTCAAAAGGGCTGCCTGGTGCTAATGCCAAATTAGTCTAGATTCATCTGTAGGTTGTTATGTCATATTTTATATTGTCCATGGGTTTTTCTAATTCTTCGGTTGATTTTGTGCTTGGTCATTCCAATCAGTATTGCACCCAGAATTTCCATCTGCAGGAGGCTGAGAAGAATGATAGGGTCCACCCCAGTGGCAGAAACACGGCGACATAGTCGTGGACACAGAAAAATGGCTTGCGGACAGTTTTTGTCTGCACTGATAAAAAAATTTGTCTGCAACTTTCAGATAACAATTCACTTATAAAAATTTCTGTATCAAAACTAAAACATTTATTATTTATAATTATTTATATTGTGTTGTGTCAAACATTGCTATAAAATATTTAATTGAATGAGATGAATTGAATGAATACGCACACAATTGTTTATACTATATTGTTCTGTAGTAAAATTGTATTTGTGTATTGTTGCACAAGATCACCGCTGATGTCAAGCCCCCCCCTCATCAGCTTTCAGACTTTTTGAGTGTAAGCCATTTTCTTCCCTGATTACATGCAAATTTTGCAGACAGATTATGAAATTTTAAAAGCCTGTCGCAGACAGCTACAAAACTTTCTGCCACTGTGGGGTCCACTCGTAATAGTGATGAGTTTATGTGGATATGTATATACTCAGTAAGAAACATGCTTTAAATGTTTCTTCTGAAATAATTAAACAAATGAGTGAAGTGGAATTTTAGTTAACTAATGCAATCAAGGAATTTGTCTCATCATACAACATACATTGGGCTGCAGTAGTTCGGTCAGGCATTGAGCTTGCAAATACAAGGCTGTAGGTTCGAGTCTATCTATGGCCAAAGACTTGTGACTTGTGTATATAATATGATTATTGTTGCATATAAATTTACCAGAAATAAAATGCCTTCTTCTTTCCCATCAAAATAATACCCATAGCCCATCATGAGATAATGGTTTAAAATTATAGGTAATGTCACTGAGGTACAGTCAGTAAGTCTCCAAACACTAGCAAAAATTCCTATACAGGGTTCATACTCCTCAGGGAAAACCTGAAAAACAGGGAATTTAGAATTTATTAAAAAGTCAGGGAAAATAAAAATTTTCATTAAAACTCAGGGAAAATCAGTTATAAAACCTGGAAAAACATTTTTTTTTTCTCTCTAAGTTATGTTTTTCTTGTTTAGCTTCATATCAAAATTTAAATAATGAATTATTGTGAAAATATGCATGTAAATATGATTTCTACCTGAATTTCTATTACGATCGGTAATAATATGACATCATACAGTGGAAGTAGCTGTATTTTGTCTTGTCTAGAAGAGCGTTTCTTGTAATATGTCGCTAATATTTTCTTGAAAATTGTCTGGAAACTCAGAGAATTTTTTTCCCATATTTGAGTATGAACCCTGCTATATAAAAAGTACACTTAATACAGTTTTGTTAAATAAATCCTTTTCGAATCATGTGCTTAGACTGACTAAGAACAGGATTCGACAAGGATTTATTTAACAAAACTGTATTAAGTATACTTTTTATATAGGAATTTTTGCTAGTGTTTGGAGACTTTTGTTACCGACTGTAAGTTGGAGTTTTTCCTCTGGGTGCTAAGACTAAAGCCCTTATTATCAGGGTTGGTAGTTTTGCCAGGATAATGGTAAAAACTAGGGATGCACTGAATAGCAGTTTTGGCCGAATACCGAATATTCGGCCAACCGAGTACTAACTATTTGGCTGACTGATTTACAGTTATATTCAGGTGTCAATCACCTAATTTTTTGCAAACTTTTTCAGTAACACCATTTACCTTTAGTAATATTTTACTTTTTTAAATTATAAAAAAATGTTGTAAAAAACTGCTATTCAGAAACAGTGGTTTATATAAATGTAGAAAAATATTAGAAAATATTACTTTTCATAAGTAGTGGTGTAAAGCTGAATTCACAGTCAAAGAAAATTATTAATTGTGTGGCTTCTTGATAAACATATAAAATTTGTTAAATAGCAACATCTTGTGGCTTTACCTCCCCCCCCCCCCCTTCAAGAAAAAAAAAAAAGCAACTCAGAAATGCAGCATTCGAGAAAAATCAATTTAAAAGTAACAACGTATTGGCTAACCTATATAACTGTGCTCTCTCTCATTAATAGCAGTGTTTGCATAAAACACTGCTATTAATGAGAGAGAGAGCACAGCGTAATACCGAAAGAATGGCAACAATTAATTAAAAAGAAACAACCAAATTATGACGTCAACACTGAAGGAGAAGATGAAGAAGCCAGTGACAAGATGGTCAGTAAGGCAACAACTTTTCAACCTGATGATGACCGCAATTAGCGAGTCGAAATATATAGTAATTCTACTCAATTAAAGGACTTTAAGGTATTTTTAAATGTTTTTATACAGATAATATTTATTTTGCTGTTGCCAGACTTAGAAATTATGAGTGAACCTATAATTTTCGAATGCACTGTATAGTATATAATGTATTAAATTATTATTATTATTGTTTAAACACCTTCTAACACAAACTTTCCAACTTTTTTTTTAAATAAAAATTAAAGTCGATGACAAATGAATTGCTTTAAGAATTATTGTAGTTTAATAAAGGGGAAACTGTGAATGTATATAAAACTATATTTACCTACTAACAGTCAGTATAAATATAAAATACAAATAAAAAAATTATTAAGAGTAAATAATAGTTTATTAAATTTATGGCTCTGTATTTAAATTTCAGCAATTTCAAATTAAAATGCAGGAACAAAAGTTTTTTCTACATTTACTGGCTGTAACCTGTTGCATTTTTATTCATAAACATTTCACAAGGTTCACAAAGATATTTTCTTGTTTCTAGGTTTACTCCTAGATTATTCAATCAGATTTCTAGTCATCTGATTTTTTCCCCACCCTATATCATGATTCATGAGGTCACTGCTTTTTAATATTGAGAGTAAAGAAAAATAATTATTTAACGACAAATACCTAAGCTATTTCGGGTATTAAAAAATATTTACATTGAAATTTAAGTATTCGGCCAAATACCGAATATTCGGTTAAAATTTTGACTGAATATTCAGTATTCGGCAAAAATCACTATTTGGTGCAACTCTAGTATATATACCATAAGTTTTGGGACATCCTGCATGCAAGGTTAGAAATAAGCAGTTGTTAGTCGTATTTTGCAACCAGTTTTTTTTTATTTTGATGCCTAGAATTCCAATCATAGGTGCCATATTTGACTCCTGGATATTTTCTTCATCATATCTAATAATTTTCCCAATCCCATCAGACAGTAAACAAGTCTATTTCACCTAACCTAATAAAAACCTAATTTGAACCTAATAAAAACTGATTTAAGAAATCATTTCTCTATGAAAGTAGTTGACGATTTGTTAATGATTAAATTAAACAGCCCTAAATTGGAAGATTTCTGCCCAGAAAATGGTATATTGTAGTGGAATGATGTATCTTCTAGGCGAAGAATGAATTTGTGATTTTAAATAGGTACGTTTAATATTGTCAATGTAATTACATTCATTACATAAATATTTTTTATATAATCTTGCATATATTATTTACAAGTTAATGCTTTATTATTATTATTATTATTTTAAATATACATATTTAATTAAAGATGGCACTTAGAATTTTAATTTGGACGTCCAAAAAATTTAATCCAGGCATTATTTTGACACCTAGTTTCAGAATTCTTATTTCTAACACTGCCTGCATGATAACTACTATTGATTTATAAAAGGTTTAATACTCTTCAATTTAAATTATTAAATGATTCAGAAAAATTAAAAAGGTTAAATTTTGCGAATAACAATTTGTCTACTTGAGAATTATTCATATGAATTAAAGTACTATTTACTATTATATACTCACCCTGTGATAACAGTGATAGTAATAATAATTTATGGAGTAAAGTATTTTTCAAGGAAGTTAATAATTTTTAAAGAGACATAACAAATCAACCTTAAAGCTACAAGTAAATTGGCTTAATCATTGAATGTGATAATGATTTTGAATGGTTTTCCCTATTTCCAAACATTACTTATATAAAGTATTTTTATTTGTAGATTTCTGAAAGCAAATTAGAGAAATGACGGCAGCAGTGAAAGTGGATATTGCTTGGTCCCCCACTGAGCCAAATAGGTACTCATTGGCATTTTTCATTGATTTCTTACTTGTTTGTGTGAATCATTTTTATTTAATTAAAAATACTGCCTTGTTAAAAGGAACTGATGATAATTTATTAAAAGCACTTGTTGACGATACTTTACGAGTGAACTGTATATCATTTTAATAATTACTATTCTGAAGCTATTACTTCACAAACATTTAATTAAACTATTAAACATATCGTATGTACATATTTACATATATACAATTTATAGATAACGTATTATTAACGTATTCCAAGTATGTTGACACCATAGTCAACGCAAACTATAAAAAAGGTGAACCATATCACCGAACAAGATAAACAAGAGATGTTACTCTTATAACGAAAAACAATACAACTGCTCCGCTAAAGCGGGAATGCAAGTGAACAAGAGATGCGCGCCAAGGTTGCGCATATAGCCAAACTAAGGTGAGCGGCAACATACCGGCCCACCTTGAAACATTGTTTCAAATTTACAGTTCTAATATGTAATACTATAATTATAATTAATTATACGAAAATATTATATATGCAATTTAAATAATAAAACTTATACAAGAGAAATATTAATAACATTGTAAACAATAAAATAATACAAATAAAATACAATAAACAAATTAAATTTAACTATATACATTATTCATTTTCAAACAACATTTTTTTTTTTTTTTTTTTTTTTTTTTTTTTACTTTTCCAACGGCAAAAGAGCAATTTTTGAAATAGGTTGTTTATATGTCCCATTTCTTGTTTTGACAGAAACTACGCGTATTTTGTTATCCTTTCCTGGAATAATTTCTACTATTCTACCCAAAATCCAACTACATATGGGCAAGATTTCTTCCTTTAATAGTACCATATCCCCATTTTTAAGGTTATCTTTCTCAATTTTCCATTTGTTTCTCTGTTGTAATGTACTTAAGTAATGACATTGCCATTTTTTCCATATCCCTTGAACTATTTTAGTTAATTTTTGCCAGGTATCTAATCGATTATCTGGAATGCCAGAGAACTCGGGTTCGATCACCGCTGTGATGGGTCGACCAACTAAAAAATGGCCGGGAGTCAAGACGTCCAAATCTTCGATATCGTTTGAAAGGGGGGGGTAAGGGGTCGAGAATTGAGGATTCCCTGAATTTGACAAACAACGGTTAAGAATTCCTCATATGTTAATTTAGCGTTTCCTACTGCGCGTTTCAAATGATACTTAAACGATTTTACGCCTGCCTCCCATAGCCCTCCAAAATTTGGGGCACGGGGTGGCAGAAATTTCCAATTAATATTCTCTGAATTTAAAAAATTAGTAAGGTTTTCATCAGGCTGAGTAGCTAATCTATGTAACCTTTTTAATTCATTATTTGCACTAACAAAATTTGTTGCATTGTCACTGAATAATGTTTGGGCTTTGCCTCGTCTAGCAAAAAATCTTTTTAAAGTTGCGATAAAAGCTTCGGATGTTAAATCGCTAACTACCTCTAGATGCACGGCTTTAGTAGGCATGCAAATAAAAATACAAACAAAAATTTTGTTATAGATTCCTTTTCTTTGACCCCGATATTTAATTAAAAAAGGGCCACAGAAATCTATACCGGTACAATAAAATGGATGAGTCACATTTACTCGTTCCTTTGGCAAATTTCCCATAAGTTGATTGACCGTTAATTGTTTAATTTTGTAACACGTTACGCAGTTACGAAATATTTTCCGAGCTAAAGATCTCCCACTAACTATCCAATATTTTTTTCTAACGTGGTATAACAAGGCTTGAGGTCCTACATGAAAGAATTTTTTATGGAAATGTTCCATAATCATGGAAGATAATTTATGGTCGTGGGGCAACAAAAGGGGATGTTTACTATCAAAATTTAAATTAGCATTTTCCAGCCTTCCACCCACTCTTAGGAGTCCCTGAGAATCTAAAATTGGATTAAAACAATTTAATTTACCTGATACGGGCTTCCTTTTTTCTAAGCAGATCAATTCTGCGGCAAACTGTGTATACTGTACCTGTCTAATTAAATGAACTTCAGTGTCGTTTAATTCGGTGCTTCGGAGTGGTCCAGTTACTCTATTTACCCTTGCTCTTGTATTCCTAATAAATCTAAAAATAAAACTACATATTCTAATTAATTTACAAAAATTATTTGTTAATGAAAACAAATGATTATAAAAGTTCTGGGGAGAATTCGTAGATTGAATTAATCCACACAACACTGCAGGGTTAGCGTCACCCTGGTGATTATTTTTCAATTCACTCATCACAATACTATTATCACTGGGGGACAGATAGTCAGAGTCATTGTTTATGATACTACTGGATTTACTTAGAAAGTCTGGTCCCTGCCACCACAACTGATTATCCATTAAATCGGTGGTAGTTAGACCTCGTGAAATTAAGTCTGCTGGATTTTCCGCAGAGGACACATGGTTCCATGTGAAGTTTTTAGACAGTTCTTGAATTTTGGCAACCCTGTTGCCAACAAATGTTTTCAATTTCCACGGCTCGGTTTGGATCCAGGCAAGAGCTATTCGAGAGTCTGTATAGAGATAAATATTGTCAATTTGTAATTTCAGAGATTTCAAAACTTTCACAATTAATTTGGATAACAAAAGACAACCAGATAACTCGAGTCGAGGGATAGAAACAGTTTTTAGAGGTGCAACTTGAGATTTGCTGCTGACCAAATTGGAGACAATTTCAGAATTATGAATAGACTGAATATACACGGCTGCTCCAAAAGCTAATGACGATGCATCGGCGAATCCGTGTAAGTTTATTTGTTGTGCTTCAGGAATTAAAACATAGCGATTTATTTTAAGTTGTTCAAGAGCCTTTAACGAAGTGGCGAATTCTAACCAATTTTGAGCAATAGGGCTTGGAATAGGGTCATTCCAGTCCAATTTTAATTTCCATAGTTCCTGCATAAACAACTTAGCTTTGACAATAATAGGACCGATTAGACCCAATGGGTCGAAAATGCGAGCAATGTCTGATAAAATGCTTCTCTTTGTCATAGACTTTAACTGACACAAATTTATTTTGAATGTGAAAGCATCTAAATTGGGTTTCCAGGCAACCCCTAGGGCTTTGGTTTCCTTATCAGAGAATGTGTACTCAGGGTATGTCTCTTTAGAAAAGTCAAGTAAGGAAATATGATTTGCATTCCATTTATGTAAATTCATTCCAGCGCTTTCTAACAAGTGTATAAGTTGTTTTTGAAGCTCCCTAGTGGATTCTAGCGATTCTTCCCCACTTATTATATCGTCCATATACGAATCATGTAGCAAAGTATCGGATGCTTTCGGATATTTCTCGGCTTCTTCAAGGGCTAATTGCTTCAACGTTCTAATGGCTAAAAAAGGGGCACAAGCGGTACCGTATGTTACGGTATTAAGTTCATAGGTTTCAATTTCTGAGTTCACATTATCTTTCCATAAAATTCTTAATAATTTTCTCTGATTCTCGGTAATCATTATTTGGCGATACATTTTTTCAATATCGGCCAAAAACACAAATCGGTGTTGTCGAAAGCGTAACATGATTTCAAACAAATCTTCATTAACGACACCTTTATAAGTTATGTCGTTTAATGATATTCCACTAGTTGTCGGACTCGAAGCATTAAATACAACGCGAAGCTTCGTAGTAGATTTTTCGGGCCTATAAACGCCATGATGAGGTAGATAATAACAGCTAGATTCATTTAAATTATCAACAATTTTTGTCATATGATTCAAATTAGTATATTCTTTAATAAAATCACAATAAAGATTTCGCATGGTTGGATTCTTTTCTAAACGATTCCATAACTGCTTGAGCCGTTTTTCTGCAATAGATTTAGACTCCCCAAGAACACTAGCATCTTCCTTCAAAGGCATGGCTACCATAAATCTTCCCGACTTATCTCTCCGATAAGTTTCTAAAAAATGTTTCTCACACAATTGTTCTTCCTGACTAATTTGACGTAAGTCAATTTCAGGAGCTTCTATTTTCCAGAATTTTTGAATGGTTTCATTAAGATAATCATTGCATGCAGTAAAACCGCAAAAGGTATTTTCAGATACATTGCGGTCTATGGTTCCCGCAGCAATATGCCCAAAAACGCTATTCTGAAAGGTGAATTGTCCTATTTTAAATTTATCTGCTTTTAATATTTCATAGAAAAATTCAGCACCAACTAAAACATTTATTTTAGATTTTTTCCAAAATTCACTATCAGCTAATTCAAGGTCATGTGGTAGATTTAAACTTCTTATGTTTATATTGTGTGAAGGAATGAATTCTGTTATTTTAGGTGTAATTAAAAATTCAATTGGTTCACTAAATGAATCATCTTTATTGGAAATAATGGTACGTACCGAAGATTTCACATTTGTCATCTTACCATTAATTTCTGAATTATGAATATCGCATTTCCTTTTTTGCAAATTCAATAAATTAGCGAGTTGTCTGTCTAATATGTTACATTGACTACCATTATCAAGAATTACACGAACCGGAAACTTTTTTTATTGCTACTTTCCAAATAAACTATAGCAGTTGACAGCAATATATGTTTCTTACTTTTAAAAATTGGATCATTAATCTTGTTATATAATGCCATCGAAACATTATTTTTTTCTTTCTGCAATTGAGAATATGAATCATTCGATTGAAGCAGGTGTTTGGCGTCGGTCTGTGTCGGCGTCTGACTTGAGTTGGAACTTTCTGTTTGCGGTTTAGATGGAAAATTATTACTTTTTGTTTCTGGCAAAGAACGATGTAGGAGTGTATTATGTCTTTTAGAACGCATATTACAGGTTTGCTTACTCTTACAATTCGAAACCTGATGCTTGGATTTCAAACAATTAATACATAACAGATATTTTTTTACTGTTAGGAATCTTTCGTGTTCATTTAATTTTAAGAATTCACAACATTTAGATAAAGAATGATTTCCTTTACAAAGGGGACAGTTTTGATCGTTAAAAGAATCATTTTTAGAAAAGAAAGTTTTAACTCTAGTACTCTTTTCCGAATTCATTAGTTACGGTTTCATACCGGAAACACATTGTAAGTTTTCTAAAACTAAGCATCTTTATTTCATTTTAAAATATACCTTATATAGGCTTTTCAATTTTGGCTGATCAATTTCGATCACAATCGTGATCATCTTCAGAGCCACTTGTTACGCCTTCGTCCTTCGTTTTATAGTTTCGCGGTTTGTTGTCAGAGTTACTTCGCTTCACTTCGGATTCTTGTATGAGGTGTTGCCATGCAGCTGGGATGATGGAATGTTCTCTATTGTTTACTGTGTTGGGGTTAGTGATAATTTCAAGGGCCTCCCGTTTTAGAGCGTAGTTATGGTTATTGTAGGGAGCTATTTTTTGGATGTTAATAGAGTTAATGCTTATTGGGTTATTATTATGGGTAGTGGAGAAAGCGGTAGAGGTTTTTCCTAGTTTAAGATCTGCACGGTGTTCTTTTTCACGATCGGCTATTTTTCGTTTAGTCATCCCGATGTAGCAGGCTTTTTCACTATTGATATGTTCGAAGTTGATTTTATAAATTCCGGACGTGTGGTTTTGTGGAATGGGGTCTTTTTCGTTCCGGATGTGTTGAAAGATATTTTTGTCAGGTTTTATTGGAATGTTTACGTTATTATTTTTAGCTTCATTTTTTATTTTAATGCTGGCGCCGTTACAAAAAGGGATTGCGGTGGTAAAATTAGGTTTAGGTTTCTGGGCGTTATTGATTTTGTTAAGAGATTTTAGGCGTTTTTTGTATAATTTATTTATAAGATTTTTAGAGTAGTTAGCTTTTGCGGCGATTTTTTTGATATTGTTAAGTTCTTTATTTAGTAATTGTTTGTTAGAGCAGATTAAAATAGCAGATAAATAAATTTATATGAAATTAATTAGCCGCTACCGGGCATGTACTTCCTTCGGAAGATTATCGACGTGGAACTACGTCCTTTAGATGAAACCCTTTCAAGATTTAACGACGTTCTCTTAATTTGTATGTATGCTCATAATTTTTAACTCTTTTAAAATGTTTTTAAATTTTACATTTTAACGTTTTTAACTATTTACCATTCCTTTTAGAATTTTTTATGTATTTTACAATTATACTTGTGATATTTTTTTCTTTTATTTCCCTATCGTTTGAATGTTATATTTACACCTTAAACTCTTGTAAACTTTAAAATATTCTGTCTTTTGGTCATAACTGACCTCCCAAGCTTCACTTTCATAACTCTTTTTCAGCAATTTGCTCATTCTATTTAGCTTCACGGTTCTTCTAGGCCTCCCAATTTGTCTTATAATGTCCCTTTCTACCCTATACAATAGCCTAAAAAATAACTCTAAAAAACTTACACGCGAAATTAACCATAAAACCTTTCTAGAAGACTGCTTGCACTTCAAAACTATTCCTAAATTTATAAAAACAAATTCAAACTTCATAAATAAACATTATAAACACCTTGCCAAACAATTTGAAATTTCAATTTTAAAGAAAATTATTAAACAAAAATCCGTTCTCATCTTCAAATTAAAAATAGAAAACAGTAAACTCAAACACGATCTAAAATTGAAAACTAAACCTGATGACTTCAACCACCTAACCAACAAAATTAACCATTTCACAGAAATCGAACAAAGTATTATACAAAAACGGCACCAGAAAAAATTGCATAACTTAATCATAAAAGAAAACCCTAACCTTATAAAAACCCATACCCCTACATCTCACCCATATAATAATCTTTCTACTTTTGAACTAAACTCACATCAAGACTCCCTATTAAAATTAGGCGCTAAATATATCCTAAATGACAAACCAAACTTAAAAGACACAATAGCTCACATAGAAACCGCCATTGACTACATTCCAGCTTTCAAACAACAAACAATCCGGAACACCGCTATAAAATCCATCTCTAAAGTAAATAAAACCTATAATGACTCAGAAGATATCAAATGTCTTAAAAACTTAAAAAACAATCGTGATTTAACTTTTCTTATGTCAGACAAAACAAATCTTATTACCATTATGAACCGAACCCATTATAATGAAATGATGCAAGAAACCATTGAAAAACTAAAAGCTACAAAAACCCACCCCTCACCTCTTAATAAACTCATAAGTAAAACAAAAGATCTTATAAAAACAGGCCAATGGCCCAACAATAACAAACCAACATTCAATAACCATGCCTCCACAATACCACGTCTCTTTGCTAAATATAAAGATCACAAAAAACCCCCCTCTCTCCGCCCTATAGTAAATAAAGCTGAAGGCCCAACCTACCATCTCAAAAAATACATGAAAAGCATTTACATAGCCCTTCTCCCTCCCTCTAACTACTCAATAAACTCAAATGAAATGTTTCTAGATAAACTCCGTAATACAAATATAAATTATACCGATAAACTCGTTAGTTTTGATGTAAAAGATCTCTACCCCTCCATCAATATTTCAGAAATCACGGCAATTATTAATACTAAATTAACCAACATATTTGCAGACAATAAAACCAGTGAAACTTTAATTAGAGCAAATAACCTCCTCCTTAATGAATCATACTTTAACTTTAATAATAATACTTACCATCAAAATCAAGGCGTCCCTATGGGATCCCCTATCTCAGGTATCATTGCCGAATTGAAACTCCGCCTTATTGAAAATTCAGCCAACCATATAATCAAAAATTGTAAACTTTGGACTAGATATGTGGACGACATCTTTGCCATCATTCCCGACACTGAAAATCCAGATAACCTTCTAACAAACCTTAATTCCTTAGATAATAACATTAAATTCACAATTGAAAAAGAAACAAACAATACTCTAAACTTTCTTGATATAAAAATCATAAAAAACCCTAATAACACCATCGACACTACCGTTTACAGAAAACCCACTACTAACACTGAAATTATAAACAAAAATTGTAAAACCCCCCTCACTTACAAATTATCCGCCATTCAATCTTATATCAACCGCGCTATTTTAATCTGCTCTAACAAACAATTACTAAATAAAGAACTTAACAATATCAAAAAAATCGCCGCAAAAGCTAACTACTCTAAAAATCTTATAAATAAATTATACAAAAAACGCCTAAAATCTCTTAACAAAATCAATAACGCCCAGAAACCTAAACCTAATTTTACCACCGCAATCCCTTTTTGTAACGGCGCCAGCATTAAAATAAAAAATGAAGCTAAAAATAATAACGTAAACATTCCAATAAAACCTGACAAAAATATCTTTCAACACATCCGGACCGAAAAAGACCCCATTCCACAAAACCACACCTCCGGAATTTATAAAATCAACTTCGAACATATCAATAGTAAAAAAGCCTGCTACATCGGGATGACTAAACGAAAAATAGCCGATCGTGAAAAAGAACACCGTGCAGATCTTAAACTAGGAAAAACCTCTACCGCTTTCTCCACTACCCATAATAATAACCCAATAAGCATTAACTCTATTAACATCCAAAAAATAGCTCCCTACAATAACCATAACTACGCTCTAAAACGGGAGGCCCTTGAAATTATCACTAACCCCAACACAGTAAACAATAGAGAACATTCCATCATCCCAGCTGCATGGCAACACCTCATACAAGAATCCGAAGTGAAGCGAAGTAACTCTGACAACAAACCGCGAAACTATAAAACGAAGGACGAAGGCGTAACAAGTGGCTCTGAAGATGATCACGATTGTGATCGAAATTGATCAGCCAAAATTGAAAAGCCTATATAAGGTATATTTTAAAATGAAATAAATTAGTTTGCTTTTCATTAAATTTATATGAAACTAAGCATCTTTTTTGTAAAAAGTTAAAAAAATCGCACCATGTTGGCAATTCTGTAGAACTTAAAGATAATTCAAATTGTTTTTTGGATTCTTTATCTATTTGTTTAAGAATCACATTTATGAGTAAGGCCTCCATAAAGGGATTCATTTCCAATCCTATACTTTTGAGTGCTCGAATATTTTTTTGACAACTATCTGTAATTGTTCTCAAATTTTTAACTACATCTTGAGACAGATTCTCTACGTTTAATATCTCATTTAAATGAGAATTAACAATCATTCTTTTATTTTGAAATCTGTCTTCTAGTGCTTTAAAAAGTGACATATATGAATCGTCTTCAGTGATTACATCTAGTGCTCTTCCACAAAGTGTAGATTTTAGATAATATAATTTTTGATTGTCCGAAAGTTTATCATTCTGATCAATTAAGGTTATAAATTGATCTTTGAAATTAAACCAATCATTATATTAACCATTAAATTTGGGTAAAGGAATTTCAGGTAAACGAAAATTGATAATAGGATTATCTTTAGATTCATTTAAAACACTTTCATTTTTACTAATGTTATTAGAGAGTAAGAATTTTCGAAGCCTTACCTCTAATTTTTCTGTCTCTTCTTCCAGTTCTGCGAAGGCGTTCAATTGAACTTCCAGTTCCGATTCATCAGCTATTTCGTAATATTGGATTTTAATATTATCCAGTTTTGTTACTATTTTTTGCAAATTATCCTTCTTTATTTCTAAAGTTATAATGTCTTTATCCTCGTCACTAACAGTCTCTAAATATGTCACTATCTTAGTCAATTGACCTTTCAAGGTTCCGCGTTGGCGATTAAGGATAACTAATTTATTTTTATCCATAATTACTTTCATCAATGAGCACCACCACTATTTCATTATATTACGATTGATCTTCCTCCGGTTCTACTAGACCAAATGTTGACGATACTTTACGAGTGGACTGTATATCATTTTAATAATTACTATTCTGAAGCTATTACTTCACAAACATTTAATTAAACTATTAAACATATCGTATGTACATATTTACATATATACAATTTATAGATAACGTATTATTAACGTATTCCAAGTATGTTGACACCATATTCAACGCAAACTATAAAAAAGGTGAACCATATCACCGAACAAGATAAACAAGAGATGTTACTCTTATAACGAAAAACAATACAACTGCTCCGCTAAAGCGGGAATGCAAGTGAACAAGAGATGCGCGCCAAGGTTGCGCATATAGCCAAACTAAGGTGAGCGGCAACAGCACTCATTTCTTTTCAATGGTCTCTAATCTAAATATTGTCCAATGCTAGCTTTTATCCTACATTAATATCTTATTTCCCAAAGTGCAATAAATCTTTCCTGTTGTGCTGTTAGGAATTTTCACCATCACAATAGAAACAATGCCATTTATACACGGATTAAGAGTGTAGGATGTATTACGAATGCTACGGAAAAGTAGTAATTTTCAAATAACAGATAGAGGGCGAACAGATCTTGACAATCTACCAATCAGCGTGTTTGTTTAAATTTGTAGCGGTTCATTGGTCATTCTCGGAAATTGGATGATGACAGAAGCCGAAGGGGCAGGCTTTCACTTTCTTCCAATAAGTTTCAAAGATACTACACCAGGCGGCAATCGGATCGTTTTCCTACACTCGGCTGAATTAATGTGGAATAGAAAACTCTGGTTTTCGCGCTGGCTGCCCTATCTTGTTTTTTATCCTATAGATAGTCTTAATTCGTGCATTTATATAACCCTATTGCTGCAAGGGAACCTGATTGGAATTTCCAGTTTTTATTTCTTAGTTTTTCATCCTATATTAGTTACCTATGCTTATTTCAGTGTTGTTTTTTAAATTCTTATCCTATTTTTTCTCCCTGTCGCATGATTAGGTTACAGTGATGAAATAGAGAGAAAGTTAAAATATTTTTACAACGATTCCAAATAATATATAAACAGAGAGAGTAAGTAATGTTTTTTTGTTTATTTTGTTTTGTTGATTAACAGAGCTTTCTCCTTCAGTGGTCATGACCATGAAGCTGAATTTTGTGCTACCCCAATCTTCCAGTGTTTTGAGAGATGCACAAATTTCGCAGATAGGTTATGAAATTTTAAAAGCCTGTCGCAGACAGTTGCAAAACTTTCTGCCACTGGGCTACAACCTAACAAGTTTTGGTTTATCAGTACTACATCAAGCAGCGCAAACAACAGTTCCTTATTCATTTAAGTGTGTGCATGTGGCGACGTGATGCTTACATCCACAAGTTATGTGAAGTGTTGAGCCATTGTCGCAGTAAGCTTGAATTGAGTTGCCACAAGCCACTCAAACACTACACTAATCCTAGCATGCTTGACACATAGATTTGCCGTTTGCTGTATAGGCATCTCTCAATTGTAGTTTTCCTGTCGCTTATGGGAGCACTGATTTTTTCTTGGGTGAGAGTTTCACAAATTTTTCAAATTAGCGATTAAGAATTATTATTATTATTTTTTTCATACTTAAACTTTTAAGAGAGAAAATTCGTGAAGCCATGCTGGATTTATTTACGAAATATGATTCTTTGAACACAATTTGCTTATGGGGAAGGATGTGTGTGTGTATTTTGTTTGTCACATCTTAAAAACGAAAAAATGTAAAAACAGTATAACTCTTATAATGAAGACAAGTTAGGTGTACAGATGTGTTTACCAAAGTTTGGTAAAAAATTGGAGAGTTGTTAATCAGATCACATTTTATTTTTGTTTGTATCTCAAAAGCTATTCCAACAATTTTCTTTAAATTCACCTTATATACCATCTTGCAGATGCTTTTTATTGGTTACTTGCAATGAAAATTGTTTTGTGTTCTGATTTCGTAGTCCAATTTTAACGCCTCATTCGATTTCTTAAAAAAAAAAAAAAAAAAATGGTTCTACAGGTTTGCAAAGTTTTGATAAAATTGGATGGAGTACCAACATCGGTATCTAAAAAAGGTTGAATTTCATTGATTTTGCCGCATTCACCTCTGTCTAAATATCTTTTTGTCTGAATTAATTGGTTAGCAAAAAAAATTTGATATGTTTCTGATTATTTAGATCAGTTTTTATATATTTCTCAAGTGGGTGTTTCAAAAAACAGCTCTACATTTTTTTTTTTTTTTTTTTTTTGCTATATAAAGTCTTTAGATGTCTTTACGACATTCATATTAGTTGGTTATCACAGATAAGTTGGTGTGAACTTTTTTCGTTTCTGATCACTTTATCTCCAAAAAAGACAGGGGAGAAACTTTTCAGGGGCTACATCTTAGTGTTCCTTCATCCTTCTAACTCGTTTACATATTCTAACAACTAAGAAAGTTGCTACATCCGAATATCCATGTGAAAGATGAACACCAGACTTAAGAAGCATAAAAACAATACAATATACAAAAAAATCACCAACTCTCCGAATAAAACATACCATTAATATTGATATTAAATTTAATGAAACTACAAAAATTGCAAATTACAGTAACCCTGATTACGCATTCTTTTGTAAAATGGTGGAAATAATTAATAATAGCAATTTCTGCAATGGCAACAAATCAAAAACTGGCTTAGACTGACTGTAATGCCACCTACTGGAAGAAAAATTAAAAGATAGAGGTAAACCTCACTTGGCTTCAGCATCACCGACCACTGAGGAGGGCACAGATGATGGAGTGCATAACCTCGCAAAAGCAGCTACATCAACTCCAAATATAAAGCCATAAAGAAAAGTTTAAACTTTAACTTAGATAAATAAACATATAATATATCATTATAAAGCCTCCGCTCGCTATTAAATCTGCATGCAAGTAGTAGTTTTTTACATATTTGTTAGTTTCACCCCTGGTTTACAGTATGCTTATAGAGCGTAATGGAATTCATATGATGTTACATATCAGATTTTTAAAAATAAGTATTTCATAAATGTCAACTTATTTTTCTTCGAATGGATAATCTTAAGTATGCTATAATATATTAAAAGAGTGACTGTGTTGATTTCTGTCATAGAGCGACAGCTCCATAAGAAAACAACACACCCTTTTTACGTTTCATTTAAAGGAGTTGGTTTCAAATGGTGGTTTTCAGCCAGCATGAAGAGGATTTCAGTTGCACTTTTAAATGTTATTAAGCCATCAGATTTTGACAGGTACCAGCTAGTAGCTTATTAATTCCATAATGATGAACACAGTGTAACCACATAGAAATACGTTTAAATGAAAATCTGTCCATACACTGTAATGGAATAACACTCTTTTGGGTGTGTCTGTAAATGAGACAGAAATATTACATACACTAATAAAAATGACTCAACTAATTCTATGCAGCTCATAAATATTTGTACCAAGTTTGGCAGTATTTTTGGATAAATACATAATATTATCAGAACTCTTTTGTGTGGTTCTGCCCATTACCTGTTATGTCTGTGCACACCTTCTACAGAAAACATGCTTTTAAGCACCTTTATTCCATTAATACACACAAAAATACAAAGTAACCCCATTAAAATGCATTTAAACAAAATTTTACCCCGTAGGCCATCATGATAACAAATATTTTGGTGTGTCCTTGTACACAAACCATTAACAGTATATGAATAAAAAAATATGCAGCCAATTTTGTGTTGCTCATGAAAGTGTGTACCAATTTGGAGGTCAGTCGGGTGATTTTTGGAGCCACTGTTGCAGTACACACAAATTTTGTCTGTGTTTTACTATGATAGGAAATACTTTGGTGTGTCAGTGCACATGATTAACAAACAAAAAACACACTAAAAAATATATAGTTAATTATTATGGCTCATGAACTTGTGTACCAATTTGCAAATCAATCGGATGATTTTTGCAGTCGCTATTGTGGTACAGACAGACAACGAAAGCTTTTGAATGTGAATGGGGAAGCCTCCACTCATGTTTTGGCAATAATTTAACTTGTGGATCTGCAGATCAATGTCCCCATCTGCAGATCAATGTTACTCATTCCTGAGCCGATCATTTTTATTTATTCTTTATTACATTCCAGCTCAAAAGTTTTGCAAGATTTGCAAACAATCAATTTTTTTCATTTTAAAAACTTATTTCTCTGTGAAATGTTTTCTGACATTGGGTATTTTTAAAGAACTGTGTCTTCCTCGTGTTTTTCAGTGAAGATTGATTTAAGACAAAATTCAGGGGACCCGTAGCAAATCGAGCAAAATGAATAATGTTTGTGATCACCCTGTATCGTTAAGTGAACAAAATGAGCTGTAACTTTTGGATATGTTAATACAGATCCAGTTCAATTTGTGGTTAAAATTGTGTGACGATAGCATATTAAATAATGCAGATATTAGCATTTATTTTAAAACTTAAAAAAAAAAAAAAAAAAAAAAAACATGTTTTTCATTTATTTTTATACAGAGTTTTTAACAAAAATTATTCCCACTTTCCAATAAGTTGGAAAAACACTTTTAAAACAATATACTGCAATTGGACTACAAATATCTTGGCTATCTCATAAAATATGAGCATTTTTATGAAAAATGTTTTCACTGCACATGTGTGAAAAAAAAAAAAATATATATTGCATAGGTTGAAAGCTAGATATATTGGGCAACTTTTGTCAAAAGGGCATTTGAATAGAGTAAAAATTATGCAAATTATCCAAAAAAGAACGAGCTAGATTTTAGAAATTTTTCAAGAGTTGAAATTTCTTAAGAGGTTTTTCACATGCTACGTAATTAATTTGAAGATCCAATTATTTCAACCATGTCAATATTCGTCTGCTATTTATTTACGAACCACTCTCACAGTACACTCGAAAATTTCAATATTTTTGTAACAATATGTATATATAGGGGAGAGTAGGGAGGGATGGGACAGTTTTGACAAAAATATTTTTTACAAATTTACTGGTACGACAGTGTAAGTTTCAGAGAAACAAATTGAAACATTTTAACATCTTTTAAAAATATAAATTTGATTAGGTTTTTTTCATGTTGAGCAGCACTTAATTTTTAATAACTTACATTTTAAATTATCATTTTATTTATTTATTTATTTTTTTGTATAATTATTCAATTTTAGTCAAAATTTCTATTATATTTAATGTGCTGTCGTTTTTTTTATTTTCCAAAGTAATTTCAGAGATTATTTTTTTATTAGATTTATTACAGTGGGTACTGATATCCAGTTATATGAAATAGAAGACATCAGAAATGACGTTTCGAAACCAGGTATCTGCTTTTAATAACTTTTAACTATGTCTTTAGTGCTTTAAAAGAGTCAAAGAACAAATAATTTTAAAGTTGTTTGTTTATTTTTTATTCAGCAACCACATTCTGAGCAGATTCCATTAAAAAACTGCTCTTGGAAATTCCCTTGTTCTAAAACTGTGTTTAAATTTTAAAAGAAGTATTTCTTACTTATTAATTGCTGCAAAATCTTCATAATGTGATCTTTTTCTCAAACTCTTACTGAAACATGACCTTTTTATTTATTTGGTACTTTTCTTGTATAGTTATAAAAGAATAATAAAAAGCGCTATATGAGCATATGTGATAAGTAAAAACTATTTATACTTCATAAAAGTACTATAAATTGCAGAAATTCCCTCACATAGTTTCAGGAGGGTGTTGCATTCTTCGTGCCCATTCCTTAAAAAAAATACCACCCTTTTTATTTCTCATTCAAAAATTAATACCCTTCTTGCTCCTTATCTGAAAAAAAAAAAAAAAAAAAAAAAAAAAAAAAAAATCACCTTTTTCTTTTTCAGGGATGCCACTGTTCTGCTGTATGGCGGATTTCCACTTTATATAAATTTTTTCTGTCTTCCTCCCCCCAAACTAACAATTAGCAATAAAATAGCAATAAAGGTTGAAGTTATGCAATTTCCAGTCTTTCTCCATCAACAATATAAATATCAATATACATATTAAACTTTCTATATCCAATTCTAGAATTTTTAAAAAAGCTCAATATTTCTCATATACCTAGTTATAGTGTCCTCCCTCTCACCTTTAAGACTAGCCATCAGCCATTAAACAATCTGATGAAGCTCTGCAAATCTGAATCTTTCTCCACCCATAACATAAGTGTCAGCGTTCATGCAGAACCATCCCTAAAGAAAGCGAGGCCTGGTACAAAACTTTTTCCTTCGAAACCTATTACATACTTTGCACTGTCCTTAAACATATGAATGATGTATTATATAGAGGTCAAGATTTAAAATTTTTAGAAGTGGCCACTGGACATAATGAACTCAGTGGCCACTCATGAATCATCATCGTTATACATCGGATTCATACACATAATATATATATATCTTAATTCGTGTGTGTGCATAAAAGCATAAAAACACAAATGATATGGTCGAAAAATTAAATTAAGAAATAGTGCTCTTTATTGTATTTTAATAATAATACAATAGTTACTATTATTAAATGACTATTGTATTATTAGTCATTCAATAATACAATAAACATGTATATATATTATATGTGTGTATTTCTGCCAATAAAAATAAAAATAAATTGGTGTTATTTGAAAAAAAAAAAATATATATATATATGCACTTCTCTAGTTTAAATTTTTCAATATCTGAAATGAAAGGAGGTAGGAGGAAGACAAAATAAATTGAATCATTGAAAAGTGATTCGGTTTTTGAGGGAAGATATGACCTCATTTGAACTTCCACTGAATGCTTATGATTTTATTCTTGTTAGTGTTTTAAGAGTGAGTTCTATAAGCATGTAGTTATAATAGCATGTAATCCAGCTTTTTTAAAACGTCATTAATAACTATAGTACTTAGAAAGAAGACTTTAAAATTCAAAGTTTTAGTAATGAGGGAAAATATATGGACTTCCATAGATAAATATTAAAACACAAAGAAAAGAGGGAGAGAGGCAAAAAATAATTACTCGAACAAGAAATATTTAACAATTCTATTTCTTTCTAGGTTCTAGAATCTCATAAAGCAAGTTTTAAATAAATATTGACATTTATGTTGTGGATGGAGAAAGATTGGAAATCGGAAGGTGCGATCATTATCGAAATCCCATTAACAATCGGCGATCGTTAATGGGATTTTTTTTTTTTTTTTTTTTTTTTTTTTTTAATGAACGATTATCCGCAATTTTTTTGAAAACGAAAGAAATATTTTCGCGAATTCGTGGAAAAAATGGCGATCATACCAATTTTTTTTATCGCCACTTTTTCAAATTAAGTCGGCGAGTGGTGACTGTGAGTCTTGACCTCTAGGATTATATATAAGTAATTATGTTATGTATAAAGTTTTAAGCATTAAAATAATAGCAAAATGTACAAAGGGTCCTCGTGAAGATCAGGAAGGTTCTTGCCCCTTACTATTGAAAACTATCCTAACAGACCCATAGTTCAATTATATATATTTGAAACATCATTAAGTGCACTACATACATTTCTTTCTTCACCGTGAATTCTTCTGATCTGTTGCTAAAATAATTTTATATTTAGTATCATGTTTATTTATACGACAAAATCCGTGAACTGTCATTTTTGAAGTCGGAACTTCTTTATGTGCACTACATACTCCAGACCAGACTGAATTCAATAAAGAGTTATTTTAGGATGAAAGGAGTAATTCCAGTTTGTGTGCCATATAGAACCATTTGAACTTAGGAGAAAAATTTTACAACAATGAATGCGGGAAAATGACTTTTTGAAGTACAATACATGCAGGTTTTGTTAACATTATTTAAATACAATTTGTGCACGGACAATAGAAATAAAACGATCATGTGGGAATGATGGATGCGGGAATGATAAATAGAGGTTTTGCTGTATTTGACTTATTTTAAAAATCAGTTGACCAGCAGGTAATTAAAAATTTTCTTCTACTGTTTGTTCTGTTTTAAATAAGTATTTATTTTTAATTTATTAATTTATTTTTAAAAATATAAATGCATTCATTTCATTTTTTAACTTTCGTGTTAGCCCCCTATAGGTGCCTTGGTAGGAACACCAAAAACCGTGCTTAACAATGGCGACCTAGGAAGCCTAGATCTCCCTTGATAGACAGCATTATGTGTGCATTCTTTTCTCCTGTTACCTGTTAATGTGATTGTACAGGAACGTAGAAAAGTGCTAATTTCATTTAAAAATGCTCCAAAACTTTTCCTCCACTTCAAAATTCACTTATAAAATTTTCTGTATCAAAACTAAAACTAATACTTTTATTATTCATAATGTGTTGTGTCAAACATTGCTATAAAATATTTAATTGAATGAGTTCAACTTATTATTTTATAATTGTTTATGCTGTTGTTGTGTAGTAGAATTGTATTTGTGTATTGTTGCACAAGATCACCACTGTTGTTAAGCTCCTCCTGCCCCCAAGATTGTCGCTATCAGAGCTTTCAGGCTTTTTTAATGTAAGCCATTTTTACTCCTGATTACACACAAATTTTGCAGACAGATTATGAAATTTTAAAAGCCTATCGCAGACAACTAAAAACTTTCTGCCACCGAGGGTGGGGGGGGGGGGGTGTTGACTGGTTAGAGGAAAAAGATCAGTGTCATTTGAAACTATACTATTCTCTGCTTATACAGAGGCTGTTTGCACATTTTTTTAGATGATTTTGATGGAGTGTACTGAAACAATTTCACTCATATTTTGTGTTTTATTTGTTTAGTTTGATAGCCCTTGTTCTTAACTATCATTCTACATCGTAATTTCTATGATAATAATGCTTTTTATAATATCGGAAGAGGTATATTGTTCTACTCCTCTTGAATGGCTTTCCAAAGTCCACAAAGCAATGTAGGTCGGTGTTTGGATAATGCTGATTTTAAGAGTCGAAAAACACAAAAATCCAACGGTGATACATCAGGAGATTTAGTAGGAATATCAGTGAAGGGTATGGTTTTAATTCCTGTTTTTTGTTCCATTTTTTTCTAGAAAAGCAATTGCGGATTGTGATGTGTGGCTGCTTGTTTTGTCTTGATACAGTTCAACGGATTGATAGAATTGTGCATAAAGATCTGGATTTTCATTTTTAAAAATTGGAATTAAAATATGTTCTTGATAGTATTTAGAGCTGATTTTGACATTTTTGTCACCTTTTTTTTGATTTTATCTTTCGCTTGTATGAAAATACAGTGACAATCATAAATCCTTTAGAAAAACTTTCTTTTGAATCTTTGAACCATGTAACAAAAATTTTTTTCGCTTTTGTGATAGTAAATTGATTTTTTTTTAGTGCAACCACTTAAATAGACCCAAGATTCATCTATTGGTGCGAAAATTTTCCATTTGTCTCCTGATAAATGCTTTTCATAAAGATTTCACTAAAAACTCTCTTCGGAAAGAGCGGAAACGTATCCTTCCATCCATTGCCTTTTTAAAAGCGCATTTCTGCATGTAAACAAAAATTCTAAATATCAGAAGATAAGTGAAACTTCCAGAAATATAACTGTTGTGAAAATAAAATTCTCCGTGCAAACGATTTTTTCTAACTGTGAAATAAAATCGTCTAAAAAATGTGCGAACAGCCTCTTTATACATCAATCGAAGCACTGATTATTTCAGGCATATTTCTGTGAAATGCCGAATTCTTACTTAGAAAGAGAACATCTTTACCTATATAATTATAGTAAAAGGGAAATGATAATGATAACTTTATTAACTATATCTGAGCTGCTATTTATTAAAAATATTTTTAAAATAAGGCTATTAAATAGAATCATAAGATGAATAAATCAAAACGACAATTAGTTTTAAACTTTTAGAATGTTATAAATAATACATATAATTATTAAATTCCTTTTTATTTTAAAAGAGTATCAAATAGGGAAAAAAACAATCTTTAATTTAGCAAAAATACATGTTGTCCTTTTTATTGAATGGAATTTTATTTTTTTAAAAGTCGTTAGCTAAAATTCGATCCGATTTCAATACATATAGTATTTAAATAAAAAATAAACTCCCAATTTATTTCAAGTAAGTTTTTTTCTTTCAGTTGATTCTGTAAAAACATTTGAAAAAACACATAATAAATTTCTTCTCGAAAATACTGTATTTTGCAGAAAAACTAGAAACATTGTTTTTCTACTTTACAAAAATGTTTGAAGGAAGGATTATTAATATAATCAATAATTTTACCTTACTTAAATCCTTACTAAGTCCGAGCTTCATTATATATTTCGGCTACCTAACGGTGCCATCTTCAGAAACACTCGGTAAAAAATTATTTGAAGGTGCTAAGTTTGGATGACTTGTTTATCTTTTGTAGTTTCTTCTTCGATTTTTTCACTTCTCTTGTTTTCTTTATATAGCTGTTGCCACTCGGTAGGAATAATGCTATGTTCGACATCATTGATAGTATTATTATTGGTTAGTATTTCGATAGCTTCTCTTTTGAGAGCATAATGGTGAGAGTTGTATGGGGCTATTTTATGAAAATTAATGGAATCAATGTTAATTGGGTTAGTATTGTTAGTCCTTGAGAAAGCTGTGGAATGTCTATTGTATTTTAAGTTGGTTATGTGTTCTGAAATACGTTCTTTTATTTTCCTTTTAGTCATTCCTATGTATGAGGCTTTATTTTTATTTTTATTTTGATATTGGAAATCGATTTTATAAATGCCGGCTGTGTGTTTAAAGTCTATGGAATCTTTCTCATTGCGAATTCGCTGGTATATATTTTTATTTGGTTTTATTGGGATGTTTATACTGTGTTTGGTGGCTTCATTTTTAATTTTTACGGCGGCTCCTTTGCAGTACGGGATCGCGGGGGTAAATAGTTGTTTAGATTTTTGAGCATTCGGAATACTGTTTAGGGTTTTTATACGTTTTTTATAAAATTTATCAACTATGGAGGGATTATAATTAGCTTTCTTGGCGATATCTTTTATTATTTTTATTTCGGAATTAAGATATTTTTTATTAGAGCATATGAGTATAGTGCGGTTAACGTAGGAGCGAATAGCGGCATATTTGTAAGAGATGGGTGTGTGACATTTATTATTTATGATTTCGTTGTTACTAGTGGGTTTTTTGAAGACGGTGGTGTCTATGGAATTATTTTTGTTTTTGATAATGGTGACGTCAAGGAAATTTAAGGAATGGTTATTTTCTATTTCATGGGTTAATTTGATGTTCGGATCAGTGTCATTAAGTTTTTTAAGAATGTTGTCGGGATTAATCGTGGGTGGGGTGACAGAAAAAATATCATCTACATAGCGTATCCCAATTTTACATTGGTTGATCAAGTTGCTTACAGAATTTTCGAACATTCGCATTTTGAGCTCGGCGATGATCCCTGAGATGGGGGAGCCCATGGGCACGCCTTGGGTTTGTTGGTAATAACATCCGTTGAAAAAGAAATAAGAGTGGTTGAGTAAAAGATTATTTACGCGAATTAGGGTGTCACTAACATAGCTGCCAACTCTCCCGAAAAATTCGGGAGGCTCCCGAATTTTGAGGCAATCTCCCGAACTCCCGAAAAACATTAATATCTCCCGAATTTTTCAAAATTTTCGTTACGCGCCACGCCCAACCCCCCCCCCTCTTCTCTTCACCGTGCTGACGTTTAAGCATGTGATTTTTGCCGCAAATTCGCGGAAATACGCTTTTTTTTTTTTTTTTTTGTCTAATTCGCGTAATTCCGCGGATTTATATCTTCCATTTTAAAAAAAGTCGCGGATATCGTTCGTTTTATAAAAAGAAACCCCATGGACCAATCGGCGATCGAATGTTCTACAAAAGCTCCCAATTCCCAATCTTCCTCCATCCACAACATAAATGTCAATATTCATTTCAAACTTGCTTTATGAGATTCTAGAACCTATAAAGAATTAGAATTGTTAAATATTTCTTGCTCATGTAGTTATTTTTTACTCCCCCCCCCCCCTTTATTTTCAACTAACAATCTGCAATCAAATGTTCTGCAGAAGTCTTTTGTCTCCCAATCTTTATCCATCTGCAACATAAATGAATTTTAAACTTGCTTTCTTAGATTCTAGAAGTAGAATTGAAAAAGTATAATATTTCTTACTCTGTAATTTTTTTTTTTTTTTTATCCCCCTCCACTTTCCCGCATCTCCGGATAGTGATCAATTCTAAAAACAATAAAGCAATGGAGGTGCTCAATATTTCTCATGTATGTAATTATTTTTAGACTTTATTGCTGAAGTTAATGAAGCTATATATTTTACCTCAATTAAATATTTATATTTCATATCCATCCCATATGTGTAAATATGGGGGGGGGGGGATGAAGACTAGATTTTTTAGTTAGTGTATGTATATATATAAATTCCGTATAGTTAGAATTTAACATAATCAAGTAGTATTTTAAATTCAGTATGTTTTGTTTATTTTTTCTCATTATTTGCAATAAGAAGCAAGCCTCTGGATACTGCAAAATTTCCCTTTTATTTGCTCCTTCTCTTTCCCACAATTACTGTGCTATTAATGTTCTATTTATTGCATAAACTATGTCGCATACAAAATCTCCCTAATTTTGATTCTCAAAGGTTGGCAGGTATGCACTAATATTATTGTTGCCGAAATGATTTATTATAAGTGAGTTGATTTTGGGGTTAATTTCAGAAATATTGATTGAAGGATATAAGTCTTTAACGTCAAAACTGCAGAGTGTGTCGTTGTATGAGATATTGATATCGCGGATTTTTTGAATGAAGGTTTCAGTTGAGTTTATTGATAAGTTAGAGGGGGGAAGGAGAGCTTTATAGATATCTTTCATGTAACGTTCTAGACAGTATGTCGGGCCTTCGGATTTATTAACAATAGGGCGCAGTGTTGGAGGGTTTTTATGATCTTTGTATTTGCCAAAAAGACGGGGAATAATTGGGGCATGGTTATTATAAATAGGGGGTGTGTTATTAGGCCATGTGCCAGTTTTTATGATGGATTTAGTTTTTTCAATGAGTTTATTAAGGGGGGAATGTGTGAGTAACCTGCTTAATGTCCGATAAAACAAACCTTCTGACAATAATGGACCGAACGCAATACATTTTAATGATGCAAGACTCTATCAAAAAACTTAACGCTGTCAAACTCACACACTCCCCCCTCAATAAACTCATTGAAAAAACTAAATCCATCATAAAAACTGGCACATGGCCTAATAACACCCCCCCCCCCCTATTTATAATAACCATGCCCCAATTATTCCCCGTCTTTTTGGCAAATACAAAGATCATAAAAACCCTCCAACACTGCGCCCTATTGTTAATAAATCCGAAGGCCCGACATACTGTCTAGAACGTTACATGAAAGATATCTATAAAGCTCTCCTTCCCCCCTCTAACTTATCAATAAACTCAACTGAAACCTTTATTCAAAAAATACGCGATATCAATATCGCATACAACGACACACTCTGCAGTTTTGACGTTAAAGACTTATATCCTTCAATCAATATATATTTCTGAAATTAACCCCAAAATCAACTCACTTATAATAAATCATTTCGGCAACAATAATATTAGTGACACCCTAATTCGCGTAAATAATCTTTTACTCAACCACTCTTATTTCTTTTTCAACGGATGTTATTACCAACAAACCCAAGGCGTGCCCATGGGCTCCTCCATCTCGGGGATCATCGCCGAGCTCAAAATGCGAATGTTCGAAAATTCTGTAAGCAACTTGATCAACCAATGTAAAATTGGGATACGCTATGTAGATGATATTTTTTCTGTCACCCCACCCACGATTAATCCCGACAACATTCTTGAAAAACTTAATGACACTGATCCGAGTACAAATTAACCCATGAAATAGAAAATAACCATTCCTTAAATTTCCGTGACGTCACCATTATCAAAAACAAAAATAATTCCATAGACACCACCGTCTTCCGAAAACCCACTAGTAACAACGAAATCATAAATAATAAATGTCACACACCCATCTCTTACAAATATGCCGCTATTCGCTCCTACGTTAACCGTGCTATACTCATATGCTCTAATAAAAATATCTTAATTCCGAAATAAAAATAATAAAAGATATCGCCAAGAAAGCTAATTATAATCCCTCCATAGTTAATAAATTTTATAAAAAACGTGTAAAAACCCTAAACAGTATTCCGAATGCTCAAAAATCTAAACAACTATTTACCCCCGCGATCCCGAACTGCAAAGGAGCCGCCGTAAAAATTAAAAATGAAGCCACCAAACACAATATAAACATCCCAATAAAACCAAATAAAAATATATACCAGCGAATTCGCAATGAGAAAGATTCCATAGACTTTAAACACACAGCCGGCATTTATAAAATCGATTTCCAATATCAAAATAAAAATAAAAATAAAGCCTCATACATAGGAATGACTAAAAGGAAAATAAAAGAACGTATTTCAGAACACATAACCAACTTAAAATATAATAGACATTCCACAGCTTTCTCAAGGACTAACAATACTAACCCAATTAACATTGATTCCATTAATTTTCATAAAATAGCCCCATACAACTCTCACCATTATGCTCTCAAAAGAGAAGCTATCGAAATACTAACCAATAATAATACTATCAATGATATCGAACATAGCCTTATTCCTACCGAGTGGCAACAGCTATATAAAGAAAACAAGAGAAGTGAAAAAATCGAAGAAGAAACTACAAAAGATAAACAAGTCATCCAAACTTAGCACCTTCAAATCATTTTTTACCGAGTGTTTCTGAAGATGGCACCGTTAGGTAGCCGAAATATATAATGAAGCTCGGACTTAGTAAGGATTTAAGTAAGGTAAAATTATTGATTATATTGTTTTTCTAGTTCTTGAATAAAAATAATTTGGAAGTTTCATAAATGAAAATAGAAGTAGGAATTTATTAGAAATTAGTGTGCTTAGATTTGATTACAGCTTTTTTTTAAAAAAAAAAAAAAAAAAAAAAAAAAAATCAAACATTACTTTTTCATTTTTCTTTTCCTTTCCTTTTTTTTCTTTTAAGAAATGTCCTCCATATAAACTTTTATTAATTTTACATCCAATCAAAATTTCAAAAAAAAATTTTAAGTGATATTGATATTAAATGCAATGTTTTGAGCTGAGTATTTAGACTAAAACAGAGAAATTGTTGGAAAATATGTTACTTTAATTAAGTAATTTAAGATATTCCCTTTTAATATTTAGGATATAATTGCACTATTTTGAAATTATCTGACCTTGAATTTGGATGAGTGGATTTGTTTAAAATTTCAGAATACAAAACTCATGTAAAATTAAGGCAGACTCGTGAAATTTGATTTCTTACATGCAGAGTGACTATAAAGTAGATATATATATTTCTTTTAAATTTGACATGTGGAATAGTAAAAAATTGCATCATGAACAACATATTAATATTTCGACATTTTTTCAAACCATTGTTTTTTTATTCAGAGTAACCTTCTTGTAACAGGTAGTTAAAAATGATAGCAAGAATAAAACAGTACAGTGTGGAAAGAAAATTATCTTTTGGTTATGTGCCTGGGATTCTGATTTTCAGGAGATACTATAAAAGAAAAGTATATTTTATTTTTTGGTGGGGTGTTAGTATGTCGAATTGCAGACTTTTCTCTCAATTTTAAATGACTGATTTATTGTTGCTTAAAAATGTGATAATACACTAAATACATTATCTCTAAAAAAAAGTGTTAATTAAACATGTGTCATTTGTTATTTATATTAAAAACACGTAAAATTAATTTTTAAAATATTATCCGAAGCTTTTCGCTTTGAAATTCCAAAGCATCATCAGGAATTTTTATTACTGAAGTAAAGGAGCAGTTTTTAAATATTTTTCCGTTTCACAGTCAACAGTTAAGTCTTTTAATAGCGTGAATAGCAGCAAAGTCAATATAAAGTCTGGTGAAGGTTGGACCAAGGAGCTAAGGAAAGTAAAATAAGCTGGAAATATTAGAAAATAACACGAGGCTATTGTAGGAGAAAAACCATCATGAACTAACAGAAATAAACTATTATCTTATTAATCACACAATTTTTCATGCAGGACGATAAATTCATTTAATAAATTTAACTTATTACCTTAAATAATGTCCTTAGTTCTTTTCACTATACGCATTTCGAGTGCATCCGCACTCATCCTCAGGTGATATGTGACTCTCTTCATCTGTGTCCGTTGTTGATGGTTGCCGGTTCGTCATTTCACTTCACTTCGTTTTGGGGATATTTACTATTGGACGAAAGAGAACACGCAATAATCCCGAAAGACTGGCATCCAATAGTAAATATCCCCAAAACGAAGCGAAGTGAAATGATGAACCGGCAACCATCAACAACGGACACAGATGAAGAGAGTCACATATCACCTGAGGATGAGTGCGGATGCACTCAAAATGCGTATAGTGAAAAGAACTAAGGACATTATTTAAGGTAATAAGTTAAATTTATTAAACTATTAGCTTTTTTATCATATTGTGCCAAATTATTGGCAAAATTGCAGCATCTTTAGAATTTATTGTATTTTTGCGTTTAATTATATTAATAGCTTCGGAGATGTAAAGTTCTTGGATAGTAGGTGGTGCTGTAATAATTTTGGCTTCATCCCATATAGGGTTAGCGTTTGGGTTAGCATAAATGAAGTCGACCAGAGTAGAACTATTTCCTTCTTGGACAATTGAACAATTTAAGAGGACTTTAAACGAAAGAATACAAGAACATATATGTAATATCGAAAAAGGAAATAGTTCTACTCTGGTCAACTTCATTTATGCTAACCCAAACGCTAAGCTTATATGGGATAACACCAAAATTATTACAGCACCACCTACTATCCAAGAACTTTACATCTCTGAAGCTATTAATATAATTAAACGCAAAATACAATAAATTCTAAAGATGCTGCAATTTTGCCAATAATTTGGCGCAATATTATAAAATAGCTAATAGTTTATTTCTGCTAGTTCATTATGGTTTTTCTCCTACAATAGCCTCGTGTGATTTTCCAATATTTCCAGCTCCATACTTTCCTCAGCTCCTTGGTCCAACATTCATCGGACTTCATATTGACTTTGCTGCTATTCACATTATTAAAAGGCTTAACTGTTGACTGTGAAAAAAAAAAAAATTATTTAAAAACTGCTCATTTAATTGAGTAATAAAAATTCCTGATGATGCTTTAGAATTTCAAAGCAAAAAGCTTTGGATAATATATATATATATATATTTATGTGTTTTTAAAGTGCTTTTAATATAAATAATAATAAAACATTAAATACAGTTTTATTTTGTGTTTTTGTGGAATACTATTTCAATAGTTTTCTTTTCCAGCTGTAACTATCTCGGAACGATCTTGTGCCAATATTGTTACAACGAGCTCTGATCATCAATATTTGAAGGTATTTAGTTTTTGGCTTCTCATTTCGTATATTTTTGAAGTAATTGAGTCATAATGAATATCCTTATGAATGAATACATAAGGAGCAAAACGATGTTTTATTACTTTATGCTGTTTGTATTTATATATTTTATCTAATCCAATGCAGGGCTGCAGAACATGTCCAAACGATTTTCAAGGGAAATTTTGAATATTTATTTTCTTAGAATAAAATGAAAATGAAAATTACAAAAAAAAAAAAAAAAGGAAAAAAGAACTTTCTAATGTAAAAGAAACTAACTGCTGTATTCTTCTGTTACAAGTGTATTTCTTTTAAATACCTATTACGTATCCCCCCTTCTCCTCCTCCTCCAAAAAAAAAAAAAAAAAAAATGTGTTAAGTATTTGAAGTTTGATGATAAAATGCTAGAATGCTACAAGAATAATTATTACCCAATGCACATAAATAAACAAGTACTTGAATGATAGGAGGCAGGGAGAAATAATGTGTTTGTTTACTTTAGAGGAGAGTGAAGGGGAGGGAAAAGGGGGAATGAAAAATAGTAAAAATATCTTTTTGCAGTATTTTGAATCTCATTTACAGAAGTTCAAGTTTCGCATGTGCATTCAGCAATTGCTACCTCCTCACCCTCCACACACACCAAAAAAAAAAAAAAAAAGAGAGAGAGAGAGAAAGAAAACGTTTTAGAACAATTAGCTGTAAGTGATAAAATAAAATTTTTAATGAGTTACTTCTTTTTGTGTCTTAAAGTTTAGTTTTTTCATAACTATTTTAATTTTAGCAATTAATTAAAACTTCTGTTGTTTTTTAATGGATGTTTGTAGGAGCCCAATCATTTCACATTAATTATTATTAATCTAAAATAATTGCTTAAGCTTCTTTATATTATTTTCTCAATTAAAAATTATTTTATATTGAATTTTTTTATATTGATTTAAAATTATTTTATATTATATTATACATACTTTTCTTTAGTTTTTTTTTATTCAACGGAAGAAAATATAGGATTCGTAAAAATTTTTTATTTCTGGTTTTAGAAGGATTTGTACTTTTTGAGATATCCAGAATACAATTTGACCATATTATTTAGAAAATATTTGTCTATGTGTGTGTGTGAAAAAAATTTTGTGGCAGCTGTATCTCAGGAACTACTGCATAGAATTGCATATAAATTAATATACAGATGCATCTTTACATGAATTAATGTCTATCAACCTTTAGTTCCAATCACTCAACAGGTGGTGCTGCTATGCAGAGATTTCTGCAATTTCAAGAAAGGCTACCGTAGGAACTACTGCATGAAATTGTGTATAAATTTATATGTTGAAGCATCTTGTCATAAACTAGAACCTATCGATTTTGGGGCTAATCGTACAAGTGGTGGCGCTGCTATACGTCCTAGTTTCTGCAATTCCAGTTCTAGTTTTCACAATTTCAAGGAAGGCTATATCTCAGAAATTATTGCAGAGAATTGCATATAAAATTACATGTAGATGCACCTTGACATAGATTAGTTTGTCAACTTTCGGTGCCAATCACTCAACAGGTGGAGTTGCTATACAGCAATTTCTGCAATTTAAAGGAAAGCTATATCTCTGGTTCTATTGTGTATAATTGAGCAAAACTTGAAAAGGCCGTTATGAGACATTGAGTTGATTAGATTGGGTGTATATACGCGATAGGTGGCACTGCTGTACTGCAATTTTCCTTCAGAACAGGAAAGGTGTCATCTGCACAGTAAATATTCACTCTCATTGGATATTTAGAGTAGTAACTCTCTGAGAGGAAAATTGTCTGCATTAATAATGGATAAAAAAATAAATAAGTTTGTACTGTGTGAATTTGCATAGGAAATTATAGAAGAACGTTTTGTGAGGCCACAACATACTAGTTATTATTTTTTTTCCCTGGGGGAACAAGAAAACTAGTTACACTTCATTAGTCCGAAAATAATCCTCATAATGCACGTTTGTGGGAAGTCTTGCCCTATTTATCAATATGAAGGTTTATAAAGTAGAAAGTTAAGATATTTCAAAACTGGTCCCACTTCTTTACAATCATTCATTCTTGAAATAATTTCTGTACAGAATGACAAATTGACTGACAGATGGACACCACATTCATTTTTTATGATTTTTTCAGATACTTTCCATTTCAAAATGTGTAAAAACGTCAAAAAAAAAAAAAAGTAGAAAAAATTTTAAGAGATGAATAGCAAAGTTTCTTATATTTAAAGTACGATAGGAAGCAATACGTATACATATACAGTGGAACACCGTTTATGCGTTTTTCAAGGGACCATTCCTAAAAAACGTATAACTGAAAAAAACGTACAACTGAAAATTCGTTTTAACATCAATACACAATAAAGTGTCATATTAATAATAAAAGTCTAATCAATTTTCATGATTTCCTTTACATTTATTCGAATAAGATATATTTTTGATTAAATTTGAAATATTTTTAAAAGGTAGAATAAAAATTAAATGATAATAAAAATACTGAAATTCAGAAAAATTTGTCAAGATTTCGATTTTAACATTTAAAGACAAAGCCTTTCGTTCTCTAAATGAAGATGACATTTTTTCAAACGATTAAAAGGAGGGGGGGGAACCTTGTTTCTCCAACCGTAATGTCAAATAACCATGATAAGAAATAAGAAAATCTTCCAACTCGCCCAACGGAAGTGATTAATAAATCTTTAAGTTTACAAATGCCTATAAAGTTCTGGGTTTTTCCTTTCATACCTCATCCCTGGAATCAATTAAAAGAAAAAGTGGGAGTTCTTTAAGTGGTCACTGGCTACTTGTATACCTACTGTTCAATGCAGTCTGCAACTGCTTATCTCTGAAAATTTCTACCCCCCACCTTCCCCCAGGCTATCGATGCAGGTCACACTTTGTTACCATAGTTCTAAGAAAAAATAATCGAAATAGATAAGAATAAAACATGAAAAGCATTCATCTTTTTTTTTTTTTTAAATCCTGAAATGAAACTCAGACTCGGGATTCTACAGGGAGAAAAAAAACGTATAAGTGAAATTAAGAATTTACTCGTGTCGTATAAACGAAATATTTTAACATTAGAATTCAGTGGAATGATTTGGGACCGAAGTTGAAAAACGTATAAATGAGAAAAACGTATAAAAGGTGCTCCACTGTATATTGTTTTTTATTATTAGCAAGGATATATATTTCAGTTTGACTTAAATACCTCAAATATTTCGGAAAAAAGTACACCTGTGTGCTCGCTAAATAGATTTTTAGTACCATTAAGTTAATTTAACAGATTAAATGAACAATTATTTTTAAGTGTTTTTTCGTTGCTTTTTTTTTTAGTATAATTTATTTATGAAAGTCTAAACAGAAGGAGAGGAGGTAATCTTTAGAAAAAAAAAAAATATATATATTTAGAGTGACTCCACTCAACTTTCTGAACATTAAATAATTAACAGCTGTATAAATAAAGTAAGACAAGTTGTTAAATAAACAAAAGTGAAAATTATAATAGAGTATTTCAGTATTTTTCTCCATTATTTAATTTTACGCCATTGCATTTCAAATAATTTGAGCGTATAGATCATACAGATAAAGAATTTTTTGTTATGTCCCTGTAAAAATCTATAAGTCCTAGATTATCAAAATATATACAATTCGTGCGACAGTGACTTATAACTTGTGTATAAATTTTCAGCTCAGACGAATAAGGCGTTTAGATGCTATTGCTCTTTAAGAAATTTGGACTCGTATGCCATAATGATAAAGAATCTTTCTTTGTGTTCCCGTAAAAAAATTGTAACTCACCAAAATCAATAGGGTTTGAGCTATAGTGACCTATAACATACGTACCGAATTTCAGTTTATTTGAACAAAGCATTTAGGCACTATTGTGCACACGCATTTATGCATCATCACAGGGTTGGCAAGTTTCTTCCAAGGCGGAAAAAACCGGCCGGAAGAAATAGGTTTCTTCCAAGTGGAAGAAATGGAAGAAACTGTTTTTCTTAAAAATTTATCCTATAAATTGCAGATTTGTAAGATACAATGGATGCATTTGTCTTATAAACAACTTTAACTAACTTTAATTATACCTATAAAAATTTAATTACATATTTAATTAATAATTATGAGATTTTTACCGAAGTGATCTTCGGTATCTGATAATCACGTTCCAAAATACTCAAAATCCAGTAAAAAAATCAATTTCAATTTAAAAAGCGTAAAGTTTTATAATTTATTATTTAGACAATTTTATTTCTTAAACTGGTAATAAATAATAGTTTGTATCACTTGCTTATACTTTCTGATAAAACAGCTCTTAACAAACATTCAGTTAATTAAAAGAGCCAGTATTCAATAATTACTGTATTACAAAATGTCATCAAAAACTTCATTTTCCTAATACAGTACAGTGAAAAAGAAATTTACATCTCATATTTCAAATAAATTCACATTTCTCACATTTTTACTTTTTTTTAAATCAAATTTTTAGCTTAATCCTTGCTTTGAAACTCAACCTGGGAGGGGGGAGGGGGGAGGGGGTAACATTCTTGTATTTATTATCCTGCAATTCATACAGACTAGTGCTTAAAACAAATCACTATTACATCAATGTTTAACAAAATTAATCAGTGATGAATATTATTTCCAAACTTTCAAAAATATTTAGTTTCATATTTTTTAAATATGTTTGTTTACATTTTATAGGTACCTATTATTTGAATATGCTTAAATTATTTATCACATGTGAATGTGATCGATTAGTTTTATTAATATTGAAGAAATACTTTATTCTAAATTTTATTAGAAATCATCTTTCCATTCTGATGTCTATTCTCATGAATCTATAATAATAAAAGAAGATGTCTGTCTGTCTGAGCATCTATACGTTCAGCCCCTACTGAACGCAGAAGTATAAAATTTGACATACGGGTGCCCAGAAGCCTTCCCGAGTTGATAGTGAAAACAGAATTTAAAAATTTTAATTAGTTGAGGAGATATTAATTAAAATGTCGACCCATGTCGATGGAAAAATGACCGAGAAAAAGAAACTTTCTATCAGCAGACGATTTTCTAAACTGTCTCGATCGGAAACAAAACACATGGAGACAACGGTCTGCGATAAAAAAGGAAATGAATGTAACCAATTAAGATATCACGTGCTTCATAGTGGGGATAAAAATTTCAATTTTCAACCTTTTTCAAATTTTCATTCACGTTACATTTGAATTAATATTTGGCCTAGACAGCATATTATAAAGCTACTGTTCAATTTTCATGAAAATATATGAATAAATAAAAAAAATGACGTATTTATTGGAAAAAGATTAAGTTTTCTTTTATACTTTGCAGTATTTTAAATTGAGATATGCGGTTGAAATTTCGTAGTATTTGGTTTTAATGCCCGATAATTCGATTGTGAATATTTTTGAAAGAGTACGATTATTAGGGAGGGCTTGAGGAAGAGGGGAAAGGGGCAAAAATTTAAAAAAAAGAGTTACTGCGTTTGAAATTGGTTGGTATATTTAGAGTTTAAGGCAAGATAAATCGAATGCGAATATTTTCGAGTGTAAAATTATTATTATTGGCGGAAAGGGGGGGGGGGGGAGAGCCAATGGGCAAAGATGTAGAAAAGGAACGGGAGTTTCGGAGAAAACAACAGAATACCCAGAACACCTTTATTCTTTAATATTTTGCAGTTTCGAATTCGAATTTCTGCAGCCCGGAAATATGCAAGTTTCGGGGATTACTGAAAGAAATTTCGCAGAATAAAAGAAAAAAAAAATACATTTTAATTTACATTTAATTGCAAATAAAATTTCATTCTAATATACGTGTATTTCAAATTCTAATTATGATTAAATTATTTTTAATACTTCATTCGAAAGACATTTTGAAATACTTTTATATTATCAAATCGAAAGTGGAATTCGAGATTTCACCTGATTTACACGTTTTAAGGTCTCCTGATTAGGTATCTCAGCTATATCTTTTGTATCTCAGCTACTAATTAAAATAATTTCATAAGTAATGCATCATTTGAAAGCTTTGTTGATTTGGAATTGAACAATATATTACAAAAATTTATACCGCCACATGGCGCTGTAATATTTTAAAGTTTCAATATTTCAAATTCTAATGAGCGAGGAAGGTGTTGTAAGTTCTAAAACGGGGATAAGGCGCCGCAGGCGCCACCGAGCGGGACTTAGCTAAAGTCAGAAATTTGAAAGATCATAACATGGTGAGCGAACAGGCTGTGTCAGATATTGAAAAGGGAAGAGGGCGCCGAAGGCGCTACCGAGCGGGAATTTACTGCGATTTCAATAAGCTATTTTCACGATATATCAATAAGCTGTTATTAGACCTGAAACGGGCGGCGCCACCGAGCGGGAGTTTCGTAAAGTCGGATTTTTTAGGGATCGCGAACCAGCTGGTCGCCGAAGGCGGCTAGTTAATAATAACTGACTCGTATCTGCAAAAGAAAACTGTAAACAAAGGCAATGATCTCTAATCTACAAATTCCTATAATCCGCACAACCTCTAGACAAAATTTTTGAGAGTTAGAGTTAAAAACTGTAAAACAAATGAAATGTTTTTTAGAGTAGTTCAATATTGCACTTTATTTTTCAACTTTAAATAGATAAATACAAACTATGCTTTTTTTTTTTTTTAATCCTAGAGAACTTGCAGGAGAGTTTAAAAGTAGGTATATTACTTACCAGCTTTGAGTTTATACAAAAAATTGTATCCTTTAAAAAGAAAGTGCAAATATTATGGTTAATTCCGTAATTATTATCACTTGTACTGTCTGAATGTATACTAATATGAGATAGTATATATGCAAAAAGTTCTAAAAATATCAGCATTGAAAAGTAAAAACCTATCACCTATATATATTTAGTGTTTGTTATAAAATAACTTATTTTTCTAACAATATTTTTAATATTAATTGGATTATAGTTTAGATTTGACATTATATTTAATATTTATGCTTTGAGTTTATATAGTTCATAAATTTTAATTTCGAACAGCTGTTTTGTCTTCTGGTTAGTTTCTTCCGGTTTCTTCCATTTCTTCCAGTTTTTTCCAGTTTCTTCCGCTGTCCTGGAAGAAACTAGTTTCTTCCGGAAGAAACCCAACCCTGCATCATCATAAAAATAGCAAAAATGAACTCAAGAAACTTCAAAATGCAAAAGCCGGATTGTTGACATGATTACAATACTTTCCTTTAAAAAAAAAAAAAAAATATATATATATATATATATATATATATATGTTCGGAAAGTAATAAATACATAACAAAAAAAAAAAAAAAAAAAAAAAACCTTTTAATAAGGTTTTTTTTTTTTCTTTTCTTTTCTTTTTTTTTTTTTTTTAATGAACTTGAACTGAGTGATTTTTTTTTTTTTTTTTCCAGACATGAATTTGAACACAAACTCTTTTTTTTTTTTTTTTTTTTTTTTTTTTTTTTACAATAAACTTGAGTTTGAACTAGTTCATTTTTTTTGTGAGTTTGCACAACACTGTCCCAAAGTCTTTAATAGAAAACAATGCAATTAAATAAATAAATAATAAAATAAACTTAGTTTTATGATATGATGACATAAAGCTGAAAACCCATGAAGTCAGTGAAACATGTTGACAGATTTGCATGACTTCTGAATTAACCTTTTTTTTTTTCAAGGCATTACAATTTTTTTTCCCCCGCTAACATATTAATACAGTAGAACTTGGATAATTCGAAGTTGAAGGGACTAGAGAAAAATTCGAAATATCTAAAAATTCGAATTACATATACTATTTTGTCAAGAAGAAGAGATGAATAAAAAAAAATAAATAAAACTCTACCACCAAATTTAACACATACACTTTATATCTAAGACTACTGCTACATTCATTCCCCCCCCCCCCCCCCCTGCATTAAATTAATATTTTTTTATGAGTTTAATTATTCAACATTTTTTAAAAAATAGTCAGATATTTTGTATTGCTTCTTCAAGTACAATCTTTGTGTCATAGCATATGACTTCAACCTACCAATTGATACAAAAATAGAATCTTCTACATTAGACATGACTTTCAATTTAAAAAAAAACCTCGAAGTTCATGTATATGGAACATATCTTCTGATGCACTAGGTAGGAAACAATCTTATATTACCTTATCCTTCTTTTGAAAGACTGTTCAAAAAAAAAGAAAAAAAAAAGAATGCACTTTAGCTGAGAAAAATCTCGGGAACAAATTTTACTGTAATATTTTAAAGGTAATCGTATGAAAAATTCGAATTATACAAAATAGAATTCGAATTATCCACAATTTTTTAACATTATTTTAATACAAAATTCAAGGGAGTGAGTAAAAAATTCGAATTAACCAGAATTTCGAATTAAACAAGTTCGAATTATTCAAGTTTACCTGTACTAAAATAGATTTCATTATTTATATGAATGTTTCAGAATCAAAAGTATTTAACCCTCTAAACATTTGAACCAGATTTTTGTAACTCACATAGACACCTTTGAGACTGATTTGTGTAAAGCAAGAAATCTCTCTCCAAATCGTGCGAGATGTAGAATTGTATCTTAAAATCATGAAGCTAAAGTGTAGTCAATAAGATTATTTTTTTAGACAATAAAATTATATTTTAACAAAAAATGTCATTTGAGGCTACACGCTGAGAGGGTTAAAAGTTGTAACCAAAATAAACAAATAGATAACCTTGTGGAATTCAAAAGAAAAGAAAAAGAAAGCAGTTGAATTATTAAAAAAATGTCAATGAAATTGAAATTATAACTATTTAAAATTAAAGTGAGAGCACAAAAGAATTATACACACACACACAAAAGAGAATTTTAAGCTAATGCCAAATATCTATGGGAAAATATTTATTTACAGAAATATTAAATGACGGCTGAAAATATGGCAGCCCCACCTTGGCATAAATCACATTCGCCAAGAAGACTGTTGGAGAGACAGGTGCAAGTAATCATGAAATATTACGAAATTCTTGCAACATGATGTCTACACAACAGGTCATTAATTTAATAGCTGCAATTAAATAGATTATCTGAATATAAAATAAAATAAAATAATAAAAAGATATAATGGAAATTTTCCAACAGAACATTTACAGCTATAAATATAAATAGATTTATTGAGAAACCCATTGAAAAAGGAAATAAAAATATAATTACTTTAAGGGATAATAAAATAAAATTGTGTATTAAATCCCTGTATATATATTGCATTATGCTAACAGGGCTGCCAACAACTACACAATTGGTGTAGTAACTACACTTTAGCCTGCTTCTACTACACTCTACACATCGTATACTTAAAGCTACACTTTTCCTTTCCCCACCATCATCTTGTTTACAACGAGCGAACTACGATTTCACACCATATTTCCAAATCACTGTTATGAATGAAGTAGCTTGAAAACTCCAGAGGTTGATAGGTTGTTTCATTTTCTCCTCATAAACTGTGAGGATAGCGTGACTGTGTACGCATGGTGATTGGGTGTTTGGAGAATTCCTTTTCTATCGCTAGAGCTAGTCTAATCTGTTTACTTTCGATTTTCGGTGTTGTGCGTTTGTTGTTGGCTAGACTTGCTTTTCTGCATTTATTTATTCTTATTTTTTGCTTAAGAGTGTACAAATTTATTTAGTTTTTTATTTAATAGTATTTTAAGTTAAAATGTGCGATGATGATGATAATACAAAGAAGAAAAAAAAGTTCCTGATCAAAAATCTCTATCGGAGTATTCTGCTACAATCTGTAGATTGCAAATTCTGTAGATTCTGTGGCCGTGTTTGCAATCTGTAGATTCATCCCATGATTATTCACCCCATGAGGCATATTGTGCAATATGTGATAGCAATTTTCGCGTAAATCATCGTGGACTTTATGATTGTTCGCGTCATATTGCAACAAGCTGACACAAGCGTTTAAGTAAAATAAAAGCAACGATAAAGCCTTTGCCATCCAGTTTTTATGTGAAAAGTGATGCAGCATCAAAGACTACCAAAACAGAAATGCTCTTTACATCATTTCTAAGTGACATAATGTTCCAATTTCTACAGCAAATCATGCTGGAAATTTATTTAGAGCTATGTTCCCGGATTCAAAAATCGCCAGACAGTGTCCTAGCGGTAGAACAAAGACAGCGGCCCTATTGAAATGCATGGCAAAAATAACCTGTTCTGATATCGTTGGCGATTTGAAACATTTGCCGTTTTCGATGGCAACTGATGAAAGCACTGATCAAAATGCTGTTAAACTGTATCTAATTGTTGTTAGGTATTTCGATAATTGCCAGAAAAAATTTTGTGTGCAATGTTATTTTTAAAAGGATGCAGTGATATTTTGTATGTTTGATTGTTATCAATAAATCAATAAATTTCAGAAAGTAAGTCTTAATGTAAACAAAAGATTTTATGCTTATTTATTTTAAGCATTTTCTTATTTTTTAGCGGCTACACTTTGTACCTTAAAACTACACTTTTTCTTGTTCGTTAACTACACTTTAGCGCTCCCAGAGGTTGGCAGCCCTGTGCTAAAAAGAGATTAATGGATTTATTACTGAATTTGTTCTTAAAACTAGAAGATGATATGTATTTTAATTTTGAATAATAATTTACTAAAAATGAAATAAGTTTGACCTATTTAAAGATGAATATTAAATTTAATAAATTTTAATTATGAATAAATAGATATTTAACTATAATAGAATAAATTTGATGAAATAAAAGGATATGTGAGGAACTCCCTCACAAGCTCTAATTAAGCACTGATCATTCTGAACTTGAAACGGCTTTTCTAATAGATGTATATATGTGTGTGTGTCTGTATGTTTTTTTTCTGGAGGTGGAGGAGTTCCTTTATATGAATCGCATGCCAGTGAGTGATTAATCGCCAATTTGAATTGAAGTGAAATGACTATTGAATTAGTTTGAAAATATTTTTTCAGAACTTCAGTTCAGTGTTTGGCTCATGGTAGCCTATGTTTATTCTACAGCAGCCTGTGTTAACTTTATGGCAATCTTTGTTAGCTTAAAATCATGGCATGTACTTAATACAAATGTACCGGTGCCCAGTGGAGAGGACTTAGCTGTCAAACCATGTTTTTAGAATTTGTGCCATATCATGGTTTGAATTTCTTTTCTTAATTTTATAGTATTGAATAAATGATCCTTATGTGAGGATGCAAACAAAGCAATAAAGACAGCTAGTCTCAGAAATTCACTGTCACTTGTTGAAGTACCAGTATTTTTCTTCATTTTGTGGGACTTATGATGAACTTGAAATTAATCAGTTGCTATTTAGATGTCCCCATTGCTTAAATAGAATTCCTTTTCTTCTGTATACATAAAATTCTTTCTTGATATTATGACTTGTGTGAAATCTTTTTTCTTTTTCTTTAGTGCTTTTCTTGGTATCCAAAAGCAGATCACCCACTTCTGCTGGCTATTGGAATGGTCACTGGCAAAGTAGTGCTTGAAAGGTACATTTCCATTCTTATCTATTTGAAGAATTAGTAAAAGGTGCTTCTAATCATTTCATCATCGTTTTATTCTCTAAGACTTTTTGATCAAGTGGAATTCCAACTTTGAATTTTCTGTAGTCATTTGTTTTAAGTTAAGCTGATAACAGATATAAATACAGATCAACTGCTAAAAATTGGACTTTTACATTCAGGGGACCTCAAGACATTATATTATACAAAAAACCAGAGTTTAAAATAGAACTTAAAAAATACTTTGTTTACAGTATAGTTATAGAAAAAATTAATTATCCTTTCTGAGCAGTGTTCGTCGACATAGTAAAAAGTAGCAAAGCACTTTCATAAATTATATTCAACAGGGAAGAACGTTTGCTTAATTTGGGTAGCCATGTATAGTGTCTCTAAACTATATGCACTTCACTTTGTGCACTTAAATTTACTTTTAGGTGAAAAATCTCTAACACACTATGAAATATATTTGCAAGTTCCTAGCTCCAATCTCTCCGAATACTTTGGGTAACCTTGTAAATGATTACCTGTTTGATCCCCGATTGTTAGCATCACAAAAAAATATATGAGTGAGAAATATTGAACAATTCTACGTCAGTATAGGTCCTACAATCTAATATAGTAAATTGAAAAAGTTGTGGATGGAGAAAAATTGGAATGCAGAGCAATTGTTTTCTGTTTATTAGCAGAAGGAAAAAGTGACAAAAAAATTTAAAAGTGAGACAATTTCACTTCTTCATAAGTTCTGGAATCTAATTAAATAAGATTTAAAAGAATAGTGACATTTATGCTAATTGGAAATCATAATGATTCCACGATATATCTAATGACCAATCGTTAGCGAAGAGGGGGGGGAGGGGCTAAAAAATTTATGTAAACAAAAAATATTAAACAATTCTACCTCTTTGTAGTTTCTAGAATGTAATAAAGTGCGTTTAAAATGAGCATTTTTCATTTAATCTGTGTATGCAAAAGATTGAAAATTGCAATATTGCCGACCAAAATCAGGAGAACTGAAATTTCTACACAATACTGTTTTGAAAATAATCTGCAGACTAAAAAAAAAAAAAAATTGTGACATACATCTCGCGTCTTGCATTTTCTGCTATGTGGGTGATCACTAATTATTTTAGTACATTTCAGATCAAAATGTCATCTCTAAAACACACTAACTCTAAATTTTTATCAAAATCATTTGAATACTCTACAAGAAAATGAAGTTTCTGTCATTTTTTCCAGGAGGGTTACTGGTAAACTTAAATTGTGGTGAAGAGGAGGGCAATTAAGTCCGAATTTTAATCTTAAAAACCCCCTAAATCAAAATTCATATTAAAATTATTAAAAAAATTTTGGTTAAAAGTAAAATAACTGGAGTAAAAAATTAAGGCTTTTTTAATAGTAAAATTTTCTGGATCTACATAATTAATATCAATATTGATATATTATTAATAAATTAATATGTATTAATATATTAATAAATTAAAACCAGATATTCTATTTATAATATGAAACTAACTAAAGCTTTCCTTATCATAATGTAAAACTAATCCCCAAATAAAATAAAATAGAGATAGAAATTTACTGCAAACCTAGAGCCATGCAACCTACTATTCCATATTTCTCTTCTATACTTTTAAATTATAAACTAGCTAATTTTAGATTTCTGATTAACCATGCTTGTGCAACAGGAAATGCTTTAAAAAAAAAAAGAAAAATTATGCATGTAAAACTTTTAACCCTACAAGGCACCCAGTTCCATATGTGGAACACCGACTTTAATCGTTCCTATAGCTATAAAACTATTAGTAGCGACACTTCTTGACATCTTGATAAAAGCTACTGACATTTAGCAATGTAGTCATACGAATCTTTACCTAAAGAGGTCGTTTGTGTTTTTGTTAGAATTCACTCAGTGTGAAATTTGAATGAAAGTGATGCGTTAGTCGTTTGTCTGAATTCAAAAATAAAAAAAAGAATAGTTATTGAACTCGAAAAAAATACTGTGTTGTTCTATGTATGTGTGTCCAATATACAATACTATTTCCATTGTACTAGTTTAATACCAAAAAGTATAGTTAAGGCTCAATGTACCGTATGTAGAACTGAAATTAAAAGTTGATTTTTCTGTAAGATATGGTTTTATTTTTATAAGTTTTCCCTATCTTCTGATCACTCATTACAACCTATATATTTTTGTTGCGCACTAAAAAAAAAATTGAGCCTTGTAGGGTTAATATTAGTGCTGGACGATATCAGAAATTAAATATCGCGATATATCACCAAGTTAATATCGATATTAGTGATATATTGCGATATTTCTTTCAAGATAGGAAAAAATAGACATTTGTTATTTTTTAAAGACATATGCACACGAATTTTAAAGTATACAAGTATAGAGTGTTTTCCATGTATTTTCTGGTATATTACTACCATAACTTTATCATAAAAAAAAAAAAAAATGCATAAAAAGTGAATCAATATTTTGTGTTTCTTATAACTTATACTATTGCTTTTTAGTATACCTCTGTATAGTTTATCCTCTATTCTTCCCGTTTTAAGCTTTAATTATTTTAAAATCATATTTTAACACAGCTAATATGTGTTCTGTGTTTTATTTGTACCAAGTATATCAAAATTCATAATTCTACTAAAAGCAAAGCTTAAGAAAAATTGTCTTAAGATGTAGGTATTAAATAAAAAGGAAAATCATTTTAAATAGTTAAGAAATGCCATTGGATACACCTTTTTTGGTTGTAGAGAGTAATATTTTTTACTTAAAACTCTTATATGCATCCTAAATGTCAGTTACTTGTCATTTTTATTTTTGTATCTGCATACCAAATCATTGCAATATTTTAAAAATGTATATGTGTTCAATTCACATTCGTAATAGTTTCACAACAATTGAAAATTGAATTATATATATATTATATATATATATATATATGTATACATTGTCAGTATAAAAATTATATTATTTAAACAAAATTGTGTTAAAGTTTCATTTTGTTACTTAAAGTAACTCATTTTGCATTTAAACCAATTTTATTTAACATGTACGGCTTAAAAAAAAAAAAAAAAAGAAAGAAAGAAGGAAAAGGAAAGAGAAAAAATAAATGCTACATAAAAAAAAGTAATAAACTATCCATTATTATATAATTCTATAAAGAAACTGTCACTGTAAAATTACTGAAGATAAAACTTTATTTTACATCAGTCAGATAGCACCCTTTCTCCCTTCCCATGTTATCCAATGGGATTTTTGTCGCGTCGTTCTATAAAAATATTTTATTAAAAAATGAACTTTTTCGAATTCTGTTTTTTGAATATTACTCTTTGAACAGGTCGTCTTTTAGCTTAGTGAGCAATTTTTCGAAAAAATAAATTTAAATATTTTACTTAGAAATCCACACTTAGAGTCCATAATTTACTTATTGAAATAAAATATTTAAATTAATTTTTTCGAAAAATTGTTCATCAAGCTAAAAGGCGACCCGTTCAAAGAGTAATATTCAAAAAACAGAATTCGAAAAACTTCATTTTTGAATGAGATATTTTTATAAAACGAAGCAACGAAAATCCCATTGGAGAACATGGGAAAGGAGAAAGGGAGAGCTATCTGACTGAAGTACAGTCCAAAGCAGTGATGCCAGATGGTCGAAAATTATTTCCCCAAACAGGTCTTCAAATTTCCCCAAATCAGGGTTATTTTTCGAAAAAATCCCCAACTTGATTTCTACTAAAAAGGGAAAATAATTTTACAAAAGAAAACATCAAACAGATTTAAGTGGATTCAAGCTCAGATTTTTCCCCAAATGAAGGTAATTTTTGAAAAAAATCCCCAAATAACAATAAAGCTATTGAAAATCCCTGGTCGTAGGGATAAATCATTACGTTGCCAACATTGACAGAAAGTTGAAGAACTCCCCAGATTTGTCCTCAAAAATTTTAGAATTCCCCCAAAAAGTCCCCAGAAGCCTCAAAAATCCCCAAAATGGGGACAAAATCCCCAATCTGGCATCACTGACCCTAAACACATGTTGAAGGTCGCATCTTATTAGCCAGAAGTTATCGATACTTTGAAATAAACCAATATCAATGAACCAATAGCAGGAAATGAGCTAAAACAAAAGATATATTTTTCATTCGTCATAATAAGCATTATTGCCTTGTCTGTGGTTTGGTTACTGTGGTATTACACCTATGATCCACGAAAAGTGATGTGCAATATAATCAAATACTAACGGTAGTATAAATTCTTTCATATTATCGTTTAGCGTCAGTAAATGCATGAATGTATCAATATACTGTGGTAAGTCAATATACTCAAGGTATGGAATATACTGTGGTAAAAGCAGATGGCTTTCAATAAATACTGTTTATTTTTATTTTATTTTTTTATGCGGTGGACTTATTAAAGCAGTGATATTTTAGATTTGAGGTTTCGCACGCAGGAAGGAAGAGGAAGTATTTGCATTGTGGGAGGGGAGTGATCGTTTGGGGTGGAGTTATATATATATTTTTTTTTATCAGTGAGGGATGGGAGAAAAATAAGAGAATGGGTATTAGTATAAGATATAAGATTGCGCGCTCTTTTTGTTCGGGTTTCGGTTTCGTTCGCTGATCGTGGTTCCTTCGCTCGGGTTTCATTCGGGTTCCATTCGTGATGCGCGCTAGCGCGGAAGCATTATTCTATTAATCCGTGGTTTGCGTTTAACGGTACTTATCGGTATATCGTTGATCGCGCGGTAGGTGCGCATTTGGTAATATCGTTAAAGGGATATATTGGCTGAGCAAAATCTTAAATATTGTTATCGGGATATTTAAAAAATATCGATACTTGGGGATATATTGATAAATAATCCAGCCCTAGTTAATATTGAACATACTGCTATCCTCCCTCCTGAAATGATTAACTTTCTAACCTATAAAATTCTCCCTTTACCGATCAATATAGCAATTCTATCTGGCACTTACCAAATCCCTTTTATTAATGATCCTAACTAATTTCAATTTTATGTAGGTATGATTACCCTCCCAGTAAAAGAAAGATTTAATGGATATATTGAAAACATCAAAAATAACCTTCAGAAATCAGCTCTCACATGATCAGCTACCTGTTAAAATACAATTTGAAGACATTAAAATTATATGCCACGCCACTAAAAAGACAAGATAAACTTCTGAAATTATTGGAAGACAGATAGAACTATGTAATGAATTTACCTCCTTTACAGTACACAAATTCTGGTTCAAATTACTGAAAAATAGATAAATGTATCTTTTAATGGGCTCTTCCCACCTGACGTCCAGGCCCGGACTGGCTCCTTTGGGGGCCCTCGGCTAAAAATCTAAAAGGGGCCCCTTACCGAGGAATTTAGAGTGAACAGGATATTAAAATACGTAAATTTTGAAAATTAGACTTACATGTTTTAAAACCACATTCATCCTTTTTTTTCTACTTAGAAAATAGTTTAGTAAAAATGTAAGCTTTTTCTGATGTAGTTTACTTACTTTCACAGTAAATATTTATATAATTTTTTATACCATATATGAACTAGTTCCTTGCTAGTTTGCTAGATAAAATATGTTTTAAATAAAAATGAAAATGATTCATTATTTAACTAGTATGTTGTGGCCACCACAAGACTTTCTTCTATATTTACCTATACATATTCAATCAGTAACAATATTTAAAAAAAAAAAAAAAAAGTACGATTTTTTTTTTTTTTTTTTTTGTTAAAAGTAAAAAAAATCGATAACTTTGTTTTAAATTATCACAGATTTATAGTTCAACCATTCGTTTTAAAGGTATTGACGAGACCTTTCGAAAGATACCCATCTTGAAAATTTATCCCCCCCGGGGGGGTACTTCCCCCCCAGGGGGGAAGCGATGCCCCCCATGCAGAATTTGTTTTCCTAGTTACATACTACTATTATCAATAATTCATATTAATTTTACAATCACAAGTTTAAAACAACGCTTATTATGCACATTTATACGAATTTTTGTCCTATGCTCCCATGTTAAAAATTTAGATAAAATGCTATCACAGCGCCACCTGTTGAGCTATTGATCCCCAAACATAATCAGCACCAGTTTATGTCGGGGACAAACTAAATACCAAGTTTGGTTAAATTTCGTTAAAAAAAAAAAAAAAAAAAAAAAAAAAAATATTGCGATTTTTTTTCCAAGTTTTGTTTTGTTAAAAGTAAAAAAAATCGATAACTTTGGTTTAAATTATCACAGATTTATGGTTCAACCATTCGTTTTAAAGGTATTGACGAGATCTTTTGAATGATACCCATCTTCAAAATTTAACCCCCCCCAGGGGGGGGGAACCGATGCCCCCCCATGCACAATTTTTTTTTCCTAGTTAACTATTACTATTATCAATAATTCATATTAATTTTACAATCACAAGTTTAAATTAACTCTCATTATGCTCATTTATATGGAATTTTGTCCTATGCTGCCATGTTAAAAATTTGCATAAAATGCGATCACAACGCCACCTGTTGAGCTATTGATCCCCAAATCTAATGGGCACCAGTTCATGTCAGGGTGCAACTAAATACCAAGTTTGGTTAAATTTCATTCATTGGTTCGTGAGATACAGCGTCCACAAAAAAATGATACAGACACACAGACAGACAGACAGACAGACACACAGACAGACAGACAGACAGACATTTTTTAAAAACTATCAATTCGTGTTCAGGACATCCCAAAACGTGTAGATCCGTCAAAAAACGGAGGTCGAAAATTTTCGCGAATCCAATACTTTCTCTATATTACATATAGAAGAAAGTAAAAATGAGATTGTGAATTATTTTTAGCTTCAGGTCAACCAATCACACTCTTGAAGTCATAATAACCCAATTCCTACTATAAAACCTAAGTAAATATTAAAAAGGTACACAATATTAAAAATTGTAAAATCTATAATTTTATAGCGAAAAAAGGCTGTGAAATCTGCATTGTTAAAGCGTAAAAACCAACAAGGAACGTACGGAAAACCAAATCAAGGTTCTGGCTGATTTCAATGAAATGTTTTGAATTTTTTGTTTTTTTAATTTTTTGATATTTTTATATAGATAACTAATACAGAATTTTCAAAAGTTATTTAAATGTAATGACCAGCGAATAGCAAAGCGGCCTGGCGAGGTTCACCTTGTTTTTATATGAAATGTCTAATTTTCACCCGAAATAAAGAACTTAAAAATTAATCTTAGAAAATTAAATAATAAAATTGTTTTGCTACTGTTTTTTTCTGGTAGATAAGTGAAAACTAAATCCGTCTTGTAATACCTTGACTTCCTACATCATACTCTAAATCAAAAGCAAAAAAATTCCACTATTTAATGCAATTTTATTCGAAAAAAAAAAAATTTTTTTTTGGTTAAAAATGGCCTCTAGGTATATGAAAAGCGAAGCGTTGATAACAGTAACTTGATTTGGACTTTTATTATAATGATTTTAGGGCAAAAACAAAACATTAAAAAAAAAAAAAAAATACATTATACTCTAAATCAATAGCAAAAAAATTCCACTATTTAATGCAATTTTATTCGAAAAAAAAATTTTTTTTTGGTTAAAAATGGCCTCTAGGTATATGAAAAGCGAAGCGTTGATAGCAGTAACTTGATTTGGACTTTTATTATAATGATTTTAGGGCAAAAACAAAACATAACAAAAAAAAAAAAAAAAAAAGGCTTGGCTCGAAAATGTTCATCTGAAATTAGGAACCTCTAATTAAAAAAAATAATTTTATAAAATTAAATAATAGAATTTTTTTGCTTGAATTTATGAGCTAATAAACTTATTCCAATTACCTGTATTTACTATCTGCACCGCTGACGAATATATCCGGTTACTGAGCTGTCGTTTTTTCCATGTGACACTTATAATTCAAAATTATATAATTAGGAAATATTAGCTTTGTTTTTTTTATTATGAAGGTCTTAAATAATAGTTATGAGGATCGTAACCATGTGCACATTTTCATTTTTAATCTTATGTTGAAATAAGCTTTATATTGAACTTATTTGTACTTATTTTGTTGAAATAAGTACGTAAAAAATATGTGTAGTTAAAACAACATTACAATTTCAGGACATTTAGTGTGGTCCTTAAAGTGCCTAAAAGTCCTTTATTTTGCTAAAATATTCCCTAAGTCCCCCCCCCTTTTTTTTTCTTTCCCTATCAAAAACCGTAATATATTTAGATATGCTGAAAAAATGCTATTCAAATGCAATGAAATTGATTCGCCACATACCTTACATTAGATATACAATATGGAAATGATTAATTTTTGGCTGTCAGTAATCTGATTAGGTTTCGCATTTCCCTGTTGGTCAGCCCCTCAAATTCCGCGTATTTATATTGGTTGATAATCTTAAGCTCAATTCCCACCCTCTCCTATATATAAGAGCACTTCTCTCACAATTCTTTATGCACTGAAGACGGTACTCTAAAGGCTACCGAAACAGCTGTCTGCTTTCCTGTTATTTATTGCTGGCATTCTAAAAGTTGTTATTTGCATTGTGTATAACCCCACGACAAGTCTTCCATCAATACACTGACATGATATTCTCTTATTTATTTACTGAAATATTCAACGATTCAAATTTGTTTAAACACTTTGTAACTATACTAAGGGTTCAGAAATTCCATGAGAGCCACTCCAAATTGTTTTTAAAGATATCATGTCATGATTAAAACTTAGTTTGCAAAAGAAAAATGTAACATGAAGAGGCATCTAGAATGATATACGAACAGGTATTCTTAAGCCTAATAGTATTTTAGCATTTTACTAAAGACTGTTTTCAGATTTTACCATTCTTACTAAAAAATTAGCATCAAAGCTCCACGTGTGGCTCCCACAATTGCTACGGGATTTGAAATCAGTCTCCTAATACGAATCACATAAAAATAGCATGCCTAAGTTTATTTCCCTTATTATTCTCAATACGGATCCTGATATTTCTGCATGAAGGCTAAAGAGATTTCAATAGTGATTGTTTCATGCTTCAATTTTGTAACTAGATAGAGATTGTGCCAAAGATCTGTTTCATTATTTCTTTTTTCATCCTGAACTATAAGACAAAAATTCCTTTTTAATTTAATTTATTTATTATTATTATTTTTTAATAATTTTATTTAGTTTACTATTTATTTATTTATTTCAAACTTCTTTTGGTGGTATAGTAAAAAAAAAAAAAAAAAAAAAAAAAAGATTTCTAAAGCGGCAAGCCACACCAGTAGCTATAGGTTCTTTTCTAAAAGCTAGTTGACAGGAAATGCCGGATTTGAACGCTGGTCATATTCGTAGACCTTGCCTAGCTATTAAAATATTTCAGTTTTTTCCCCCCTCTGAAACTTGCATGAATACAGGCTAAAATCCTTTAAAAAGATTCCCATAGAGGGCAAAACACTGTAGGATCCTCAAGTAAAAAATATGATTATACCTCCCATCCATTCACACTTAAAATGATAAATTTTGAGGACAATTAATTAACGAAAAAAAAAATATGTATATTCGAAATGTCAAACATAGCTTTAAATGTAAAATTTGAAACTTTTCATTTTGCATTATAAAGAGCAGTAAAAGTAAGTCCATCTTAGAAATTATTGGAAGAGCCCTGCCCTAGCCCCAGGGGCCCATGTAGTTTTATGACTATGTCTTAAGTTGTTCAGCAAAACCAAAAGAGTATGAATTCTTTTAACACTGACTGTATATATTTTTGAATTATTTGATGTCGATGAATTACACTTGGTTTACACGTGGTAGAAGATCATTAAAAAAAAAAAAAAAAAAAAAAAAAAATGAGGAGTATATATATATATTAATGTATTATTAATTTTTATGCGTAAAATAAATAGGTCCCTTAAGTCCTTTTTTTTTTCTTTTTTTCTAATTTTGATCCCTAAAGTTCCTTTATTTTTAAGGGAAATGTGCTAAATGCCCTGCAATTTTGGGCTTTTCAAAGGCAGTCAGAGGGTTAATTGTATCATTATTGTCCCTGAAAGGCCGATTTTGTGACTATAAGTGGAACTAGTTAACCTAGTATTTAAACGTTTGGAAATTTTTCAACATCTAAAGATTTTCTCTTCTTTTATTTTCGAAACGCAATTTTGGTTAGACACGTTTTACGTTGACAAAGCTTTGATACTGCTTTAGTAATAACCCTACTACGAGACTAATTAACAAGCGAACGCACAAAAAAAAAGTTAGTTATATTAGATTAGAACATGGATTAAAATACTATTTTAACATAGCCTCCTTAACTAGATGCCTGTCGCGTAGCTCGGAAACATAGCAATAGTTGAAGGGGTAGACAGCGCCACCTGGTACAGATTTTACGATTTTTTTTATTTAACTGCCACCAATAACTTTAAGAAGTGATATATGATTTATATAATCGACGTTTCTTCGATTTAATTTGCTTTTTATGTGTATTATATTCCTCTTTAAAAAAATTTTTGGTGGCTGTTGAATAAAAAAGTCACGCAATCTGCACCAGGTGGCGCTGTCTACCGTTTCAACTGCTGCCAAGTTTTCGAGCAACGCGACAGGCATTTAGTTTAGGAGGCTATGATTTTAATCCCGATTTTAACCATACTAGATAAGAACAAGAATTGCAACTCCGAAGTGACTTAACTATCACTTTAAAATTTCGTGGCTGGCTAAGATAGTAGAAAGCAAAGATAGAGGATGAAGCATGAAGCAGCGAGCTCTAAGAATGAAACATTCCCGAGTTGACCTGAAAGCATTCTAGATGAAATTAATCAAAAAATACCAGATTTTTTCCCGCGAAGCCTGAATATTTGGTTGCATTTCAGTTCTTTGATCGCGAACTTTTTTTAAACTGTGTGGGAGCTTGTCTAACTTAAACTGCACAACATGCGATGGGTCAAAATTGATTGTAGATACGAAGATTATTGGAAAATAAATAGTCAAATTACTCTAATGTAACTAATTATAAAGTAATATATTTATTTTTAGGGGTTTTCTGGGGCCCCCTAGAGGTGGGGGCCCTCGGCGATCGCCGACCAGCCGACCTGGCCTGCTGACGTCAGAGGTCCTATTTTCTATTCTTATTTTTGATCCATCGTATTTAATCTGTGTTATTTTTTAATACATCATAATTTTTAATCCATTTTATACCATTATTCATCATCTTTTGTTTGCGGTACACATTTACAATAATCATATTTGTTATTGATGTTTATGAAGAACATGTTAAATACTCTGACTTTTGGTACTTCAATCATTGACAGTGCAACATCGTACGACGTAAATCCATAGACCAGTAACTAAGTTAATTAACTTGTTGTAACACCTTTATGCAATTCAATTAAATGAAAACATTTCAAAATTTCAAATTATAATCCATAAACATTCCACAAGAACAAGCTATTATTTATTGCTAGATCAGTTAACGTAACAGTTACACTAGGACAAACAAAAATCGATTTTTACAGTTGAAAATAAGTAAACACATAAAGTGTTTTAAAAAAATTATTAAATTTACAAATCTACTGTTATTAAATCTACTGTTTACAAATGCACAATATTACTTTTATTTTATTTTATGTTAAATATTAACATTTTTGTTCTTAAGAACAATATTTAATTGAATTCGATTCTCAGAATTCAATTATTCGTTTTCCTCTATCACATGATTGAGCAGATGAAACTGGGAAGAAGAGTCCATTGAAAATTCCTCTACATGTTGATATTTTATCCTGTAAGAAGGCGCTGTATTCTAGAAACTTAAAAATGTAAATTATAACATAAATAGAAAAGTTAGACTGGTACGAAGGTGTGTACAGTAAAAATAATTTAAATGGACAGAACTTTGACTCATTAGTGCATTCTCATTTCACATAACTTTTAATTTCTCAAAATTTTTAAGGATATATGTCTTCAGATATTTTAGAACAGTTGTGTAATACAGCAGAGAGTCAAAAAATCCGCACAGCTTTGGACCAGAAGTTGTGCGGATTTCAGGATTTGGTGGATTTTGGAGCCCATAAAAAATTTATTTTCACTTTGAATAATAAAAGCAGAACATTAAACTAAACACATACTAGTGAATAATAATACTGAATATTAAATTACTACGTACATAAGAATAATATAAACATTAAAAAAATATACATAATGAAAACAATAAATGAAAATTTTGAAAAATTAATTTGGAAAAAAAAAAAAATAATAATATTAAATTTAGATAAAATCTGTTCACTTGTAGTTTGTTTTAAATAGCACTTGAACCTGCATGATTTATTTATTGCAAATACTAGTATGACAAATTTATTTTTCTAAGAATTTTACTGAGTTCTTCCTTACAACTATGCCTTCATTAGATACCATTTTAAAAAATTAGTTTGTTATTGTTTACCTGATTGACATCATCATTATAATAATCATTATTTTCTTTTGATGAATTTAATATACTGTCAATAATTTCATTATCAGCAATTTGGTTCTTGCAGTCAATCATACTGTTATTATTATTTTGTTTTTCTCTTTTGTAATCATAAAATGCAAGGAAAAAATCTGCATTTAAGTTCTTTTTTCAAAATTCCAATTTTCAGTTTTGTAACTTATTAATAGTGAATTTCATTGTTTGTATCTGACAAGCTGTGCGGATTTCGGACTTTGGTGGATTTTAGGTCGGCGGATTTCTGGCTCTTTACTGTACATGTTAGAAAATTTCATAAATTCTCCTTTGAGAAAAAATCAAAATATTGAGCTTATATCTTTCTACATTAGAAAATATTTAAAAAAACTTAGTTACTCTGAAGAAGACTGTAACAATAAACAAGTTGAAAGCTAAGTAAATGTTATGGCGACTTGAAAAAAATTTTAACGTAATGTTTGTAACAATTTGTACAGTTTTTAAACTTAGTGAAAGTTTTTGTATATAATTGATATATTTTCTTATTACTTAAAATTATACACTGCTAAGTATAAATATAAATTATTAGTTATATCCATTTCTGAGTAAACTCAATTTCTGCTATACTTTGCAACTGTGAATATAGGGTTAACAGCAATTTTCATTTAAAGATGTTATTTTATGCATACTTTTCTTATGTATAGTTTAAACTTTTCTTGTAATTTAAATTTTAGCCTCTAATTAAGCTCTGATCATTCTGAAGTTAAAACGACTTTTCTAATAGATGTATATATGTGTGTGTGTCTGTATGCTTTTTTTCTGGAGGTGGAGGAGTTCCTTTATATGAATCACATGCCAGGGAGTGATTAATCGCCAATTTGAACTGAAGTGAAATGACTGTTGAATGAGTTTGAAAATATTTTTTCAGAACTTCAGTTCAGTGTTTGGTTCATGGTAGCCTATGTTTATTGTACAGCAGCCTGTGTTAACCTTATGGCAATCTTTGTTAGCTTAAAATCATGGCATGTACTTAATGTGCAAATGTACCTATTCAGAAATCACCTAGAGACATTCTACAATTTTATATGTAAGCAGTACAGTTTTTGAATTTATACATTGTATTAAAAAAATATATATTTATTTATTTATTTTGCAGCTTGGAGGCCAGTTTATCGAGAGATGCTGAGATAGCTGGGAGAGAATTTAGTTAGTACATTTTCCCCCCTTTTCTGAGTATTTATATATTTTGGTACTGTTGCTGATTGTACAGTCTGAATAAAAACTTTAAGGCCATTAAAAATATTTTTATTTTTTTTAAATTAAAAAGCCTTTGACTGATATTGGCCTTAACCCTTTATCTACTGACGGCACTTTAAAGTGTTTCAGAAGCGTATAGAATCAAATTTAATGGAGAAATGTAAAAGACATTTATGAGAACATTACGTAAAAACTTCCCTTTAATCTGCTAGACTCTGCATGCAACCGTTTTCATTCCAGAGAGGATTTTATAGAGTGCTGTCGCAGTTTTTTCTTGGCATTTTTCATGAGTGTTATAACTAATTTCTATATTATCTCAAGAATCTCCTATCAATCTTAGAAAAAATATAAGGAACATAAAAAGTAAATCCTTTTTTACCATTTTTTATGGCTCTAAAACTGTTTTTTTTTACCTCTGTATATCAATGGTACACTGAAGTACCATCAATTACTATCAACGAGATATGTAGAGTGATAAATGGTAACCCTTGAGAAGGTCCAAGATGAGTCATGTGACATGCTCTCCTTGCACCTGCATATTCGGCGGTTCCCTTGGTAACAGCTTATTTTCAGTAAATTTCTATGGCAACGGTTTGGAGATTGTTCAATGTTTTTGTTTACATACGTAGTTTAATATTCTTTTGTTCTAAACCATTTTGATTTTGATTTTACTTCTTTTTTATTTCGTGCAGTTGAACTTTAACCGACAAAATGCTTAAAAATAGTTGAAAAATTATTATTTGTTGTTAAATTTAGCTCTTTAAAAGTTTAAATTTTCTTTTATAAACACTTTTCAACTTTGTTGGGAAACGATGAAAAAAAAAGGTATTTATTATTTATTAAAATGTGAAATGTGTGTAAAATTATTTTAAAAAGCAATTTATTTCGGTCATATTACTGTCATGTTACCTAATAATAATGATAATTTGTCGAACTGATATTTTAAATGCCAAAATAGCGATAAAGGGCCAAACACAGCAACCTATTGGAGCATGTCACGTGATTCATCTTGAACCACGGAAAGCTAATCCTTCATCCATTGAATCAGCACTCTAATATATATATCTCGTTGATTACTATGATGAGGTGTTATACATATTTTTTATTGTATATATATTTAAAAGATGCTCATAAGTAACTAAACAAATATGTTTCAGATACATTTTATGTCTCTTTCATAATGCAGTAGATAAAGGGTTAAAATATCATTTCAGTGATAACTCTTAACCTTAAATACAAGTTAAAAGGAACACACAGATCAATCACTGAGTAAAAACTTTAAAGGCGATGTAGAAGATAGCATTTAAGAAAAATAAATGAATTACACATTTTCAGAAGCCATTGCTTTGAATTACTTTATTCACTTTCATGTTACTTCAAGTGTTGTGCTTTTAAGAATGAAACTGATTTTTTGGCAAAGTTTTTGAGATCGGTTTTAGACCACTCATCTTTGATAGAAAATTTTGATGATGTAAAATGCCACCCACTAAGTTCTGTACTAGGTTGGAATCAGCTGGCCATTTCGACATTGTTGACGTGGAACCAATTTTGTGTAACTGTTACTCTTCCAGTTTTCTTCATCAAGAAATTTGATGAAGGATGACTTGCTGGGATACATTGGTGGGCTTGAATCCACGCCATTACGAGCAAAGTCTCCACCTAATGGGTACTTAGAGAATATTTCTTTTTCTTAAATCATGCCAATAGTACTTCCATTTATATTTCATCAGAAAAAAATTATTTGTATCCATTGATTGTCTCAGGTCATGATTTGTTGGCTGAGGCTCAAACGCTGTATGTCATGTTTCTGCAGCAACCAAGGCTTAGCCAATTTTGCTGTACAAATGAAACTTCCAGAACTTCTAACTATGTTCTAAATATTTTTTTGCAATCATCTGCTTCAGTTTCCTGGTTCAGTACTTCCCAGTCGATGCAAGTCTGCAAGCTCTTCTTTCCTCACGTAACAACAAACCTTTAGGTCTTCCCCTGGTATTCTTTTTACCGCAGTGGTCTGTCAGTTTAAAAGGACTTTGATCTTTTCATCTTTATCACAATTATCACCCATCTTTGTCGCATTTATTCCTTCTTTCATGATCATTTAACCTTTCACCACCTTCTTAAAAAGAGCACCAAAACTTTGAAGACAATTTTTCAAAGGAAGAGCTCGCAGAATCTTAGTAATTGAAGTAATATTCAAGCCAGTATAAGTTAGTTTATTTTTGAAAAACAACTAGTGGCCTTAAAGTTTTTACTCAACCTGAACTTTTTTTCCTGTTAAATATATATCTACAAATCATGTTTGTTATATTATCTTTTAGCAATGAACTTTAATAATATAATAATATTTAAATTCCTTTCATTTTTCTATTTTCTCAAATTTTTTTACTTTAAGAGCAGACAATACCTAATCTCGCCAACAGCCATGGCCTATGTTATTCTATGGAATAATTTCTATCCATAATGACTTGTTACTTAATGTATTTTTTAAAATTCCATTTTCACATTCAGAAAATTCGCTATCATTAAATTAGTACTTATCCCCCTCCCCCCTCCCTAAAAAAAAAAAAAAAAAAAAAAAAAAATGAAGCAAATGAGAAGAATGCACTTAGTAAAAATTCACATTTTTGAACTCAAATTTAAAAATATCAATTTTTGGAAAATGAGTGCTAATTTAATGATTGTGAATTTTTTGAATGTGAAAGTGGAATTTAAAAAAATACATTAGGCAGTCTATGATAATATAAGGAAAGGTTTGTCTGTCTGTCTGTTCTTCTATACATTCAGCCCTATTGAACTCAGGAGTACAAAAATTGACATGCGGATGCTCAGGAGCCTTCCCGAGGGGCTCCTGACAGGCCTGTAGCTAGACTATGTTCCTAGGAGGGGCAAAACATTTCTTTGAATTTTTTGATATTTTAACATTTCTTGGAAAAATATGTGCTATTCTTTTCTTTTTCTTTCTTTTTTTTTTTTTTTTTTTTGTAAAGAATGCAGCGTCTGATGTAATAAACATTTCTGGCTTTTCTACTGCACAATATTTATTATGATGATCTGTTAAAACAGACACAGATTCATTAACAATTTTTTCAAGTATAAAAGAGGAATATAATTTGAAAACGTGTGGTAAAAAGAGAATATACACTAACCACTAGTAAGTATTTGAACAGCTTGAATATTACATAATTATTTTCAATTTTCTAATATTTGGTCTCGCCCAGAGGCAGATTTATGTTAGATTGTGCCCAAGGCCCATCCCGATATGGCACCCTTCTCACATTCTCTTCTATGTACATAAGATATTGGATTCGTGAAAATTTTTTATTTCTGTTTTTTGGTGGATTTAAATGTTATGATATTTTTTAAATACAATTTAACATTATTTAGCAAAATTTTGCAGGTACTGTATTTCAAGAACCAATGAATGAAATTCCACGAAATCTCGTAATTAGTTGGACCACAATATAATTTTTTCTTGTTAGCTTTTGGAAGATATCACCCTGCAAATGGTGATACTATGCTGCTATTACCCCCATTTAAGTGAAGAATTTGTCAACTTTTATACTGAATATGTGCACTAAAAATAATCTACGAAATTGACATCATTATGCGGAACCAGTTTTTATGCATATTGGGAAATAAGAGGAAGCTGCTTTGCTACAACCACCCCATCTACGCAAAGGTTATATCTCAGCTTCTATGTGGGATAAATGCACTTAATATGTAGTATGGATATCCTAAAATACTTTGTTGATTCAATTTCGGAGTGCAGCACATACATAGTTTTATACACCTTATTCAGGTTTTACGTAGTTTTCCTCCAATTTACTATATTAGTATGATTTAGAAAGAAGTATCGTGATAGCACAGCATACAAATTTCATATTAATCAATAAAGATGAATGAAGCCGAGTCCTAATCAGAGTTATATTGACGCAGCTACTTTTATTTTATATTTGTTAAATGGATGCCTTTTAAATTAAATTTAGTTTATGGTACTAAATAGGCAGCATCCTAAATGCTTGGGATGAGGACATTGCTCCATTATCGATATTAGAGTTTCTCAAAAAGTGTGCCAAGGCACACTGGTGCACCCTGGAAAATTTTCAGATGTGCCACAGAAATAGGTGCTAAGACATAAAAAATAATTAAAAATAATTAAAAATAAAATAAATATAATTACTTTAATTTACTTTCTATTACCAATCTTTTTTTTCTCATGACATCATTATTTTGTTAATTTAGAATAACTTTTCTTGAAAAAAAGCAGCCATTTAATCTTGATGTATACATTATTTGTTTTGAAAATGGATCAATGGATGGGGTCCTATGCTTTATGTGTGTAATTCTTATTTTTAGATAAAAGCATCTGAATTGCATTTATTTCTGAAAATGAAGCGGTAGGAACAATCCTATTCTATAACTAAGCAAAAGTTAAATACCATAAAATAAATAGTTGAAACCTGCTCAGAATATAAATATTTTCAACGTTATATTTACGTGATTCATGTTTTTCTACCGTCACGTGAACTAAGGGCCATATTCACCAACTTCTTAACACTCGGATTGAACCTCGGATCAGTGGAAATCGCTCGATCATACGAAAATCGGTATTCTCCAACAAAAATCCGTAGTTCACTGGCTACTTTAACACTTCGTTTTTTATCCTCAAATATCGTAGGATTAACAGAGATAATTCTCAGATCTTTTCGTAATGCATGCACACTTCGCAGCTCAGCTTCGTAAACAAATAACAAACATGGCTGACATTGACAATCTATTCTCACTTCTCACTAGATGATATTAAAAGCTTAGAACTATTGGAAACATTTGAAAAAAGGAAATGGACAGTGCATCAAATTAGAGTAAATGATTTGGATTCTTTGGATAATGTGGCATTTCGATATCGCTATCGATTAAATAAAGATTCCATGGAATCTCTAATACGAATGTTAGATAATAAGCTGTCATCTGCAATAGAAAAGAATAATGCATTAACTTCGCCTCAGCCTCCAGTTCGGAGAAATTTTTTCTCTTATCCATAACAACCAAAATTTTAAATCATAGTGTAAATAGTTGTCATCTGTGTCATTATTCTTTTTAAAAATGTTCTAAAGTAAAATTGATTCTTAATCTATGAGTAAACAAAAGCGAAATAACAAGAGCGAACCGTGTATCAGTGTTGCCAATTTGTTTTTTCTCTTTCTAATCTTCTAATCCGATTGATTAGTTAATTGAAGCCAAATGGTGAATAAAAGCTATCTTCGTTCTTGGCCAGTCAAAACGAAGCTTTTATTTCTCTTCTAGTTAATCAATGGATCACGTAATCGGCTGATGGTGAATACCATAGGAATTTAATCCAGTGTTAGCTTTGATTCTCAGATTTGCAGATCCATGGTTTAATCCTTGATCAATGAAGTTTGGTGAATACGACCCTAAGTGTACAAAACAGGGTTAGCTTAATTTTACCCGACTTGGGATTTTTTTTTTTTTTTTTCAAAATCCTTATTTAAAATTTCCTTTTTATCGGACTTATAACATACGTAATAAATATAATAAGCATTGTAACATGGACAAAGAATTTTCAAGTATAGTAGAGGTACTAAAATTGCTCTGAATGAATGAAGAAAACTTTCAAAAAATATATTTATTGCTTTAATTATAAAGAGAATTATAACATATACTTTCATTATTAAGAAAATAATTTATCATTAAATGACGAGGATGAAAATTTTGTATGACTGCCTAAGATCCCCATACCTAGAGCATGATGGGTAATGAAAAATATGCACAGATTGATAAATATTTTATAATTTTTTTTTTTTGTCTTTTTTTAATGGATATTGCTTTAAAAATGTCATACGACAAAAGTTTGAAAAAGTAATTGATTTATTTATGTAGTAAAATAATTTATTATTATTAAAACAACTTTTTCTCGTAATTACCTAATAATAATTTGAAAGTAATAAACTATATGTGTTTTCAGATTTTTTTTTTTTTTTCATATTTTACCCTTATTTAATTGATATGATACAAAACAAAATGTATTAATTAGTTGAAAAATAATAATTTAAGCATAATGCTTTATATTAAAATTAACTTTTCTAGCTATTACTTATTAAGAATTTTACAGTAATAAAATATTTTTTTTGTTTAAAAGTAATAAAATAATAATAATAGCAATAATAATAATAATAAATTATTTTCGTTCAAAGTTCAAAGTAGCAATTAATACAATCCAAAACACCATTAAATGAATTCAAAGATTATTATTATTTTTTCAGCCTGCATGCCATTCAACTTGAATTTTTGCTACTTTTAGTACTTTTATGAATCTTTTACAATTTGCATTAAAATAGATTTTTTTCAGAAACAGTTCAATTTAGATTAAGAAACTATTGCCTAAACTATTGAAATATACATATATATATATATATTTACATAATGTTACCTTTTAACATTTAAAAGGATGTCATTGTTATTTTAGCTCCGAAACAGAATCGGTCTTGCAATTGCATTTCGTGGAACCCAGTCGAATCAAATTTGGTGAGTAATGTTTTGAATAAATTTTATCTACTGGCATTCAATGTCTGTACTTTTTAGTTATTCTGTATGCTTGAGACACTTATAAACAACACTGTTACCTTAGGATGTGTATAATTAATGAATAAACCACTTCATCAAGGGAAAATGTTAAAAGTATTTGTCGGCAAATTTAACTGGAAGTGTGTATGAGGATAATCAGTGTTGCAAATGAGGGTCGCTTCATGTGAATTGCATTTTAAGAATCATGTTTGGTGCAAAAATAAAACTTTTGCTCTCAAATTAAGAAAATAATAAAACCAAGAAAAATGTTCATCCTTGTCACAAATAATGTAATTAAAGTGACTATTAAACTAAAGAGATGCACTGGGTGGGAAGCATTATTGAATGAGTAAGGAACATTTATTGAGAACACATAATTTAGCTACTTACCGATGATTAAATACACCATTTAGGTGCCTTAGACAAATTTAATAAATCTAATTTAACTAATAAGATGGGCTCTATTTATTACTTTTGTGTTATGTTGTTATGAAAAGACTTGAGCAATCGATGCTGTTTTTCTTCCCTTGAATAATTTTAATCTGATGCTTTTATTCCATTTCATTCATTATTACTTTCCAAACGCTATAATGAGGAAAGTGTTGTAATCATGTCAAAAATCCGAATTTGAGATTTTGATGTTTCTATACGTTTCAAGGTCCAATGAGTCCGCTTTCACTATTTTTACGATGATGTATGTGTGTGTGTGTGTGAACACGCTAGCATCTAAACGTTTTGCTCGAATGAGCTGTAAGTGGGTACACATGTTGCAAGTCGCCGTAGCATGAACCCTATTGATTTTGGTGAATCTAGCACTTATAGTTTTTTTACAGGGACACACAGAAAAATTCTTTATTATTATGGCATATGGGACCAAAATCTTAAAAGTGTGATAGCATCTAAACGCCTTATTCAATTGAGCAAAAAATTGATACACATATTATAGGTCACAGATACTCAATCTGTATAGATTTTGGAGAATCTAACACTTATAGTTTTTTTACAGGGACACAAAGAAAAATCCTTTATCATTATGGCCTGTGGGGCCAAATTTTAAAAAGTGTGATAGCGTCTAAACGCCTTATTCAATTGAGCTGAAAATTTATATGAATATTATAAAGAATGAAATGAATATTATAAAGAATATGAATATTATAAATGTCTATTTTTAAGATAAGAGTTCATTTTACCTCTGGTCAAGGCCCCTGATGACTTTGGTTTGTCTGTTTAATTTCTCTAAATATTTTTAGAGTACCTTCCCACCCAGCACAATATGTTTCAGGAATGTTGCAAAAGAGACTCGGCAGAAATGCTTTCTGATGTTATGTTTCTGTTTTTTTTTTTTTTTCTTTTTTTGTGTGTGTGTGTGGACATTTCTATATTTATGGTACTAATTTGTAACAATGACAGTGTTTGGATGTCACTTGATTGTTACGTTTTTGAAACATTCTGTGCTGTTAGACTTCATGTTACTCAAGTTCTCTCTGATGTATTCCTTATTAGAAACAGTGTAACCAGCTCCCAAAACAATTCCATTGTATTACATTCTACGAGAGATTTTTCTATGAAACAAATTTTAAAACAAAGCAGAGGGAAATTAACATTTATTATACATGTGTGTGCTTTCTACAGAATAGGGTTTAATTGTCATTAAGGTTTATAGGGTTGCCCATGCACTAAAAGATTGGATATAATTAGAGATGCATTTTCAGTTATGTTATGCATTTTTATCAGGGATTATAATTTGGTTTGTCTGTGTTGTAATTTTCATTGATATTTATAGAATGCCTTGAAATTAATATAGGTCAGTCAAGTTTACTATGGTACACTCTTCATTGAAAATGATATAACTAGCAGAAACAGCTTCTTTAGAGAGACTCGTGAAAGATTTTTGATACAGTCTGTGAGAGTATTTAAAATATATATATATATATATTTTAATGGCTTTATACTATACACAACATAATTAAACAAATGTACATAATTAAAATTCACCCAACCCTTTTTCTGTGCAATAGGGAAAAATTTGAGTAATGCATTGGTTTACTTTACAGGGTCCTACGGAATTATTCAGATGTATTACAGATATAAATAGAAATTGGCTAATGTAAATTTTCAGTGCTATGAGGATTTATTTTTACATTGTTGCCTATTCTGGCAAAATCAACCTTTTTAATGCTTTTCAGAGAATCCTAGCTTAAATCAAAATATGTGTTTGTCCGTTTTCCATAATAATAAAAAATGTATAACAGAAATTGGCTGGAATACTGTACTAGTCGAAAGAGGTAGTATTAATGAATTACAATTTGAACAGATCTGTTTTTTAAACATCTGCTTGCTGAGAGCTTCTTGCGGTCTGTTACAAAGACTTTTTGGTTTCTTAGTCAGTAGGAATAAAATTTCAAATTTCTCTCATTTTATAGACCAATTTTAACAGAAACTGGCTACATTAATTGTCATAAATATACAGTCAAAAAAAGAAAAAAAAAAAAAAAGTAATAAAAATTACATTTTAGAAGCTGAAGAAATAATTTGTTGGAAAAAAATTCAGAGGTCATGTAATTTTTTGTTTGCAAGTGTTCTTGTCCTGAATTCAGTTTACTTAGAATTATTACGAAGTAGATTAAAAGAAAAAGAAACTTACTTAAAAAATAAATAATATTTTAAGAAAGAAATCATCTTTGTAATTCTTCATTAAAAAGTGTTTTTTCCCCCTTTTAGTTAATTCAAGGTTTGGATAAATATAGAGGGGAGAACAGCATTCTGATATGGGATATTACAAGATCAATGTACCAGTCTAATGCATTGGATGCTGTTTCATCCTTTGAAAGACGCTCTGTTTTCCAGTTGGAACCTACAGCTACAAAACCTGTTGTGGAATTTGGTATTGTTTTAATATGTTTTCTCTGCTCAGTTCCTATTTTATGTGTGTGACGTAATGAAATTCTAATCTAAATTTATTGTCCTATCATCAAACCAGTTTAATATATTATTTTAAATGATAGTGCAACAAACATTATTAATCAATTAAAATACTATATAAACCTTACTTCATTGCTTCATTAGTTGCATAACTGCTTTCGCTGGAGGGCCCTCTGCGTCGTCGGTGCTTTGCCTTGTGGAAAGTGCCGCTAGATTTTGATGTTTACTTTGCTTTTCATCTTTCCTCTTGAGCAGGTGGTGCCACTGTAGGTCTAAACCAGCATTTGATTTGTGGTTATTAACTGAATTGCAGTTATGGATCATTTTGATAGTTTTGTGGTAAAAAGCGTATGTTGGATTATTATAATTCGCAATTTTTGTGGTATTATTAAACTGGATATCAATGTTACCATTTTGATAAGTTTTGGCCAAGGTGGTAGTACATTTCCCATATTTAATATTCTTTCAAACTAGTTTTAATTTTACGTTTCGACATTCCTATGTAACAGCCTGTTTCATTATTTTGATACTTAAACGGAATTTTTGTATATGCCAGCATGTTTTAAAGGGGGGGAGGAAATACAGTCTTTATCGCTTCTTATAATTTGATATATATTAGGATTAGGTTTAATGGGAATTTTAACGTTGAATTTACTAGCTTTATTTTTAACTTTGATGGATGCTCCTTGATCATAGGGTATTGAATAAGTAAATTTTTTTAATAAATTTAGCATTTACCTTAAATAATGTCCTTAGATCTTTTCTTCACTGTACACATTTCGAGTGCAACCGCACTCATCCTCAGGTGAGATGTGACTCTCTTCATCCTCGTCTTTGTCTGTTGCTGATGGTTGCCGGTTCGTCATTTCACTTCGCTTCGTTTCGGACAATTTTATTATTGGATGCCAGTCTTTCGGGATTATTGCGTGTTCTTTCTCGTTAACTGCGTAGGGGTTAGTAAGGATTTCAAGGGCTTCGCGTTTTAAGGCATAACTGTGATTATTATATGGAGCTAGTTTTTTAGTAGAAATTGTGTTAATATTGATAGGGTTGCTATTTTCGTTAGTATAATTGAAATCAATTTTGTAAATGCCGGGTGTGGATTTATTGTCAATTTTATCTTTTTTATTTCTGATATGCTGAAAAATATTTCGATTAGGTTTTATGGGGATGTTTATATTGTGTTTTTTTGCTATTGTTATATCAGAGTCACGAAAAGGAAAATCTATGAGCGGGAAAAAGAACATAAATCAGATTTAAAACATAATAGACAATCCACTGTGCTCGCATCTGTCCACTATAACAACCCTATCAATATTAACACAATTTCTACTAAAAAACTAGCTCCATATAATAATCACAGTTATGCCTTAAAACGCGAAGCCCTTGAAATCCTTACTAATACCCTACGCAGTTAACGAGAGAGAACACGCAATAATCCCGAAAGACTGGCATCCAATAATAAAATTGTCCGAAACGAAGCGAAGTGAAATGACGAACCGGCAACCATCAGCAACAGACAAAGACAAGGATGAAGAGAGTCACATCTCACCTGAGGACGAGTGCAGTTGCACTCGAAATGCGTATAGTGAAAAAAAGATCTAAGGACATTATTTAAGGTAAATGTTAAATTTATTAAATGAATTTATCGTCCTACAAGAAAATCTGTGTGATTAATAAGTAAATTTTATTGAGGATTTTTGATGGTTTTGAATACAGTTTAATTGGTGAGTTCTTTTTCTATATAATTTATTTACCAGATTTTTGGGGTAACCTGCATCAGTACTTAACTTCCTAATAAAATTGAGTTCCTCTTTTAAATCTGATTTATCAGTACAAATTAAGACCGCGTGATTAATGTAACTTTGAATTGCACTTAATTTATGTCTAACTGGGATCTTATTCCTATTATTTATAATTTCATTGCTTGACATGGGTTTTCTATAAACTGAAGTTTTTATGCCGTTACTGTGGCATTTTATTTTCACATCCAAATAGTTAATTTCATTATCCACTTTGTTTTCTATTGATCATGAAACATTTTCGATATGATCTATTTTTGAATTAATTTAATAATTAAATTTGTTTTTCTTATAAGTCAAAAACTAACTATTGTTTAATTATACTTTTATTATTTTTGTTTACAGATGTTTTATTAGACTTTAATAAAATTATTTGGTTAATTAAAACTTTATTATTATTATTTGACTTCATGCATTCATATTTTTTTTATTTAATTTGAACATAATTTTTTTATGTAAATTAATTGAGCTCTGCAGAATAATTCTTTTCTACTTATAAACTCTGAACTCCAGCCACGTTTCTCTGCAATTAATTACTCTCTGCTGCTAAAAATTAATTTTTGTAATTCAGTGTTTATGGATATGAAATCCTTCATATCCAACAGTAACCGCTTGCAGTGGCCATCCTTTGAACTTTTTTCACCTGCTGCTCTACAAGATTTACAAAATCTAAAGTTCAAACAAGGTTACAAATGTGCGTTGTAGCTGACAGACAGAAATTTGTATATCGAAAATAAAAGTGTTTTGGTGATGAACTTTTATCTTTTTTTTTTTTTTTTTTTCTGAGATGGTTTTGGCATGTCACAATTAGTGATGTGGATTGGGTAAATACCCAGTGGGTAGGTAAATATTTTTTGGGTATTTACCCGAGGCCTGGGTAAATACCCAAAAACTGGGTATTTTGGAAAAAAAATTATATATACTTTATTGCATACAATAATTTGACTTACTAATGCACATAAAGAATATTAATTACTGCTTTAATTATTTTTTCTGGATTTTGTTTATTTTTTATTTTTTTAATTTCATTAAGAGACTTTTACTTATTAAATGTTAATACATTTGATCAATTTTAAGTGGGGAAAAAAAAGGAAAGAAAGAGGACCTGCTTTGAACTTTAGGCGACTGCTTTGACTGTTAGGCAACTCTCTACTTATTGTAGCCAGTAACTAAAACCAATATTGGGGGCTTGTATGGGGTATTTTACCCAATTATAAATCATTAGCCAATACATATTTTTAAATTCTGTTTTGACATTCGGGAAATTCAAAACTGTTAAATTGATTATTATTATTATCTAAAAATTGATTTTTAAAAAATTTAATATTTTATTTTGAAGCTGTAAAATTCAAAATATCACTTAGTCAAAATTTGCAACATGCTTGTAATATATAGTACCTGCTGCTTATTAAAATCACTTTCGTCCTGAGCCAAAGTGATTTTATTAAGCAGCTGATTTTTATATCCGGCGAAAGATCCTGCAGCTGTACTCAAGAAAGAGGTATTACATTCCTGAATATGGAAAGAAATTTCAAAAGGTAACGAATAATGTAATTAATAAACAATATTAATTAAATTTTGATAGATAATTAATAGATTGTTCATTCAAAATAAATAAATTAAATACATCCCAAGTTTCGATACTCTTTCCTTCGAAGAAAATCATTATTACTTTCCCAAAAGTTCATGCATTTTTTATTTATTTATATAAGATCTTTCCGTTTAAATCTCTTGTTTCTTAGTTATTTCAAAATAAGAATTAGAAATTATCTTTTAATAATTAAAAAGAAAAAAATCACTTGCGAATGAAATCAAATTTGTAACTTATTACCACAAGAAAACGTTCTTTGAAATTGTCACCGAGACAAGTGATGGGGCATGTTCAATTTGTAACTATGCTGTAAGTGTAAAATCTTTGACAAAAAGTGATAACAGTGAGATTGCTGTTTTTATTTTCCTTTTTAGTTAAAAAAAAATCACAGATTAAATAAAATTAAATAATAATAAAAAAGAAAAAAAAATAGTGCGCATGAATTACATTTTTTGCTGCTGAAGATATTTTTTTTTAGTCTATTAACAAACGATGCTGATTTTATTAAGCGGCGGTTTAAAAAGTAGTTTGTATTGATTTGATTACAGTTCTGGTAATTTGATTAGATTAACCAGCTGATTTTATTAACCAATGAATTTATTAAGTGGCGGTTACTGTATTTTATTTTTGATCTTATTACAGAACTTAAAAAGTCTATTGTTATATATGTATTTCAAGTTTAAACCCCGCTCTCTATCTCTCAATCTCTCGTTTTTTTTTTTTTTTTTTTTTTAAATGTCATTTTAGGATAATTTTAATATGGTTGCAAAAAACCCTGCAATAATTCTCAGGACTTTTTAAAATAGTATCACAATTCCCTTTGCAATTGTATCTAGCTATCTTTTTTTTTTTTTTCTTTCCATTATCAGTTTCCTTTTTCATTTAAAACCAAACTCAACAGTTTCTTTCAGCTTAAATTAATTAATATTGCTATTAAAAATCTGAAAATACTTTATAGCTAAAAAAGAGCTAATATTTAAATCAAATATTTTATACAAAATGCATGATGTCGTATTGCATTTGTTTTTCTGATCAATTTTTTTAGTTTTATGAAAATTTAAAAATTTATGTAAGGCTCAAATGTTTCTAACTTTTCTTTACACACTCTGTCTCTCTCTTCCTTTCTCTCTCTATATGTAAATGCCATATTATACAGACATTTTATTCGAATAAAGTTCATTGAAAAATAAATACCCAGGTAAATACCCATTTTGGGTATTTACCTGGGTATATACCTTGGGTATTTACCCTTAAAAATAAATACCCGGGTATTTTACATCACTAGTCACAATGTAAGAAATTGCAAACAAACAAGTGCCTGTTTTAAACATTCTATTTTTAGTGTTAATGTCTACAAAATATCTTTTTATATTAAATCCATGATAATCTACAACTTTGCTTATCATGTTTTTCGCCCTCTTATTTTTCAACACTGGTGCATTTTTTACTAAAGTGAACAAATCTGATGAAATTTTCATTCACTTTTTTAGGCATCCTGATTAGTGAAGTCAATTTTACATCTTATAAGCATACTACTTCAAAAAAAAAAAAAAAAAGATTTTATAATATGCATAGTACTGGATAATTAAAAGTTTTTTTTTAAATATATAAATAAAATTGTCTATTACTGAGTTTTCTAAATAGATGAAACCACATAGAATGTAATTTTCTTTTTATTGTAATAAAAAGGCAATTTTCCAAAAAGTTTTAGATGCTTTAAAACTCAGATTTTTCTGCTCCAGTTTAGAGCCATGAAAACATCAAGATGCCAGAATGTCTTATTGGAATTTATTTTGTAAAAGTAAAAATGTTCTTTTGTATAATGTTGCTTAAATAGTTTGGGAAAGTAATGTGATTCTCAATTTATTTTATTTTTATTCATTCGAAGTGATATTTGATAATAAACCTGTGTTAGAATGATTCATTGATTTAAAATCTTTAAAAATGATTCCCCTTTTCATTGAGCAATTACTCTGTGTTTTCTATAATTGTGTCATGCTCCAAAAGAAAGATATGAAAGATAATTTTTTCCTCTCTCCATAATATTGATCCTCTTACTTAAAAATATTTAAAGTTTTTTTTTTTCCTCCTCCAGGAACATCCGAATCGACTCATTCTGTCCATTGGTTTCGCAACAATCCAAAAATTTTTGTGTGTGGATTGAGTAGCAAATCACTGAAGCTCTTTGACATGAGAGGTTTGTTAAAGGTTTTTTTTTTTTTTTTTTTTTCTTTTTGTGCTCATGATCTCCTTTTGAAAATTCTATTTGAAATTAATTTAGATTTCTCACATTGTAGATAATGCCAAAATCCCGGTGTCCACCCAGAGTAAAGCTGTCTTCAATTTGTGTGTGGATCCTCAAGTGGAGCACAGAATTGCTTCCTCAGTTGATGTAGGCCAATGCACATTTGTTTATTCGCTTTTTTTTTTTTTAAATGTTAGAAATTCCTTACTCTTCTTTTAATGAATCTTAGGTGAAGTGAATAAGCAAATATTGATAGACAAAGTTGACTTTTTTTTTTTTTCCTCTTAGTTATTATGAATGATAGCTCTTTTCTTTTCCATACACCGTTAATGATCTAGAAAAAAGCAAAACAGTTTTAAAGTTTTAACTGTGAGTTTTATTGACAATGCAGTCTTTTTTTCTTTTTTTTTCCTTCTTTTTATTGCTTAAAGATTCTTTTAATAATGATTGGGTAAATTATACTAAGACTAAGATATTGTGTTTGTGTTATAAGGTCCATACATTGCAAATTAATTGAACTTGCTATTTTTTTCTTTCCCTTTGTAACCATTAACAGGGTAGCCACTGGTCAGAGAATCATTGAAAAGTTAGGGAATTTAAAGGAATCCGAATTGCTGAAACCTAACTTTTAACCTTTCACAAAAATTCAAATTTGTCAGTCCCAATAGGACGAAAGTAAGCCAATTTCTAGAATTACAGTATAGTCGCAAAATTTTGGAATCATTCCAGACTCTTGTCCATTTTGGATTTTTTAAATTTCCAGATTTTCCGGATAAATATCATTATCTACTTCAAAAATATAATGGAAATAATTAAGATACAAATTATAAATAAAATTACTTTTTCTTTCTTTTTATATTTATTTATTTTTTAAACCAAAAAGCATTTATTTAAACATTTCTATTTATCTTAATTTCAGGGAAGGATTTATATTTGGCAACGTACTGCCCCCCCCCCCCCCCTGTATTTCCAGCGATACCTTCACTACATCTTTTTTTTTTTTTTTAAATATAAAGGAATTAAAAAAAAAAAAAAAAAAAAAAACCTGCCAAATAATGCACAAATTTCTGACATTTATGGAGCAGTTTATGATACAAATGTGTGATATTTATTGACATAATTATTGAAGTGCTAAGGAATGAAACTGCATTTGTATTTTTTCTCTAAACAAAATACTTTTTATGTTATAAATGACAACCCCTTCATAACTTTTCACAAAAATTCACATTGCAAAAATTGCTCTAACAAAAAGAGAGAGAGAATTACAGTTCAATTTTTTGTTGTTTGAGTAAAAATACCTTCAAGTTTTGCTCATTTATAAATAGAAATGACTTTGTGAATTTCACAGTTTGGACCAAAGAATCATCTCATAATGTTCATTTTGACGCTTTTTTTTCTATGAAATGTGATGTCATTATTGAAAAATGTTGTAAATAGATAACATTTTAATTAAAGGATAGTTTGATTTGTTAAATACCTTGGGGGGGGGGATGCATAATCCCCTTAAATTAATCTGTCCACAGTGACAGAAAATGAACTCTATGCTTGGCCACTATTGATGTTTTTTTTTAAATGTTTTTGCTTTGATGGTAGTCGAGTTTATTTGTAGCGCAGTTACATATTGTAAGAAAAACTACTGATTCAGGTGACTCATTTCATTGATGCACAAACATCATATGGTGTTGTGACATATGTTGTGTCAGTTATGTAACTGTTCTTTTCACAGTAAGTAGTTTATGCAAATATCTTACTTTTGACAGAGTATATATGTTTGTAGCTTATTCTTTTCAGTTGTCTTCACTCTCACTGTTAATCATGCTACCATGCTGCTCCTGATATATAGAATTTCTGAATTGCTCGATATTTTTGTTTATGTGATGAAATATAACTCAAGTGGAGTTTACTTAAATTACTTGTTAAGTTTATTAATAAGTTTTTTTTTTTTTTAATAAATTGAAGTTATGTTTTAAGATCGTTATCCTTTAAAAACAATTCATACACCATCTCATACATCTTTATTTTTACTTAATCTTTTATATTAATTTCAGTTTAGGGTAATAAAAGTAATGTTAGCAATTTCCTTTTGAAAAACAAAAATAAAAATAAAATATTTTTTTTTTTTTTTAAATATGAATTAAAATACTGTAGAACCCCGATCCATCGTTTTTTACAGGGTGCGTGAAAAAAAAGATGGAAGCGGGAAAATGACGAACGCAGGTTAAAGTCAAAACACGAAGAAAACAATGTTTATGAATTAATACGTACAATGTATACAGTAGTATACTACTAATGAAAATTAATTTATTACTTTCTAAACTGTCAAAGAAGTAAATCAATGTTGTAGAATATTAAGTAAAATTTATTTTTTAAAATCAGTAATTTTATGTTGGGTTTTTCGTTCATTTTATAAATGAAACAGGAATTTTTCCAGATTTATAACATTTTTCTGGTTCTTTTCTGTAATTTCATGTGCTTATATAAAAATTTGTGTATTTTCAAACGCTATAATTACGTCATTGGCGTGAAAGTTATCCCCTGTTTTTTCACCATTATTTTCAGTTTTTGAAATCATACATTTCTTCTATGCTTTAGGATACCACATGTCACAAAATCTTGATTAATCCAAATATTACCACTATATTTTGTACCAGACGCATCCTCTGCTACACGCCACCATTCTTCATCTGCATTATCATCATCAGCATCATTTTCTTGCCCATCTGTTTGGTATTCTTCTTTTTTTCATATGTAACCACATTCCACGAAACAATTTTCTGAATTACTGAAGAGGTTACTTGCTGCCATGCTGAAATTACAAAATGAACAGATGGTCTGAAGACATGGCATCACAATTTTGATCCTCCATAGAAATGGAGAAAAGAGTTATTTTAGGATGAAAGAAGGAATTCCAGTTTGTGTGTCATATGGAACCTCTTGACCTACAGGAGAAAATGTTTACAAGGTCAAGAGAAAAATTTTACAACGATGAATGCGGTAAAACGACTTTTTGAAGCATGATACATGCAGGTATCATTAACATTATTTAAATACAAATTATGCAGGGACCATAGGAAAAAAAACAATCAATACAGGAACGATAGATCGGGGTTTCACTGTATTTGCAAATTCTGTGCATTTATGAATGAAAATTGGCTTCGGAAATGTGTCAGAAGGTAGCAAGCTCTAATTTTGGAACAACTTTTAAGCAGCCAACTACTCCTCTCTTTTTACTCCCCTCCCCCCCCCTTTTTTTTCTCCTCTGCTCCTTTTTTTTTTTTTTTTTACAGTTTCTCCTCATAAATTTATCAGTATCACAAAATAATTGATTTTTTTTTTTTTTTAATTATTACTATTATTATTATATATATCAGTAGTTTTGAATAAATTCAAAACCAGACCAAACTTATAATATTCTTTATAACTTATAATAGAACAGATTTTTAACATTGATCTAATTCTTAAAAAAAAAAAAAAAAAAAAAAAAAATGCTTACAAAAATTTCCTCTCTTTTGGTAAATTTTTGTCATATATAATGTTTTTTGTACTGTGTTCTGTAAATATCATTAAAAGATAATTTTTTTACATCATTATAGAGTAAACCAAACTAGTTAAGCATTTCTTAAACGTATTTTTTTTGTTTACATTTCACAAGATCACTTATATGGTTTTCCTGACTATAGTAAGTTAATAAACTCTTCTAAAATGAAAGAGGGTTGAAATACCTTCTCGGGGAAGTTGGGCATTTGTTACAATAATCTTTCAAAATTTTTGAGACTATTATAAACCATTTAGAAATATTATTCATCAACAATAGATATTATGATGAGAAATGGCGAAGGCATAATTAGTGTGAGTGTCCCAGTGGGAGTGACCTAGTTCGATTTCTGTCTCTTGCATTTTTCATGTGGTTGGTATAAAGTGCAACTCCCAGTTTTTCTAAATAAATTATGAATAACTTTGAACATTAAAAAAAAAAAAATGATACTATAAACTTAAATTTCATTGATTATTTTTGTATGAAATAACAAACTAAATCTGTGTGGTAAAAAATATTTTCTTTATTCTCTGAATTTATAAGTGATTATTATAAAGCAATATCCAATGAAACAGAACAAAAATATTATCATGTTCATTTGTGTAAGTAATTTTTTTTTCTAAATTTTGTTTGATTTTGACTTTTTTCCCCTTGATTTTTAATTATATTAAAAATAAATGCTGTGAATGATTAGTAAAATGTTATTGCTTCTTTCTAATTATCTTTATATTTTTATTATTTTTATTTTTTTCTGTGTGTGCATGTTTGTGTTAAGAGATGCAAAGTATTAAAATTAAATTTTAAAATGAGGTAAATTCATGGGATTAAAATTAAATTGTATTAAATCCTTCATATACAGAGGTATAATTGTATCTCTGTACTTTTGGCAGATCTATTTCCACTGCGGATACCTTCAGCCACACTGGCCTGCCTTCGAAAAATTGCACTTTCTCTTCGTCTTCCATATTGACTTTGTATAATCGCACCATCTGGCATCACTGAGGCTTGGATCAGAAATATTACAAGTGCTCTTATTGGTCAGTACTTCCACACAATGCATATGAGTGATTTACGAAATTCACTAGTTTTCCAGGATTGTTAAAGTCAGTTTACAAATTAACCACCTAAATATTGACGAAAAATTAGCAAACTTTGTAAGTAACTCATACACATTGCATGGAAGTACTGACCAATAAGAGCACTTGTAATATTTCTGACCCAAGCCTCATGGACGGTAGATGGCACGCTATATTGTGTCAGTCTGGAACATGAAGAGGAAGTGCAATTTTTCAAAGGCTGGCCAGTATGACTGAAGATGCCCTGGGGCACAGTGTCTATATGTCTACCAAGAAATGAAGTACAATTTAAATTTAATCAGATGGATACTAAAGTATCGTGTAATAATAATTTTATTTGCATCATTGAATTGTAATTTTATAATCTATTTACTTATCTTTTTTTTCCCTTCTACTTGATTACAGAATTCTGTTGCTTTATGGGATGTTAGGAACTTTGAAAAACCTGTATCCTTTTGATGTTTTACTTGCAGGCTTTGCCCGCTTACTGTAGACAAATCACTTTAATTCCATATGTAATAACGTTAATCTTTGATAAGGAAGGATTGCTTAAAAATATTCACTGCTCTTTTGAGTCTGATTGTCAAAATGATGGGATTTTTAAGGACAAGTTGTCAGATAAGTTGCATTCAGTTGTGGCTAAACATTGAAGTACATATGCTTCATCGTCACTCATTCTAAAATAGGGGTTGTTTCATAATTGTTTGCTGAAATTCAGTATCCTTTCACTGCTGTTTCAAAAAAAAAAAAAGGAGAAAGAAAGAAGAAAAAGAAAGGATGATAGAAGAGAAATTGCAAAATATGTAATTTATTTTTCTGTAAATCTTTTTTTTTTTTTTTTTTGCCAAAATATGCTATTTCGTTGCTGTTAAAAAAAAAAAATAATAATAATCAGTTAGAATTATTATTATTATTTTTTTTTATTCATGAATTCATCAACCGTGAATATTAAATTTAAGTAAATTGGAGTGTAAAGGTTGATATTTTTATTTACCAACTATGTGAAAAATACCAGAGCCGGGAATCAAACCCGGGCACCTCCGCTTAACGCACGGATGCTCTACCACTCAGCTACCCTGGCTGACAACCAGCTAGGCATTTCTCACATAATATTTGTTGGCAAAGTCACCAAGTCTGAAAACGCAGATATATCAGGTGAGACAATATTAATCGTAGCACAACTCCGTTTGCAGACTCGGTGACTTTGCCAACGAATATTATGTGAGAAATGCCTAGCTGGTTGTCAGCCAGGGTAGCTCAGTGGTAGAGCATCCGTGCGTTAAGCGGAGGTGCCCGGGTTCGATTCCCGGCTCTGGTGTTTTTCACATAGTTGGTAAATAAAAATATCAACCTTTACACTCCACTTTACTTAAATTTAATAATCAGTTAGTTAGTAAAATTAGTGATATTTTTTGCAGCCTCTGATTTATAAAATACATATTTGGTGAATAAAAAGTTTTTTGATTGTTGACAATACTGGATAAATAGGATTATTTTATTTTTAAAGAAAAGAATAATTGTACATTCTATGTAAAATTAATATGTATTCATAATAGTAGTAGTTAACTAGGAAGAAAATTTTGTGCTTGTGGGGACATCGCTCCCCCCCCCCCCTGGGGGGGTAAATTTTCAAGATGGGTATATTTTCGAAAGGTCTCGTCAATGCCTTTAAAATGAATGGTTGAACTATAGATCCATGATAATTTAAAACAAAGTTATCGATTTTTTTTTTTTAAATATTGAGAAGAAAATGGACTTTTTTTTTTGGATATTTAGTGTTATACTACTTCTCTAATATGGAAATTGTCTGCATTATCACGGAAGATAATTTTTTTTTAAATAATAATTTTAATAAATTATTTTTACTGAGTGAATTTGTATAGGAAAATATAGAAGAAAGTCATGTGGTGGCCACAACATACTAGTTTAAAGACCACCTTGTTAAGTTTTGAATAAAACAAAAATGAGAGCCATTTTTTCAATTACACAATTTTCTCCTTTTATCTTGTATAAAATAAATTTGCTTTCCATTATTATTTATTTTATTTTACTGCACTTAGCTTACACCCTTTCATTTATAATTTTTAAGCTAATTAGCACAGTTATTATTAATAAGCGTCTTTTCCAAGTTCTAGATCTTTTTTTTCTCTCTCTCTTTGTTTATATGTAATAACTTTTAATACAGCCAGTCACACATAAAACACATCACTAAAACTTTCTCTGAAGCAAGATTGCAAATGAAATAAATTGAATTAAAATGTAATTTATAGAAATTTCAATCAAAAGAAGGACAATAGAATAAAAATTTTGAATTGTTTGGATAGGGGAAAGAAAACTGTTTAAATCAGTATTTAAACGCATAGATGTAGTAATAAGACATAGATTGATCATTGAGAGGGGAAAAGTGATACCTTTTTTAATTGGGAAAAGACAACCATTTTACTCTCTTATGAATGTATTTCCCCGAGTGAATATACACGGGAATACACACAGATAACTTAGCAAATAAAATTTATGCACTAAAAGATAATGAAAAACTCCAGATACCCTTTTTTCTTTCTTTCTTTCTTTTCGTTTTCCTTTCCTTTTTTTTTTTTTTTTGCTATACCCTAATATACTCATGTCTGCACAAAACTGTCTTTTTTCAGCATTTATTATTATTATACTTCTTTGAGATAAAAATCGTCTGCATTCATCATGAAAAATAATTTTAATAAATTATAATTTAATAAATTATTTGTATTGCATAAATTTGTATAGGATTACATATGGAAGAAAGTCTTGTGGTGGCCACAACATACTCGTTATATATTAAAACTTTTGCGGCTGAAAGCTACATTTAAAAGAATTTTGAGAATTCCATATTACTTACCAATACAAAATCTTAAAAAATACTAAAATTTAAAAAAAAGTATTCCATTAAATATGAAAACAGTAATTATCTCATAATAATAGCAAAGCAACTGATTATAAAAATTATATTTTTCATAAATTACTTGAATATAACTTACTTATGGAACCTACCCCATTTCTTTTCATATATTTATTAGAACACTTAAAAGCCGTTCGGCATTTTCAAAATTCATTACCATTCTATTCTATTACTGTTTTTGAGTTTCAACTCTCTAATGGCTGATGCCAAAAATTTTTTTTTTTTTTTGGCATCAAAAATCTTTGCTCGTTAACATGGGGATGATAGATCTATATAAATTACTATATTTATGTTTAAACAGTGGTTTAAATCAAATGGTTTAAACCGTGCAAACCCTGCTGTTTACAAAGCTGATTCCTGAAACATGTTACTTATTTTCTTATATCTGATTAGCCAAAATGGGTATTTATTAGCCCATCAATCATTTTCTCAAAATAAAAAAACATAGCCAAGAGCACATTAACAAAATTAAGCCTTTTATCAAGATTAATGCAACATTTAAAATTGTCTCTGTAGATGAATCAGAAAGTGTATCAAAATCTGTATAGCAACAATCACTACTATGTACATATGCACGTTTTACGTACATTTAAAAAGACTGTCACTGGACGTGCTAATTTGTCATGTATGAATCTGATAATGCATAAAAAATAAACATTGGCATAAAATCTTCATATGTTTGTCTGTCATTGACTGTCTATCGTGCACAGGGCGACAAATTTTTATTTTTTGGAAAATGTGGATGAGCTTAATACCATAAAATGCATAACATTTTTTTTTTTATCAATTAATGAAAGTCATGGTTTTAAAGGCTAGTAATATATATATATATATAAAATACCAAAATTTTTAAAAATTCTGATTCTGATTTTTTTTTTTTTTTTTTAAAGGATTTTAGGAACAGTCTTTAAAGACTAGAAATAATCTAATGAAATTGAAATGGCTAGCAGCTATTTAATAAGACAAAAACTATTAAGGTTGTTGTATTTTTAAATTTTAATTTCAAATTTGTTTCACATGCATTTAAGTCTTTAAAAAAAGAATGGTTGATAGTGTATGCCATGTATATAATTTATATTTGTTTCACAGGCAAGTTAAATTGCTGTTATTTTGTATCACATAAACTTTTTAAAGCCAATTTACGCTTTCAGGCCTCATAAAAATAAGTATTCCTGAAGCAATGACGAAGATCCATGTCATTCTTCCCTCGTATTTGTGTTTGGTCCATTGGAACATCAAGATGGCATCAGGAAGTATAGGGTGAAAGAGGATGATTTGAATATTACATTCCCAAGACGCATGCACCAAAATTAGAGGACAGAACTAATACATTGAAATCTAATTTGTCGTAAAATTTTTACAAGATGGTTATTGTAATAAATGTGAAACCTGAGAGCAGGTTTTTGTGGCAAAGAAAATTTGTTACATTTCCATCGGGATGGGCCAAAGAATTTGTAGAGTGAGCTAAAATTTATGCGTTGTTAGTAGTATTATAGAGATGAAATAAAATTTATTTACTTAATGAAAGACTTAGGTAAGAATGATTTGTGGGAATAACCAAGCAGAAAATAAGGATTTAATTGGAGCTAAATAGCTTTGGAGGATTGTTGAATAGATCCAATTGAAGAAAATATATTTATCTATGTTATTGGTTTGTAAAAGACAAAACATATGATATTCCAATGTCATATATCCTTTTATAAATAAATCATTAAAAGAAAATGCACACACTATTTATTTTAAATGAATATATAGCATGCTCGAAAAATGCCTGACTGATTTTAGGATGTCCATCTTTATGAATCCCTCAAAAGTTGTGTTCCTTAACTTCTTTATTTCAGGTTACTACAATGTATGAAGCGAAATCCATCTTGAAAATGTGTTGGGCACCTACTAGGTAAGTTTCACTTCTTATAATGTTGACTCATACAATACTCTCTCTCTCTCGGAACACTTAAAAAGCTGCTTTGTTTGTTAGTATATAAGTTCTACATTTTATTTTTCATTCATATCATACTTTCTTTATTTCAGATTTGATAGCACTTGTAGCTTATAACAGTTTTATTGCTTTATTCTATTTATAAAAACACAAAAGTCTTTACTGAGGTTTTGGTTGTTAACTTTTCTAACTTAGGGATGTACAGATTAACAACAAAATGAATGAGAAAATCAAGACTACTCTAAATGTAACTAACAATTTAATCTTTAACTAGAAACTACTTCAAGTTTAATAATAAATATAAGTAAAAGAATCCCTATGGGATCATGGCAGAATTTAAACTAAAAAAAAATTAAACAACTTAATGATAGCATTAAATACTGGTCCAGGTACATTCAGTGACATTTTTGCTGTCATCCATGGAAATTCTAAAACCAAAACATGTCTAGAAAATCTAATCTTTTTGTCATGCTCCTATAGAAGCCATTATCTTTTTTTTTTAATTTTGAAAGCATTCTTGATAGGTTTCACAGGGATGAGATTTTTCAGCTTTTTTGTACATTTAACTTTTCAACTTTTTTTTTAATTTTTCAGTTTTTGATGTGCATTCGTTCTTTTTTTATACATTGAAGATTAAAATAAATATTTATTACTCTAATTTAATAGATTTTGTCATCAAAATTCTAGTATTTCATTTCAACTTCTTGCCTTTGCATACAGTTTCAGCTTTTTTGTATTTTTGCTAATCTCATCCCTGGTTTCAGATGTATTCAAAAGGTGTGTTGGGTCTTTATCGTTTCTAATATGTTGGAATATACTTTCATTAAGCTTAATTAGAATATTGAATGCAGTCTAACCTCATTAACGGGAACACGCTTAACGTGATTTACTTTTAACATGAACTCTTTCTATAATCCCTGTCAAAATGAAGATTAGCTTCTGAGTTACTGATAGCATGAACAATTTTCTTATTCCCCTTGAGATTTATGTTAACGAGGTTCAACTGTATTACCTTTGAAATTGAAATTAACAACCTACTTAACTATTCATATATTTTTAATTAGATCACAAAATAATGAAATACAAGCTACAGTGTTCAGGAAACCAAACAATAGTAATGAAATAATTAATATCAAGTGCAAAACCCCCAATCATGGCTGGTAACAGGGAATAAAGGGGCACACCAGCATTATCAGGTGCCTGTGTGCAGGGATTTAGTTGGCACCCTAAATTACCTTTTTTAAAAAAATTCCTTTATAAAAATATATCAGTTAGGGAGTAAATTAAATCGCAAAACATAAAAATCATAAATTTATTGGACATTGAACAATTGTAAACAAATGAAGTAAATAAATATCTAAAATAAAATTAATTACAAAATAAATAAACGAAATAAACAATAAAAAAATATACTTTGCTAAGAGTAAAAATAAAAAACATTATACAAAAAGATTCAAAAGAACCTGGCTAAATTTAAAAGGCAGATAGAGGGGACCAAAATAAGTGGATTTCGCGTTGGATTATATGTGCGCTATCTCTGTGAATTTCATTTCACTTTTGGTGGTCACTTGGAAACATGAAAAAGCCCATTCTCACTCAATTCCAGATAAAATATATTCAAATGTTTTACGATTCAGCATCTTGCCTCAAGGGAAATCACCACTGTACATTCTTTCAACAAGTGCTCTATTTATGTTTGTAGTCTTATACATGAAATGCATATCAGTAAACTTCAGTTTCGTATAACGATACATTCTGCTGGAAATTTCTGTGGGGAATGTTGATTACAGACAGCAGGGCCGGTGCCAGGGATGAGACAGTTATCGCCAATATGGCTTAGTTTAAAAAATATAGCAGAGCATAAATGCTAGGCAGTGAAAACATCTCCATTAGTTAGCTTAAAGATTTTAATGTATATGAGGCAGTTCTAAAAGATGACAAAGTCATTGTAAAACAAACAAACAATTTTATTGAACAAACTTAACAAGAAAAATTAAAACTTAACAATTAGAATATTAATAAAAATTGAAACAATCATTTAAATCCATCTCAGACAAGTCAAGTGATAAAAATTAGCATCCAGTACTAACAAAATTTTTAAACATTAAACTCAAAAATAATTAACCTTAAACTTTATTAATTTCATTATGTAAAAAGTAAAAGAGAAAAAACGATGTTAACTCTTAAAGTTAACAAACAACATTTCAAAAACATGGCAGGCAAAAAAAAAAAAAAAAAAAAAACATACGACGTTAACCCTAAAGGCCAACGAACAACAGATTCAAATACCTGACTCCATGATTCAAACTTTTGAAAACGAACGGCAACACTACACGGAAGGAAATCGGGAGAAAAGGTAAACAAACTTGTTAAACTAAGGCCACATCATACCTTTAAAAGTTCATGTTTAAATGAAGGAAAACTGTTTAAATGACTTAAATTAAATATACCTTATTAAAATCCTTAGAATGTTTGAGCCTATATATTTCGGTGCCCAAACAGGGCCATCATCAAAGCTTGAAATGACAAGAAACTATAGCTGGCTGGTTTGTTTACTCTTCTCCTCTTCTTCATCATCCTCTTCACTTCTCTTTGTTTGCTGAAACAAAGAGATGTCTTTATTGAGTGGCAGCCCTGAATGTACTTCCATCAGTTTTCAGCTATTGTCGCACTATAATCTAGTTCTTTTGTGTAGCCCTATAAATGAACAGTAAATGATTTCCCTGCCATATTCTACATGAGACATGTTTTTATGCATATAAAAAATATATATTCATTTCATTTGGTTTAGTGCAGTCTATAGATGTTAAACTCTACTTACCTGCAATTTCCTCCATAGACCTAATGTATTTGAATACTTTTGAGTGTTCCTGTACACGAACCATTTGCTTCATCTCAACGAAAAGCTTAGTATAGCATCCCTGTATGATACACATTTAGAATACCAAGTTTGGACTTTCTGCTTCTATTTGTTCTTGAGATATGCTGATAACAGATAGACACACAGACAGACACACACACAGACCAACTGCTTGATTTTCAGATTCAGGGGAACTCAAAATATGTAAATATAACAAAAACTCACTTTTGAAAATTTGACCCAAAAACAAAGTAAAAAGAGTAAATATTATTGATTAGTGCTTTTTTAAAATTATCTTTTTCCTAATGTATATTGATTTTTATTGAACATTGATTTTATGTCCCCCCCCCCCCCAAATTTCATGTTTTTGAAGAAGTTCTAATGTAGCGGGGGGTTTCTTTTATGTTTAATAATTTTTCTTCTGGTATTTATGAGGATAATTACTGTCTTGCAAATGTTAAATTCACTACATTGAGTTTAACTTTCAGCATACATGTTTTTTTTTTTTTTTTTAGAAAAAAGAAGGAAGGAAAGAAATGTTTCTTGAAATATTTAGAACTAGCTGAAACCCGTCAAATTCGACGATCACTTTATTGACTGTAATGTTTCAAAAATCATCGCATCATTATAAATGTATTTCAAGTTAAAATATGTAATATAATTTATGACATTTCACTTTAAAAAAAAAGAAATTCGGAAAAATACTTATAAATAGAAATACTATATATGACATAACTTTCTACAAAGTACTGTTAATGTGACATCAAACTGACTCCAAATAAACAGTTGCTATCTTTTATTTTCTATTCTGTTAAATACTACATGTTAGCTGACCCGACCGGCATTGTTCGGGCCTATAGCAATAACCTTAAATGAACCTTAAATTTGTATGGTTTTACATCTTTAACTCAATTTTGTTTGAATTTCTATTTTTAAATAAAAGCATCGCAAAAAAAATAATCAGCTGTAACAAAAAAATTACCTCGAACGGAACGAAACTCTGCCTTGTAACCCCGGTGCCTTCGGCAGCGCATACGCCGGTCGTTAATAACATAAAAATATTCCCAAAAATTAATCTGGAACCAAACGAACACGCTCGCTGTTGCCCGGGCCCATGATACCTTAACTGAACCTTAAATTTGTATGATTTTATACTTTTAACTCGATTTTGTTTGAATTTCTGTTTTTAAATAATAGCATCACGAAAAAATGATTAGCTGTAACAAAAAAAAAAAAAAAAAAAAAAAAAAAAAAAACCTCGAACCGAACAAAACTCAGCCTTGTGACCCCCGGAGCCTGCGGCAGCGCATACGCGGGCCGCTAATAACATAAAAAAATTCCAAAAAATTAATCTGGAACCGAACGAACTCGCCCGGCAATGCCCAGGCCCATGATAATAACCTTAAATGAATCTTAATTTTGCATGGTTTTATATCTTTAACTCGATTTTGTTTGAATTTCTATTTTTAAATGAAAGCATCATAAAAAAAATAATATCTGTAACAAAAAAAATTACCTCAAACAGAACGGAACTCGGGCTCGCGACCCGGTGCCTGCGGCAGCGTATATGCAGCCCGCTAATAACATGAAAAGATTCTGAAAAATTAATCTTGAACCGAACGAACCTCTGACTCGTGTTACCGCTGCCTGTGGCTGCGGCACCGTATAGCAGGCATGCTACGCACGCACTGCAAAATCCCCTTTCCTCCACCAGGGGGCGCAGTATGTTGTATACGAACATCACCAATTGCCTTGAATTTCCAAGACCTTTCATATAAGGCGTCACATGGTGGTTTCAACTGCAAAATCCTTTAGTTGCTCTTTCCACTGCCAGGGGATACAGCGTGTTCTATACGGACAGCACCAATGGTTAGGAAATACCAAGACCTTTAAAATAAGATGTAACATGTTAGGGTCTACTGTAAAATCACCTAGTTCCATTTTTAACCACCAGGGGGCGCACTATATTGTATACAAACATTCCCAATCAACATGAAATTTTAAGACCTTTATCACCAATCGTCTTGAATTTCCAAGACCTTTCAAATAAGGTGTCACATGGTGGTGTCAACTGCAAAATCCTTTAGTTGCACTTTCCACCACCAGGGGATACAGCGTGTTCTATACGAACAACACCAACGGTTAGGAAATACCAAGACCTTTAAAATAAGGTGTAACATGTTAGGGTCTACTGTAAAATCACCTAGTTCCATTTTTAACCACCCAGGGGGCGCACTATATTGTATACAAACATTCCCAATCAACATGAAATTTTAAGACCTTTATCACCAATCGTCTTGAATTTCCAAGACCTTTCAAATAAAGTGTCACATGGTGGTGTCAACTGCAAAATTCTTTAGTTGCACTTTCCACCACCAGGGGGCACAGTGTGTTCTGTACGAACATCACCAACGATCAGGAAATACCAAGACCTTTAAAATAAGGTGTAACATGATAGGACCTACTGCAAAATCACCTAGTTCCATTTTTCACCACCAGAGGGCGCCCTATATTGTATACAAACATCTCCAATCAACATGAATTTTCATGACCTTTAAATGAGGTGCTACGTGTGTGGGTCTAGAACGGATTTCCCTCTCAAACAAATTCCTCCCTTTCCCCCCCCCCCCCTTCTCCAAATCTACTTTCCCCCTTTTTCCCCCTTTAAAATCGAAAATTCCAAATTCAGCTGCAAAATCCTTTAGTTGCACTTTCCACCGCCAGGGGGCGCAGTGTGCTCTGTACGAACATCACCAACGGTCAGGAAATACCAAGACCTTTAAAATAAGATGTAACATGATAGGGTCTGCAGCAAAATCACCTAGTTCCATTTTTCACCACCAGGGGTCGCACTATATTGTATGCAACAGAAAGTGATTTTTTAGTATTCGACTCTAGTCCCCATATGTACAATTTCTTCACCGTGAAGTAATTTGAAGCTTAGTTAAGCTCGTAAATGTGTTTTTAACCCAAACGGGTGGGAAACGGTTTCCCACCCGTTTCCGCGGGGGAGGGGGGGGAGAAACCGTTTGACTTTTTTTTATTTTTCTCTTCTCATAGCACATCTACAGACCAAGACCTTTTTTTAGACACCTCAACCAAATTTTTACACCAAGTAGTTCTCTCAATATAGTGGAGACAGACAAAAACATGTTTCAAATTAATATATAGATGGGAGAACATTTAATAGAACAACTTACCAAGTTATAATACTTAACAAACATGTACACACAGTAATGTTGAATATACATGAAATTAATTTATTCAAGTTAACTTTTTAATTTCAGAAATCCATTTTGTCTGTTCAGTAGGATGATGTTAGTGTCTTATTTCTAGGGACAATGTTAAAGATGACATTGCCTAAGGCTTGTAATTCCTGTCAGTAGCCCTGCCCCTTATAAATACAAATTAAATTCACAATTAATATCTTCTCTAATGAATTCCTATTAAAACATAAATAACATGTCTGAAATCACATAAAAAGACTATTATAATGAAGGTCTTGTAAATAAATTGTACAAGTAAATTATATTGAAAGTGGACAGAAACCTAAAGATAAGTTCACAATATCAGTTCCTTACAATAAAGAACCATCACCATCTTCATCTAAAAAATGCAGTGGAGGTGCCCTAAATTGTAAAGACACACAATTATTATTTCAGGTTTTGCCTGATGAAGGACCCCCAATGATAATTAACATTTGACACTCTGCTTGAGAGTATATGACATTTTTGTGAAGTAAGATGCAAGAGAAATTATTATACAGTACGGAGTCGAAAATCTGGACTCCAAAAATCTGGAAAATTTCATAATCATCAACAGTGATTCTTTTTTTTTTTTTTTTTTAAGTATAAATATATCTAAATAAAGAACCGAAAAAGTATTTATTTCTTAGTCATTTTCAAAACCAGCATTTGCAATGTCTGAAAGAGGAGGGAGAAGAAGATTATAATAATAGTAAAAATTCTTAAACATTTATCTAATTGAGAGATAAATTCCATATTCTATTTCAATTATGCTCAAACTTTTAATTGAAAAACCTAAAATATTTTAAAAAAACGGAAATGTTTTAAAAGTGGTATGTTTTTCTTATTTATTTTATTTTATTGTAACTTGTACTAATTTTTGTATGCAAATATTTCAATAAATCTGTTTTGTTTTATTTATTTATTGTTAGTTGATAAAAAAATATTACAGAATATATTTAAAAATCATAATATATAATTTTTTTACTTGAATTTGCATATTATCCAAGTAATTAAACCAAAATATTATATTTTTTAGACATGACCAAAAATCCAGGAAATCTGAAAATCCGGAATCGCCGCGATCCCGACGATTCCGGATTTTCGGCTTCGTACTGTAGTGCATTCTGCTTTCTAACTGCATAAACATCTAAGTCCTATAAATGTTGAATTTTACAGGTCTGGTTTATTAGCCATTTTATGCAAGGATAGCTCTACAATTAATTTGAACGACATCCAGTCTCCTGCGATGAATGATGAGGTTGAACCGACTGTCGTCGAAAGGAAATTGCAACGTGAGTGTCAGTCTTATTCTTTTATGAAAATATATGTAAAATGAATGTGTTTTTACTTTCTTCTATATTCAATAGAAGAAAGTATTGGATTCGTAAAAATTTTCGACCTCGGGTTTTTGATGGATTGACACGTTTTGAGAGCTGTAGAACACCATTTAACCATTTTTAGGAAATGTCTGTCTGTCTATGTGTGTGACAAAATTTTGTGGCAACTGTATCTCAGGAACTACAGCACAGAATTTCATACAAGTTGGTATGTAGTTGCACCTTGACTTAAATGAGTGCCTATCCACTTTTGGTAGAAATTGTCTTACAGGTTGCGTTGACATCCCGCTTTTTCTAAATTTTTAACAGGGTGATACAGGACAAAATTTTGTATAAATGTGCATACAGAGAATTATTTTTTAGTAATCATTATGAAATTTACAAGAATTATTTATAATAGAGATAGTCAACTGGGAAAATTTTTTTGTATGTGTAGGAGCCTCGGCACCCCCCCCTGGGGGGAAGTCCCCCCTCGAGGGGAGTAAATTTTCAAGATGGGTATCTTTCGAAAGCTCTCATCAATACCTTTAAAACGAATGGTTGAACTATAAATTTGTGATAATTTAAAACAAAGTTATAGATTTTTTTTTTTTTACTTTTAACCAAAAAAAAAAAAAACGAAAAAAAAAAAAAATCGTAATATTTTTTTTATATTTTTTTTATTGTTATTGAGTGAATTTGTATAGGAAAATATAGAAGAAAGTCTTGTGGTAGCCACAACATACTAGTTTAATATTGCATCCTCAACAGAGCAATGTTTAAACACTTCCTTTAATATACACTGATTCCAAAAAATTAGAGGAAATCATGTTTTTGGATATGAACTGCATAGGAAGAAATATTATAAAATGTGAGCAAGAAAAATGAAGCAATGATCAAGGAATATTTAAAGCCATTTCTCACAAGGAAGGCAGGCATGCGGGCACTCTAAAAATTATCAAAAAAAAACCTGAGCATCTACTCGCCTTATCTCTATATATTAGAGAAAAGTTACTGTCGCTGGCATCAAATTTCCTTTTGTCTGCTACGGCATCTCATTGTGCAGGGCAATATCCTTCGCATTATGAGTGGTATCAATGTGTGCAGAATACTCCAAAGTTGACATTTCACTTGATTAGAAATTTCTATAATCTTAATTAATGAAGTTATTAATTAAAAACGTCAGGTTAATAAATGTACTCTATTTGCCACCTTGAAAGAAGTTTCTCAAATTATTGTTCTTTCAGACGTACAACATCATTTTCCACAGGAAAATTAAAATGCTATCAATGTTGTAAAAAAAAAAAAAAAAAAAAGAAATGTCAATGTTGCTATTGCTAACAAAGAAATTTTTTGTCTGCAGATGAATAATGAAAAGTGTTATCTTAGATATTTTCAGTGAAAAAAAAATTAATTTAGGATAGTTTCATTGATTTAAAGAAATCTATATTAAAACTGTGTAAATGTAAATTATGTATGGAAATATTGTTTAAAATTTCTGTATCACAATAGTTGCTCTGATTTTTTAAGTCTATTGCTTCTAAATTTTTAGTCATGAAGTTGGCAGCTCTGACATAGTGTTATGCTTTTATTTTAATTTGATGCAGATTGCTTCGCATAGTAGTATTACCTTTTTTACTGTATTGTTTGGAACCATAGAACTGAAAAAAATTTCTAAATTTTTTTATCTGAATTAGTGAATTTAAATTTTAATAACAATAAAAACTGTTTTCCTTGATTAAAAATTTGAACTTTTTGTTTTACAGAATGCATCATTCATAATACATGTTAGTGAAATTATGTTTTGTTGAGAACCATAGACTCAGCTCTAGAGTCTTTTAAATAACTAAACTTTAATTAGAACAGCCTTAATGACATGCACATGAAACAGAAGGAAATTTTATTTTGCTATCTTAAGTAAACCCTTGTGTTTATCTGTGCTTTGTAATTTTTTTTCTCTTTTTATGCTTAATGTAAAAATCAATTAATATGAATTTTTTTTGTTTCCCCTTCTAATTTCTTTTAACCTAGTTTCACAGTATTATATGTATTATTTTCCTTTTCCAGCATTTGCTTCTCATCCCATTATGTCATTTTCATGGCACCCTTCGCAAGAAAACAGAATGTTGACCATCTCCCAAAATAACCAATTACTGGATTACACAGTATTTGATAGAATAACTTTGGTGAGATTTTTTTTTTTTTTTAAATATTAAAACTTTATAATTAAGAATAAAACAAAATAGCCATATTCAGGGTACGCCGACTTAAATCAGCTTGATTAAAATCGTGATTAAAATCACTTTGATTTTTTTTTTTTTTTTTTTTTTTTTTTTTTAAATCATTGATTTAAATCAAAAATAAAATTTTACAATTTTGGGTCAATGTGTAGTTTTATATAGTCTTAGGACATAAGAAAACTTGAACTTACTTGTTATTTACATCAAATTCCCCCTCCCCCTAAAAAATAAATAAATAAAATATCTGTGTTTATTAATTTTAAAAATGATTCTTTTAATTTTCTACAACTCTATTTTTATCTTCTATTCTTATTTTGAAGCTAACTACGCTCATTTGCAGCCAAATTTTTTTATACAAAGCCTTAAATTCTTTGCCCTCAGTGTTTTTTTTTTTTTTTTAAAAAAGGATAATAAATATTGTATCATCTGAACTGAAGCATTTGATTTGTCTGTCACTCTGTCCTTCATGTTTAACTTTTCTTATTTCTAATTCTGATCACTATGTTTTTTAACTGGCCAAGGCATTCTTAAGCAATTTTTCCCTTTTTACTTAGGCTTTTATAAAATTTGAAATGAAATGGTAATGGCCTGGCTAGTTGTTTCAGTTTTCTTAATTTTTTAAAACTTTAATCTTTTGAAAAAAATCTTAGAATTTATATGTATTTTATTGGTAATAAATTGCACAAACTAATGTGTGTATTATATATATATATATATATATTATATACACATTAAATTTCCTTTAATTGAATAATTTTTCTCCAAAAAATTTGTTAATGTGATATTCAAGATGTTTATATGTACATTTTAATGACAATAATAATAAAAACATAAAAAAAAAAAATTATCTTATATGCTTTTAAGCTATTTACACTTAATCATTTATTTATTTATTTTATTTTTATTGTACTATATTATATTTTTATTTATTTATTTTATTTATTTATTTTCCTTTTTGAAGGGGGTGGGGGTGGGGATGTACCTATGTTGGCTAATATTACAATTTTTTTTTTTTTTTTTTTTTTTATATATCCTCATATATATTTTTTTAATTTAGTTTATTTATATTTATTGCTTCTTATATGTATTCACATTTAAATTTAAAAAAAGTTTTCGTGCTTAATTTCTTAACATTTATTTTCAGTCTAATAATGTAAATAAAATAAAAATAATCCGATTTTAATAAAAAAAAAAAATCTGATTTTTTTTTTTTAAATCATGATTTGTTCACACCCTGGCCAAGCTTTGTGAAGGTTTTTCATCCCAAATCTGGGGCACTAGCTTCACATAATATGGTAGATGGTGGAAGCTAAATTTGCTAACCTATATAATAAATGTGCATCGAACAAATTAAAGAAGGAATCATCAAAATGAACTATTAACATTCCCATAAAACCGAGCTGTAACATTTTCTAGTGAATTTGTAGTGATAATGATGTAATTGATCAAATTGAAACAGTGGGCATTTATGAAATAAATAAAAAAAATGTGTAGAAAAAAGGGAAGATTTTTACATCAGTATTAAAAAATGCAAAATACAAAATTAGATTAAAGATAGAACGTAAAGCAGATATCAAATTTAATAGAACAACTACAGCTCTCACTAAAATTAATAAAGATAATAAAATAATTATATATTGATTTTGAAAACGGGGAAGAAATTGTGTAACTACGAAAATCCTTTTTATGTAATTAACCATGTAGCCAATGAAATTATTAAAAACTGATGCAGCTATAACAATAATAACCTGTTTGTTATAGCTGCAGACTGAGTGCACCGCCACCTACTGGATCCGAAGTGAAGACAACGAAAATTTAGTTTTGACTGTCCACCATATCATGTAGAGCTAGTGCTGGGGAGGTGCTGAATCCAAGATCCCCCCAATTAATTAATATTTAGAGCTGTGGTTCTGAAAGGGAAGATAGAAAACTCTTTTATACAATTTCATGACTGATTCCACTGCCCAGTGTGACAGAAGTTTTACTTTCAAATTTATTCTATTTTGTATGTGGATGCTATTTGAAATCAAATAAATTCTCTGTACCAGAATTTAACAAAAGTAAGAAATTAGACTCGTTAAGTTCTTTTCAGCATCATTTGTGTGTATTGAGCAAATGATAGTTTGTTTTAATTACTTCACCAGTGATCCCAATATAACTTTGGGGAAACTTTACCTTTTATAAATAGGGTGGCCAGTGAAGTGATTGACTTAATTTTTTCTGTTTTTAAGAGCTTACATTTCAAATTATTGTTTTAATTTTCATATAGAAGATTGTTCAGACCTCTGAAATTTCCTCTAAAATAACACAAGAATAAGTTTTTTTTTTACAAAGTCATATACTGTATATAATAACTGAAAAAGTACATTCTATAACATAAAAATACAGTTTATTGTTTTATTCCAATTTTGATTTGTTTTAGAAAATAAATTAATTATTTTATAAGCATAAGAAAGTTTTTTTTTTTTTTTTTTTCTTTTCTTTAGCAGCTGATTTCTGTTTTCTTACATTTACTATTATCCAGAGGGAAAAATGCATGTCTAAGGTCTTGGAATGATGTTAAGAAATATTGTGAGCAACATGGTTTAACTTTTGATTCGGATATTTTTCGTTTTTCAGGAAGTTACCTTTTTGAGGGGAAATTAAATCAACTGAAAAGTCTTTAAATAAAAACCCTGCATGACTAGAATTAATTGTTCCTCGTACTTGTAAAAAGGTGGTTAAATCCGCTCAATATAATGAGTGAAAAGCTGCGTTGAATGAAGAGATTGAGAATATGCACAGTCGTGTGGTTTGGAATTTGGCGAAATTGCCCAAAGGAAAAAGTCCTTCAGGTAATAGATGTATTTATGTTATTAAACAAGATGAGTGAGACAATATTGCCCACTTTAAAGCGAGGTTTGTCGCCCAAGGCTTTCACCAAATCAAAGGCAAATCTTATGACGAGACTTTTTCTCCAGTAATAAATTTTTCAGTGATTCGTTTTTTTTTTCTCTCTTCTTGTATCTGGTTTTAAATGGCATAATGCTCAATGTGACGTGAAAAGTGCGTATTTATACACCCCTCTAAATGAGGATACTTTTATAGTTCAACTACTTGGTTATATTATGCCTAGAAAAGAACAACTGGTGTACAAACTTGATCGTGCACTGTATAGACTGCATCAGAGTGGACACTTATGGTTTTAAGAATTTAATAAGTTTTTGTTAGAATTAGGATTTCAAAAATTTAATTGATGCTTATCATTTAAAAAAATTTATTGTTTAATATATTTCTTGTTAAAAACTGATACTTTCCTTTTATTTGCACAGCTGCCAAGTCTTCTTGATTTGCAAGAAGATTTCATGATTTTTGAGTTTTCTTCTTGCTTCTTACCAGAAAATAAAATCTTCTTGATTTTCAGATTTTCCATGTATTTAATCTTTTTTGCTTTCAAAAAAAAAAAAAAAAAAAAAAAAAAAACAGCTAAATATATTTATAAATTATACATAAAAATCTTATTTACTTTATGCATAAATTTTTATCAATGAAAATTATTCCACAATATTAATCATATCTTGCAATAATGATTTTTACAGTGCTAATTCCTGATAAAACTGGGAGTCAGTGTACAAATCTGCAAATAGGGCAATTGGTCCTGTGTTTGCTTATGAGAACAAATTTTTTTTGTGAATTGTATACTTGCTATCTTAAATAAAATATTAGTCTATTTTTATTTAACTTGAAGAATATTCCTTTAAAAAAATTAGTGCTGTTAAGAAGCAGTATATGCATATGCAATAGAATCTACTTTTCTAAAGAAGTCAAACATAAATTCACATAATGTTTACTGTATTATTTGTTCCCCAGGTTTTAAATGTTCAAAACTAATCTTATTGGCTTATTTTAGAATGGATACCTACGATTTTCCTTAATAAAATAATTATTTGTGCTATATCTATTAGAGAAAATCTTCTTCATTTTAATGAAATCTTAATGCTTTTTGAGCTCAATCTTCTTGATTCTTACTACAAGAAGTTGGCAGGTATGTATTTTTAAAGCATTTTGCTCTGAAGAAGAAAAAAAAATCCTTTAAAACTCCATTTCACTATAAAGGAAAAAGAACCTATCCTGTACGATGAACACAAACAAGCGGCTTGCACAAAATCAAAAACAACGTTCTGACTCTGAGATGAGAAAAGAAAGTTTCGATGCGAAAAGATTATCAGTAAAAGTGTGTGATACACCAAATCGCATCACTGTGTAACGAATCACCAATGGGTGCCCTCTATCAAAGCTTATATGAAATTTGAAAAATGGTCACAGAACCATTCTTTCAAAATATCCAAAAACATTTCTATCCAATTCTAGTACGATATACCAATCCAATATGATAAACAAACATGAGTGGCCGGCGCGAAAACAAACATGAAGTTCTGAAATGCAAAAATGAAGTCCTGATACAAAAAAGTTACCAGTTAAAAGTGCCAATACATTGAATCGCCCCTGCTGTGTTCTAAGTTCGTTCAAATAAAACAAAAACAAATGAAACTGATGAATGAACGTGATTACAGGAACATGACATTATGTCTGTATTAAGATTAAAAAAATTTTATTAAGAAAGCTGAAGTATTAAAAAAAAGTAATATGTTTGCTGTGTTAAGCAAAAAATAAATTATTTTTGCTAATGTCAGAATGTTATTATTGTTATTGTAATTTCGTTTGCAGATAAGTAAGTAGACTTCTTTTGTTTTTTAATAATGTTTATTTTTAATGATGTTTAATTTTTTTAAATAATGTATTCATTATTTAAGTTATCGGTACAGTTTATTGGTAAGTTATTTTGTGGTTAAAGGACAGGAGGGACTTGGGATAGCTTTTACAGACGTGATATTCCCGTTTTCGGCAGGGGCCGATATCTAGAAAATTCCGATAACTGGAATCAGGTCGGTCCCGCAATAGTTGGATAATGGATCCTGTACTGTATTTGAAGTGGAATGTGTAACTAAATTACTAATTTTGTAATTAATCTGCTTCTAAAAACTCCTCATTTCTAAAAAAAAAAAAAAAAAAAAAAAAAAAATCTTATTTTGTTTCCTTAATGCTGATGATTTCAAGGAATTTTTAAAAATGTTTCTAGTTAAAAAATATTTTCTCTCTCTCTCTGTTTTTTTTTTTTTTTTTTTTTTTCTGGTTCCAGAAAGGAATTAGGAGCTTATTTTAAATATGTAAATTTAGATTTTTTTTTTTTTTTTTTTTTTTTTTTTAACCAGCATTTTATAAATATATTGTTTATATTTCATATTCAATTAAATCTTTTTTGTTAACATTTTAATAACATTATAAACCAACTTTTTCTTTTTTCCCCTTCATTTATAGTGTGCAGTCATAAACAAAGTTGAGAGAGAGAGAGTAAATGAATATTTATTTATTATTTTTTTTTAAAGGTTCCTAAAAATATTTTAAGTTACAAATTTGGCTCTGAGATATTATTTTCTTGATATGAATTTGTTGGTGTGAATTAGTATTGATTCAATGTATGTTTTCTCCCAGAATTGGTCTCCAACATCAGAAATTGTTTGGACCTGTGGTAGGAAAGTATTACAGTGTGTTGATAGCAGGGATGATTTTTACAACTGCCTTGATGATATATCTGTCAAAATGAGAAGAAGAGCTTGCCATGGATATGGTTTAAAAGTAACCTAATTTCTTATTTTATTTCATAAATCGTATTTCTTTTGGAACAATTTTAGTATAGAATGATTTGGCAAAATTTCACATCAAAGTAGCTTGAACATTTCTTGCCAGCCAAAATGATAAAAAAAATTTTAATCGCCAAGCTGTGCTTTTTATTTATTATTATTATTATTTTGACTTTATATATATAATTTTAAAGGATTGATATACTGTAATTTCGCGTATATAAGAAGGGTAACCCGGAAGGTAACCCGCAGCATAAAAAGTGTATTAAAAAGTAATTATAACTGAAAGATACCCCGCACTTCAAAAATCATATGGTTGGCAATCGCTGTTTATAATTTCAACACTAATTGCTGTTATTTTAATAATAAGTAGAAAAAGATACAAACAATAAACAAATATACAAATAAATATAAATAATAAACAAATAAATTTACATACCTATAATGAAAAAGCAAATAATCATAACTTAGTATTAATCTTTCTCTATATGTAAATTACTATGAACTGGAGTAACTTCTAATGTATAACACCTTTATTCTATTTATAAGAAATTTGTAGATTAATAATAAATTTATTTTCAAAATTCATTTAAATCCATCGAAATCAGATTCTTCTGTATCAAAATTAAAATGTTCCAATATTGTTTGGGACAGTTCTTCATCATCCTTATTATCTTCCTCATCAAGTTCTTTTTCACTGTCCTCAATTTCATTGTCATTACATGTTAATAATCCAGACTTCCGAAACAAAAATGAGACTGATGTTGATTTTCTTGTTGTTTGCGATAGATACCCCGAACCGGATGATAGCACGCAGGACATACAAAGTCAGGATTTTTTTATAGATTAACCGTGGGTTATATACATGAAATTACAGTAATTATTTATGATATAAACTTATAATTGTGTTTTATAATTTTTATTTTAATAGTAGCAGGCTTTGCCGTTCACTATATTTAAGTAAATAATAATAACAATTAGTAAAATTCATTATTTTCATTTTATAAATAAAAACTAATAAAAACCCGTTGAAATTGCTGAAAACTTTGCTCCTTTTACAACATCTTCCTCACTCGCAGTTTTTCTGCTCTGTGCCCCTAACGCCAAAGATTGTTGGTATATTTAAGTGAATTAAATTTTTAAAAAAAGTATCCCATTTCTGTTGATTTCTTTTTAATAAGGAGAGCCAACCTCGATCTATGAGTTGCTTCCTTGTCATTGCATGTGCACTCGTGAGCCATAATTTCTATTATTTCACGTAATGATACGTAACTGTGATTGTTCCATCTCATACAATAAAGGAATTCAGTTAAAATTGAAAAAAAATGAAGCAGCAAAAATTAACATAAATATATCCATAGAACCACATTCCAAAGAATAAGGAACGAGAAAGATGAGATTGGCCCCTTACAAACTGCAGGAATATATGAAATCAGTTATACAAAAACGAAATCGGATTCTATATAGGCATGACTAAGAGAAAGATTAAAAATAAAATAAGAGAGTACCAAAATGACATTAAACACAATAAAATAACCACAGCCTTAGCTAAAATGAGTCATGAAACTCCAATCGACATTCATTTTAATAAAATGCACAAATTATCAAATTATAAAAATCACAGTTATATCGTTGTGTGAAGTGATAGAAATTATGGCCACTGAGCACACGTGTAATGATTAGGAAGCAACTCAAGTCGTAGATTGAGGATGGCGCTCCTTATTAAATGGAAATCAACAAACAGAACCTAGCAATCAGCAAAGAAAAAGTAAGGCTTTTAAATTTTAATTTATTTAATATTTTAGAGGTTCTCTTTTGCTTTACATTTCATATTCGATTAAATCTTTCTTGTTAACATTTTAATAACATTATAAATCGATTTTCTCATTTATAATGGGCAGTCAAAAACAAAGCTGAGAGAGAAAGGAAAAAAAACGATAAAGAATTAATGATTTTTATCACTTGAATTCACTTCTATTTAAAGAATGGATGATTCTGCTTTACTTAAAAAATTTCTCTTTTTGGATCCAGAAAAATTATCCATCATTTCTAAGTTGAAAAATTCAGATAACAACCTTGTATTAATGACATGACATATGAAACTGGATTTCTGCCAACAGAGGCTGGACCAAGAGAAAGCATGGAAGGTGTATGTTTATGTAGGTATCCTAATAGGAATGAACACCATTTGTATTCATTGAGAAAGACCTCTTCCACATAGGTGTGTCGTAACTGGTCATTCCTTGAAGCGAAAGAAAGTGCAAGAAAGAGGATCATCCCCCATCCTTTCATTCATTTTTTTTTTTTTTTTTTTAAAGGCTGATCTTTGTCTATTTTCAATTACTACAGCCTTACTTTAAAGTTATGATTTCAGTAGAAAATAAGAAATAAAATAAGAAATAGAGGACAAAATTTCTTGTTTAATAGGAAGTCAGTATTCAAAATTTCTGGGGAGGGGGTGGTCTCAGACCCTCATTCCCCAACATAGTTGGGGTCATTTGAAAGGCACTTTTACTTTTTAGTTAAATTGAAAAATATTAAGCTGAAAAATGAGATTTGGAAATAGATTGAATTATGTAATATTTTTAGTTTTGAATTAATGAATGGTAATAACATTTCATATTGTTTTCATCTCCCCCACAGACTGTAAGAATATGGATGAATGCAGAATTAGCTGAAGATCCTCATTTAGAAGGTGTTTGGATGTGGCTAGATTATATCCTTTTTATATTAATTGAATTTCTTAAAAGTTATGTGTATAATTAATTATAGGAATAAAACAAATATCTGATGGGTATCTGGTACGCCAGTCTATCCGGCTAAAATTTTTAATGCCGGATCCTCAAAAGACACAGCTACCCTAAGGAGAAAATTCCAACTCTCTCAAATAAAAATAGGATTTTAAAAGTTTAATTAATCAGCCCATTTTCAAAATAGTAAGTTCAGACATGCCAAGTCTCCTGCTTTTTGCTTGTTTTTCTATGCTCCTGATTTTCCACTATTTCTCCTGCTTTTCTGATATAATTTTTATCTATCCCTCTTAGCATAATTTATGCTTAAAATTTGTAGAATTGGGTAAAAAAATTTGAAAGAAAATTGAAATTTATCTTGTCCTGCAATTGATCAAGTTCAGTTTGAATGTGAATTATTATACAATGCTTTGAAACTAATTTTTGCTAAGAATAAATTTTTTTACTTTCATTTTTGCATAATAAAAAATGTCTTATTATTAAAAGTTTTCTTTTTTTTAAATACCATAACTATTGAAAACTTAAAGAATTCAAATTTCATTAGAATATGGCTGATATTTTCATTTCTTTATTACCTTTTCTTTTACAAAGATAATTAAGATTCTTATTGTTTTATATTAGGAGCAGAATGATCAAATCTGTCTATTTTGACTTAAATTTTAAACAACTGTACGTGTGAGGTTTTTTTTTTTTTTTTTTTTTTTTGGTAGTTTGTTTTACTGCAAGAAACATATATTATTCATTTAATTTTAATACTGATGCTTTGTAAATACCTCCTAAGCTTATAAAGCTTTCCTTCAAATTAAATTTGCATTATTTTACTCATTTTTCTTACGAACTTTCTTGTTGGAAAAAGTCTCGTGATTTCTGTTACGAAATCTCCTGCTTTTTTGTCATTAGAAGTTGGCATCTCTGTAAGTTTAAAATTTAAAATTAGTTGAGAGGGAGTTGAATGGATCATGTTGGTGGGCGGGGGAAGTTGAACAAAATTTTTATGTGCAACAATGTTCTAAATTGAGTATAAATTACCCATAGAGGCCAAAATCCTGGTTGTGACACTGACAAGCACCCTAGTTAAATATGGGGGCTGTGGGGCTTTTGTACATAGTGTCTATGATGCTCATATTTTAGTATTGTTAAATCTTTGACCAATTTAAATGTTTTAAGCCTGAAAATGCCATATCAAATCAAACTTGACACCAGATTCATCTTTTCTGTTTTATTTTTATCCATTCTAACCTTTGTGACTCAATATTTGTATATAGTGGATGACCTTTTCTCTAATTTGCAGTGAAACAGATTAAAACTAGACTTATAGTAATATTTAAGGTGAGGTGTATGGGGATTAAATTTGCAAGTTGTAGTGGATCATTAATAATAGGAGCCAAGTGCAGAGTTTAAAATTTTTAGGAGATGGTTTCATTTAATTATGTAATTCAGAATGACATGTATATACTACTTATGTATAATAATGATGATTTATTAAGCATAGTAGAAGCCAAGCAACAGATACAAGATCACTGAAACACCAATGACCAATAAGATTAAAAAAAATTATCAATGGATGAAATATACTAATGTAAAGAAACCAGATCTATTAATTAACAGCCTGCAAAACAAACTAATCAATGAAGTAATCTGTTAAACAATAAAACTTGATTTTTGGATTTTGGAAATTATAAAGTTAGTAAATCATGAAAATTAATTGATCGATTAAAGGCCGGAAGTAATTAAATTAGTGGTAGTACATTAATTTAGTTGTGCCGTATATATATATATTAAACTGCCGAATTGCCAAAACTTTTAAATCCTAAAATATAAATAAATGATAATAATTTAAATCAGACAAATAAAATGAAAATTAGGAAAAATTATTAACTCACCCCATTGTTGATCGGAATCTGAAATATAAAGCATTAATCCATAGGCATACACAAATATAAATGAACCACTAATTCTTCTTAAGGAGCACAATTTTCTTTTATTTAGAATAATTTTATGAATGCGAATATTCTGGTACCGGTACCTACACTTAATATACTTTCATATTGAGCAAACTAGGCTGTGAACGATCTTACAATTGTTTTCACTTTGTTTTTTTATCACTTCAACTACATTACATATACATGTGTACCACACTAGTTGTGAATCATATAGCGTCACCTATTATCACGTTGACCACCCCAGTCAGCAAACGAATTTACGATTACTTTCAGTAAGTTGTTCATTAATAATAGTCAATAGTCCTGATATAACATATATCATTTTAACTCTTAGCCAACATGCCAGTAGAAATTTTATTTTATTATGAGAGGTTGCTGAATAATAATGTTGCAGTGATCGACGGAACGAAAGATGTTACTAAAAAATCATCACACACTCTGAATTTTAACAGGAGTTGACGAATGCCCTGTTTAGGCTGATACATTGTAGCAAGCATTCTTGATCTCCTCTTCAAAATTTTAGGAGACCGATATAACGACTTCATTGATATTTCACAAGCACATCATTTGCTTATCTATCGTGAGAATGGAGGCTACGTAGAATTAGATCCATCGTCAAATCACCTTTTTCGGAGAACGCACACGTTAGGCCTGGTCAGACCGCGCTATATCATCCTTTTCGTTCAGGTCGTGTACTGATATTTGGATGCAGCTGAGTGGTAATTGCAAAGTTCGATGTGAAAAATACTTGTAATCATTATTCAGTAGTCCATAGACTGCACATAAAAAAAAAAGGAAATAAAAAATATTCTTCAACGGCGATCGCCATTTCCCACAGCAGCCGCCGCGGCAGAGCCGCCCGGCGACCACCTTCTCCAACTGCTATCCAAGAGAGAGAGTCCGGAGAGACGCCTTCCAATTTCCCGCTATTGCGAGACTATGCACATTTAAATTAATGCGCGCGATAAATAGTACGAAAACAAATTATTTTACCTGGATCGTCTGCTGAACAACAAATCATAAAACGGAAATAAATAAATTTAATTTTAAGAACGGAATATTTTATATTGGACTATTTTTTGGATTCATTATTAATATTAAAAAAAACACATTTTCCTGGAGGAACGCCACTTTTGAATCGGCGCCGTGATATATTCGCTGCGGACTGAATGGAATCTTCCAGAAAGAGAATTTGAAAAAATGTAAATGGAAATGACATCACTGATTTTAATTAGTGAAAAAAGAACGTTAGGAAAATTAATAAAATTATTTTTAAATTATTTGCAGACGATCTAAAAAGATTTTGAACTGATTTGAATCATGAATAAAATTGAATTTCTTTATTGGCTAAGGCGTTTGTTTACAATCCGAAAACATCGGTAGTTTTGTTTACAAACAAAACGCTTCACTGGAAATTCCTAAATTTTTTTGTTTATTGAAAATTGCGAATTTTAAGAAATTTTAAATGGAGAAAATAAATAAAATAAAAGTAACTAAAATATTTTCCAGAGGATTTGATAAAAATTAACCAAATTCAAAAGTGTTAGAATTTTTTATTCTAACATAATCCAACAAATCTTAACTCAAAACCACAAAATTTATCAAAATTTATGAAAAAATGATTTAAGAAACTCAAGATAGGAAGGAAGGAGGCAAGATTTGTGACTTACCTGTGGGGTTAAACTAGTTTCACGCCGGCAACACTCACCCAGTCTGCCACGACAGAATAGGAGTCATATGGATTTAAAAAAGCAAAATTTCAAAGCAGATAAATAACAATGAAATTCACTTTAAATTTTTTTTTATCTTATTGGTCATTGGTGTTTCAGTGATCTTGTATCTGTTGCTTGACTTCTACTATGCTTAATAGATCATCATTATTATATTTACATTTTAAATTAAACCCGCATAAATTTTGAATGTATTTTGACTTATGTCATTTAAATTAAATAATAGATGAATTTCATATATTTAGATTTGTCTTTAATTGGCATTAACACTACATATGTATATATATTTTAAACACAAAGAAGACTTTGCATATATATGTGTAATTTTACCTCAGTCTCAATTTAACAACAGTTTCACATTGTGCCTCCCCTTCCTATCTGCACCCAGATATAACAAAAATATGCTCTCTTCATTTGTTAGAATTGTCCTTGCTGGGAAAGTGCATGTAAAAATAATAACAATTTGGTGTGGCACTCACATACACTATGTAAAAAAGTAGGACAGTCGGTTTTTGTATTTTTATCTTGGCTACTAGATTCTTTTACAGATTTTGTTTAACAAAGTTTCCTTTAATTTCACGTAAAAATGAAATCTCTGGCACTAATGCTAATTAATGGATTGTAGAAAAAGGTAGTGTAAAAAAAGTAGGACACTTGCCAAAATTTGTTATTTGGTAGATTGTGCACGAGTGAAAGAGTAAATATAGAATTTTCTTTTGATGCTTTTGTTGAAGAAAACGTATTTTGTTAAAAATTAGAATGTTATTTTCTTTTCAGACTGCCTAGAAGAATACCATTAAATTATTTCCAAAAGAGGTAAATTATTGCGTATAAAAATAATGGTAAAAGAGTTAGACAGATTATTCGTATACTGCATGCTAGCCGCAATACAGTTTCTAACTTTATCTGAAAGCCAGATAGAAATAGAAAAGAAAGAAAACTGGTAGGCCTAAAAAGTTAACGTCTTACGATGGAAGAAAACTTGCTCATGAGTTTAAAAAGAGCAGTGGAAGCAAAGGCCCAAAATCAAGCAGGGCTTACTCATGTGTCAAGGCTAACAGTTTACAACTACATGACAAGATCCAAATAATTATTTTTCAAAAAGCGGAAGCATCATCCAAAGTGGAAAAAAACAGGCTGATTACCGTTTATCATGGGCTAAGGAGCACATGTCATGGACTTCAGATGGGACATCTATAATATTTTCAGACGATAAGAAGTTTAACTTAGACGGTTTAGATGGTAACTAATAATATTGGCATTGTCTGAAGATTACAGAAGAATTTTATTCAACTCGACAAATGGGGCAGGGATATTTTTTTTATCAATTGGATATAGAAGAAGAACAAGTCTGGTCTTTTTCTAGGCAGAAACATACAGACTGTATTGAAATGTTGAATTCTGATGGCTCTGAATTAGGAGGAGCAGAGTGGATGTTTCAACAAGATAAAACCTCCATTCATCCCACCAATGGAGTTTTAAATTGGTTCGCTGCAAATAATGTGCAGGTTTTAGCAAAGTCAGCTAAAAGCCCTAATCTTAACACACTGGAAAAAAATCTGGCCAATGCTTCTTCGTCAAGTTTATGCTGGTGGAAAAATGTTTGAATTCCTTACTGAGCTTCGAGAAGCTTTGAATAGCTCATAAGCTAATTTTTACTAAACAAGAATGTAGTCTTTGTAGGATTCGCTACCAAAGAGAGTATTCGAAGTCATAAAAGCTAATGGGAAGAGTATTCCTTACGAATATTGCTTATATTTTATATTACTGTCCTTCTACTTTTTTTGCAGAGTTTAAAAAAGTAGAAACTATATTTGCTGTCATTAATAATTTATTTTTGAAAATCCTGGTAATGATACTGATATTTTCTTATTAAATGATCTGCAAAATACTACACATAAAAATAATTTCATTAAAAATAAAATACAGTAGAGAGCCTGAAATCCGCACAGCTTGTCAGATATGTACAAAGAATGAAATTCACCAGTTACAAAACTGCAAATCAAAATTTTTGAAAAAGATCTTGAATTCAAATTTTGTGCTTGTATTTTATGATTACAAAAAAGAAAACAAAATAATAATAATATGAAAGACTGCAAGAATCAAGTTGCTGGTAATGAAATTACTGACAGTATATTAAATTCATCAAAAGAAAATAATGATTATTATAGTGATGATGTCAATCAGGTAAACACAATAACAAACTAATTTTTTTAAATGCTATCTGATGAGGGCATTTTCCTTTCAATTTGTAAGGAAGAAATCCGTAAAATTATTAGAAAAATAAATTTGTGTTACTACTATTTACAATAAATAAATAAATCATGCAGGTCCAAGTGTAGTTTAAAGTAAACTACATGTGAACAGATTTTATCTAAATTTGACAATTATTTTTCACTAGTATCATATATATATATATATATATATATTTAATGTTCATTATTATACTTATGTACCTAGTAATTTAATATTCAGTGTTATTATTCACTAGTATGTGTTTAGTTTGAATAATATTCTTTTATTTATCAATGGGCCCCAAAATACGCCAAATCCTAAAATCCGCACAACCTCTGATCCGAGCTGTGCGGATTTTTGACTCTCTACTGTATTCCCTTTTTCTCTAAAAATATCTAGTGTCCTTGTACTTTTTTTACACAGTGTAACTTTCTCTTATCCTCTGTTTCAAATACAGATTAATGGGTGAGATAACAAGTATTGTATAGAAACAGCTGAAAATAGTTAAAAAGTAAACTCTTCTCTATTATGAAACATATAAAAACAGTTTGAGAAATTTTTTTTATTTTATTCATAATTTTTTCGTATTTGCTTATATTCTTTAATTGTGCATACTTGTGAAAGCAGCAGAATGTGAGTGGAGGAAGCGAGCCCATTCTAAGCACCAACCAAAATTTGAAGGTGTTCATACTGTGATGTGTGGCGAGAATGGACATAGTGTTTTGAATTGTAGTGAACCTATACCTGGCATTTGGAATGGTGTTACGTTAGCTCATGGCAGAATTTCAAAGTATATTAATGATGACAGGTACTTTTTTTTCCCATTTATTTATACCTGCGCATCCAATATTTTTTTATGTATTTATTTTAAATTATTGACTAGTGTACTAATTAACAAACAGTATTAAACTGATTATTAAAAAAAAAAAAAAAATACTAAAACTGACTTGTTCACTGTGCATGAACTTGAAAAGGGCATGAAATTAGCTTATGCCCCAGTCTTTAAACCGGAGCTATGAATAGTTTATATACAGTGAGATATATATATATATATATTATATATATGAAGAAGAAGAAAGAAAAATGTAAATGAAACCCACAAGCTTGTCTAAATGTAGTAACAATATATGAAAATAGTCACTAGACAACATAATTTACTGCATCTTCAGTAAATAATATTTCTAGCTATTTTTGTCCCCGTTTTTAAAGTTTTTGTATATTTTTTAAACAAAAGCTAATTTAAAAAGAATTTCTTTCTCAAACCAAATTTTTTAGTATTTGGGTTCTGTTTTTGATTCAGACATTTTATATATTTGTTAACTCTTAGATTTTTGTAATAGACTTTTTCTAATTTTGCAAAATTCAAGACGATATAGAGTAAGTGGTGATGAAACATTTTTCTTACTGTAAGAAATAGGACTCTGGTCTTTAAATGAATAAGAATAAACAATTTAAGAAACTATGTAGTATTATAATGAATCAATATAGAAATATTTGTTATAACAAAATTCACCCTAGGGTCTGCACATCCCTTTAATTAGTGTGCATTTTGAGGGCTCTTTTATATTTTTGTTTAATTCCTCAGTTATGGTTAAATACTACAAAATGTAGTAAATAATTTAAACCTTATTACAAAATTCTAATCCACTGGGAAAAACCTTGATCTTTTTTGCTAGCCTGTCTTATAATAAACTCAAGTTTAACAATGACCTCATACAAAGTGAGTAGCAGAACGATCTTCTGCTAAAATCATCTAAAAATGTTAATATCTTTACCATAATCTTTACCATTAGGCGAACCTAGGCGGTCGCTTAGGGCCTCCAAAAATAATTAGAACACTGTGCAAAAGCTTGAGGGGGAAAAAAATAAATAAATAAAAATAAATAAAAGGCAAAAATCATAAACCAATTTTTGATTTTCTCTCTTTTAAGGCATATGCGAGTATTAAGTTGTAAATTAAGAGTAATCTTCTTTGAAGATTTTAACTTTATGTAAAACCACCATAAGGTATTAAATTATTGACTTTTAATAAATATACGCTTTGACTTGTATAGTGATAATGAATGAAGATTAGATCTTTTTTAAATTATATGAAAAAGAAGAAGAGGAGGGGGGGGGCTGATAAAGTGATTTGCAATTGCAACCTGAACAATTTGGTTTTAGACCTAAACATTCCACCCTAACAGATTTGTAGAGTAGCAGAATTCATTCACGATAGTTTTATTAAATGTGAAGAAGTCAGAGCTTTTTTTCTTGGCATTACTATATAGCCTTTGATACAGTTTCACATGGCAACCTAATTTTTAAACTCATCCAATTTCAAATTCCAAGTCCTTATTATCAATCAAATTTATACATAGTTAACTAAATAACAAAACTAAAAATAAGATAGAAAACACTGTTCAATTTGTAAGTATCTAAATAAAAATACCTGAAAATTTTTTATGTTTGCGTAAAAATAGCTTCCTAAATAAGTCAGAAAACAGTTCAAATTCAGAACATCTTAAGCTTGTATTTAAAATACACAAAATATATAAATTATATAAAGACCCCCCTTTTCTCGACTGTTGTATCTAGAAAATCTGTTTAAAGTGTTGACTTAGACAGGCATTACTTTCATACGGAAAAAGTAAATGCTACTTTGATTCGTATCATCATATCTGAATAAGAGATCCGCCCCAGGTGTCACCCTCCTGGGGTGACACTCTATCTGTATGATGAGATGAGAAATCCTATGAAAGTGTTTCTGTTATAAATATTGAATAAAAACATAAAAATAATATAAAATGAATTTTTGCATAAAACATCTAGCTTTATGCATTAGATGGTGTTGGTGTTTAAGACTAATTGACTGCACTAGAATTCTGGGGCTAGGAAAAGTGCCCTCTGTGGTGGCCTTTCTGAGGGGTCCTAGTCCTTATTTGCACAAGTTTTAGAGAAAAATGCAGAAAACTCTGAATGACTAGTTTTATGCATTAGTAGTTATGGCACTTTATTTTTAAAATAGTTTTTATTTATTTTATTTTATTTATTTATTTATTTTGTAGTTTCATTTGTTTAACCCTTTGCACCCGAGAGTTGACTCTTGCTTACCACTTGGTTTGCTGCGGTAACTCAATGCATGACAGTAACTGTTTACGTTTAGTTTCTTCGACACGGGTTCCTACTCTCTTTCCGTATAATCTTATGCGATGTATAATCACTTGCGATATTTGAAAATATTAGTCTACCAATTGACTGTAGATTTTCACCAGATACTCGATCGAGCCTCGACTTCAACCTCCAATTCTGAAGATATCTGCTTGAAGGGAAAGCTATTCTAACAAGAGTTAGGAAGGACTGCAAAGTCTGTTCTCAGAGAAATTAAACCAAAAAAAGACATCAAATGACATATTATTGTAATATTTGCCCTGACAAGCCGGACATGCATCTTGGGAATTGTTACGTGAAATGTCATATCAGTTTTGATGCCCGAATGAACATCATTAACTAGAAACATGCGACTTTGAAAATTTCGCAAATTATTCGAAAAATTTCGAATTTCTTAACATGGCAGAATACAACAAAATTTCGCATAAATGTCCCTTTTGAGGGATATTTTCATTGTAAAGTTGCCAGACTACTTTTTAAATATTGTATAAGATGCTGGTATAAACATCCTTGACTATGAATTTTCCAATTTAAAAATTTCGTATGTCACCAGAAATTTACGATTTACTTAATATGGCAGAATTGGGCAAAATTTCGCATAAACATTCACTTTCAGGGATATTTTCATCGTAAAATTGTCAGAACAGTTATATCATTTAAGATACTGGCATGAATATCCCTGACTGTGAATTTTTTTGTTTACAAATTTCGTAAGTTATTTGGAATTTACGATTTACTTAACATGACAGAATAGGGTAAAATTGAGCATGAACGTCCATTTTGAGAATCATAAATATATCCGACAACTTCAAAATAACATTTATGATGCTTATTTGAACATGATTGACTACAAATTTTCTAATAGGAAAATTTCGTAAGTTATTCGAAATTTGAGATTTTATGAACATAGCAAAATGGGACAATATTCCATTCAAATATGCATTTTGAGGATTGTTGCATTGGAAATAGTAGCATGAAAACTAAACTACGAAATTGACCCCAATAAAATAGATTAATAGATTGGAATAAGATAAATATGTCGAACTGAACGATGGCTAGCCTATTAGGTGGGAATTTCGTTCTATCATTGTGGTCGTTTGGTCATATTCATTTCTCTTAACATGAATGTAATATGTTTTGAGCTACAAATTTATGAGAACATACATGTGATGGGAAACTGAGCAGAGTCCACCTACGCCAACTAGTTTTTTTTTTTTAAATATCCATGTAGGAATGTATGAATTTTTTTCTTTTTTTTTAATATCCATGTAGGGGTGACACCATATATCCACCCCGGGTGTCACTTAACCTAGCTACGCCACTACGTGATCTGTCATGATACCATGAAGATAAAATTTTATGTATGATAGGAACTTAAACTCATTATGTGAACTTATGATTGTTAATGTTACTTCAGTATAAATGAAAGGTAGTGGCCATCCTTATTACTGCTCATTTGAGTCAAGAACTGTCATATGTGTACTGTTGAAGTCCATTCCCAATTTAAGGGAATGCACTTCATTTAGATAGCAATTATTATTTTCACTTGTAAGTATAGAGACTTAAGTTTGTGCTACTTACACTGGGAGGGAGTTTTCAGAAACTTTGATTTTTTACTAAATGTACAATTTTGAGCTCTAAGCTTTTATTTTCTACTTCTGGTGAACTATTAGAACTAGAAATTGAAGATTTCATTTTTTTTTTTTTTTTTTTTTTTCTTTTGTTATTTGTGCAGTACTCTGCATCCATATTCCTTTAAAATTTCAAGTTGAAAGTTATCAAGCTTAGATTTATCTAACAAGGAGAGGTCACGACATGGAAAATTCAGATCGGGACGAAATTGTGCTGGATTGTAGTATACTATGAAGGTAACAACATGTTAAAGCAATAGGAACCACTATCCACAAAATTTCGAGAAAAAAGCATTTAAAGTTTCAGAAATTTTTAAATACAAGTTATTTCGTAAGCGAGTCAGTGCTCCAGTGGCTTGAGCGTAAAACACTGGTCTGCCACCCAGACAACATGAGTTCGGGGCTACCTACGGACCCTTTTTTTTTTTTTTCTTCTTTAATTTTTTATGTAATCTAAAATTTTTATTTATTTTTACTTTATTTTATAAATGAATTCAAATTTTGAAAAAATTATAAAAGATTATTTAATATTCTTGAATATAAAATAATTTTTATTTTAATATTTACAACTTAAAAATACAATAAATTTTTATAACTTAAAAAATAAAGTTTAGTTTTGTTTTAACTATAAAATAAGGTAAAACTAAAGAAAATGTTTTTAATTATTTTTCTAAGTATTTTATTTTATTTTAGGTATGTCCGAAACAATATTAAATTTTGTTTTTAAATTACAAAAAATAAAAAAAAATTACAGAGAAATGATGATTTAAATTGCATATATAATTATTATCCAAATTAAATAATTACTTCTCCAATCAATACAACTTCTTGAAACATTAAAGTATAGGATTACGATACTATTAAATTATTACATGCAAAGAAATGTTATCCTTAAATGTAGATTTTAAATGTTAATCAACATACTTTCTTCTTCGACAACAACATTTTTTTCTTCTTTTTTTATCCTTCTGTGGACGAAATAAAATATTTCACTTCACCTGCTCTCTATTATTAACAAGCTAAAAGTGTTTACGTAACATAATTTATAGACATTAAAAGGAAAACAGGAAGCTCAAACCAAGATTTAAGTACACCTGCTAACTATCTTTTACACTTTGTTTTACAGCTTGCTTATTTTTTAGTTATTTAAATTTTTTATCTGTTTTTCTTTATATTTGTTATTTAGTGTTTTGTAAAATTAAAATTTATTTTTTAAGTTATAAAAATTTATTGTATTTTTATGTTATAAATATTTGAAATATATATATTTTATATTCAAGAAAATTAAACAATCTTTTATAATTTTTTCAAATTTTGAATTCATTTAAAAAATAAATAAAAAAATAGAGTACATAAAAAATTAAAGAAAAAAAAAACTTCCGCAGGTAGCCTCGAACCCATGTTGTCTGGGTGGCAGACCAGTGCTTTACGCTCACGCCACTGGGGCACTGACTCACTTACGAAATAACTTGTATTTAAAGATTACTGAAACTTTAAATGCTTTTTTCTAGCAATTTTGTGGATAGTGGGTCCTATTTCTTTAATATGTTGTTACCTTCAAAGTATACTACAATCCTGCACAATTTCGTCCCGATCTGAATTTTCCATGTTGTGACCTCTCCTTGTAAGTTATGAAATTTACCTAATAAATAGCCAAATTTCTTGTGTACCATATTAACTGATAGCATTTATGCTTCAGTAAAATCTCCTCACCAGCTTGATTTTATTCCTTAAAAATCAAGCTTCCTTTATAGCTTGATTCAAAAAAATAAAATCAAGAAATAGCTTGAAGACCTTCAAACTTGATAAATAAATTAAATATTCCTCACTATATGATTATGAAATATAAGTGCATACTTGCCAACTTTTCCGGTTTTCCCGGAAGACTTCCGGTTTTTTAACGTATCTTCCAGTCTTCCAGACAGATGATGAAATCTTCCGTTTTTAAAAAAATCGCGGATATCGTTCGTTTTAAAAAGAAACCCAAATGTTCTACGAAAACTCCTGATTCCCAATCTTTTTCCATACATAACATAAATGTCAATATCCATTCCAAACTTGCTTTATGAGATTCTAGAACATTTAAAGAAATAGAATTGTTAAGTATTTCTTGCTGATGTAATTATTTTTTGCCCCCCCCCCCTTTATTTATCTACAATTATTGATCAGCAATCAAATGTTCTGCAGAAGTCTTTTCTTTCCTAATCTTTATCCATCTGCAACATAAATAATAATATTAATTTTAAAGTTATTACATTAGATTCTAGAAGTAGAGTTGAAAGAGTTTAAATATTTCTTAATCAGTAATTATTTTTGTATCCCCCCCCCCCATCCTTTCCCCGGATTGTAATCAATTCTAGAAACAATAAAGCAATGGAAGTGCTCAATATTTCTGACATATGTAATTATTTTTAGATCTTTATTGCTGAATGTAATGAATCTGTTTATTTTTCCTAATATTTGTATGTCATATTTATACCAAATGTGTAAACATGGGGGAAAAAATGAAGAATAATTTTTTCAGGTAGGAAAATTTTTCCCAAATCAATTTAAGAATATTAATACTCAGTTGGTTTTGTGCACGTTTGAAACTGATAAATAGCTACTGCTATTATTTCTTATATGTATGATTAATGTACATACACAAAAATCATATTCTATATTTATTTAAAAAATTAGTTATACTTTAACTTAACTAAGTTTTTTTGTCAATTGTTAAATAAATTTCTTACAGATTCTGTTTTGTAGATACTTATATGTTGAAGAGGAATAACGTCATTTAAAACTTTTATGTATTTAGTATAATCAATCTATAGTAAAACGTTTTTATAGATTGCTTCTAAATATTAAAATTGTAAAACTGTATTGTTTAATATGTCAAAGAGAGAGAAAAAAAAATCTTCCCTTTTTTATGAAATCTTCTGGTTTTTCAACAAAAATCTTCCCTTTTTTTATTAAAACTGGTTGGCAAGTATGTAAGTGTATTGCAGAAAAAAGAACAGCTCAGTGCCAGGATATATCCATTAACGGCAGTCAGATGGTTAAAATCAAGCAATAAAAGTTTTAAAATCTTCCTCAAGTTTAGGTTTCTGACTCTGATGAGATATTCGAATTGAATCATTCTCTACATAATGATAAAAGTGTAATCAATGTCTATCAACGATCTAATGCTTTCATTCTTTTTTTTTTTTTTTTTTTTAATCAACAAATGCTAAAATATAAGTTTGTTTTATGGCTAATTTAAAATTCCATACTTTTTTCAAAAACTTGTGTACTGAAATATGTGATTACATGTACTTTTGTTTGACTAAATTTATCTATTTGCCAGTGTGCTTGATTTTTTACATGATCTTTAAAGGAATTTGTGCTTATAAAGGGAGAGGGGTAGGGATGGAATGATGAGTTGTTTAATTACTCAATTACTGTATTTTGTTTAGTTGTCACATGTTGAGTGCATAGATACCAACTTATACTTTTTTTTTTTTTTTAACACAGATATTTCTTTGGTAAAAAAAAAAAAGTACTAGTTGGCAGCTGTGCAAATGGTAGTGGATTTATAAAGTCTTTTTATTTCATTTTATAAATTAGGAAAAATCAACGAGAAATAAGATCCTGATAATTTGTATTCGAATAAAAAGAGAAGTTTGTTACCTTTACAATGAATGTATACTATTGTTTCCTAAATTATTCATGCCATTTTTTTTTTTCTTCCTAGGAAACGAGCTTTGTTGATATGTGGTTGGAGTAAAGATTCTGATCCTGTTGGCTTTTTGAAATTTTTGGAAAGGTAAATATCATTTAAGATAACTGCCATTCACGTGTCGAAGGATGAGTTCTGTTACATTCAGTTTTAATTGCAATATAAACTTGTATTGAGTGATTCTTATCAGACAGAGACAGTGTCTCTCATGACAGGCATTTTCGGCTTTGTTTATACAAGTAAAAGAGTCTGTGGTTTTCAAATTGAAAATGAAAGAAATGCCAGGTTGCTCAATCAGGCATGAGAATTTTCCGCTTTTTTGCGATTTTCGTTAATTTCACAGCTTTTTTATTTTGTTAAAATCAAACTCCAATAACAATCAGTGTTCAAACGCTCCATGAAAAACTTTAGATTCTCAATCTTTTTCCATCCAAAATATAAATGTCAATATTCCTTTTAAACATACTTTATCAGATTCTATAACATATAAAGGAACAGAATTATTCAATATTTCCCACTCATGTAACTTTTTATGTCCTCCCCCCCCCCTTTTTCATCTCTAACCATTGCCGATCAAATATTCTGCGGGAAACCTTTTATTTTTGAATATTTATCCATCCACAATATTAATTTTAAACTTCTTTATGATGTTCTCAAACCCATAAAGAAGTAGAATTGTGTTTAATATTTCTCTCATGAACTGCTTTCCCTCCTCCTTCTTTCCCATTTTCCACCAACACATGTTTTATTGTGTTGATGGGCATTATTCTTTTAGTTTAATTTGTCGCTTTTAAAATATTTTGTATAGTTTTTCCCTGTGAGCATTATTTTTCAGTTGAAATAAATTTTTATGAATGTACATTTGAATAGATTTCCCCTTGCGCGTTATTTTTCATTTGAAATTAATTTTATGAACACGCGTGTTTTCTTTTTTTTTTATTTTCTGCACTCTCATGCCTGTCAATTGCATCTGAAAAGTAAACCGATGCAGTAATTTTGTTGATATGGAATTATCATACTAAAATTAAAACACTATGTACAAATATGTGCAAATATATACAGGTAAAAATCTAAGGGAACATAGTTCCAAATCGAAACATTTACTCTCAAAATGACAGATCAAAAAACTTTACTTTGAACACAGTCGAAGAATCAAAATCTAAAATTGACTCATTCATTGGCTATTGACAAAATCATATAAGCTCTTTTTTTCATCAGCGGCATTGCAACGCCATCTGAAGGGAGTTATTTTTACTGCACAACTCCCCACTATGAACTCTTACACTGTTCACAAATCAAAAATCTAATTACTCAGATCTAATTCTAAAATCTTAAGTTCTACAAATTCTAAATATTCAATTAATACTAAAATCTCACATTAAAATTGTTTTCAAAATATTATCAGTTATTAAATATTAAATCTTCAATTATGAAATAAAATGTATTAATTATGTTAAAGAAAAAAAAAAGGGATACCAAATTTTCTGAAAAGAAAAAAAAAGGTGTTCATTAAAACGAAGGCTTCTAAAGCTCAAATTTTTCTCAAGGTTCCTTTTTTATCAGCTCGTAGCAATGTAGTTTTTATTGGTAAGTCAGTTCGAGCTGGTATAATTGTTAAACAGTTCATTTTAAAATTATATTGGCAGTCTCAACCTTTTAGGATCGAATGTTTTTATCTCTGCTAACGATTGTTTTTTGGATTATGCCAAGTTTCCGCAGGAATTTATTTTTTCAGTCATCTCCAATTAACACAACATTTCCTACTTTCAGTGGGCTCTTACCATCTGACTTCAACGGTCAAATGATAGAGGAAAAACAAACAACGGACGAAGTCTTCTATATCTATAGCAGTTGCTGAAATAACATATTTTCTATCCTTATTTTTGATCAATCATATTTAATCTGTGTTATTTTTTTATACATCATCATTTTTAATCCATTTTATATCATTATTCATCAAGTTTCTGCCATATTTTGCAACAAGTGAGTGAGATTAACAGTGAATGCTAGTTTTTCTGAAGATAAGGATTACTGAGATGGGTTTGTCTTCAGAAAAAACCCTTAATCCTAAGTTTTTATCAAAATTGTTTGATTCATTTCCAAGAAAAACAAGTTTCTGCCTTAGTTTACGTGGATAGAGTAAGGATTAACAGCAAACGCTAACTTTTACGAAGATGAAGATAAGTCAGATGGGTTAGTCATCTAAAAAATCTCTTAATCCTAAATGTTTATCAAAATAGTTAGAGCTCCCACTGAAAGTACTCTGGCCATGTTGTGGAGTTGATAAAAAGGTTGTTTTTTAAATTCTTAAACAAATATTGTTTTTATGGGGGAAAAAATTGATATCTTTTATTGAAGTGTCTTTTTCAGCACCATATTGTTAAAAAATTGATCGAAATCATCCATTGTTCTATTTATCTCTCAATTTGAATGTGCATCGAAAAACTGCGGATATTCGTTATTTTCTTCATTTCTGAAGCAGAGGCGACAGGAGCTGCGTTGTTGATTCAGTTGTCAGATTCATCATCAAAATTTACATAAGTAGAATTATTTTAATCATGAACGACTTCAAAAATCTCATTGTTGATGCTGTATGTGCATGATCATCAACAGCAACATATCGTAGCATAGTTACCAACATTTTAATTTATTCTGGAGCATTTTTAGCCCCATCTTTAATCGACATCACTTTATTTATAGACTATTTTTTTTTTCAACATATAACCAAGATAAAATAAGAAAAAGTTACTCTTAAGAAAAAAGTGGTATGGAAATAAAAGCAGGGCTTAAAAATGCTCCGGAATAGATTAAAATGTTGCCTTCTCTGTTGTAACAAACATGCCACTGAAGATCAAAAGCAAATTTTTTTCATGTTAAACAATTTTTGTTTTGTGTTAAAAGAAAAAGAAGAAAAAAATTATGTATTAAATAGTATAGTATACTGTCCAGACCACTGTATCATTTCGTGTTAACCGATTTTTCATGTTAAGCGTTTTTGTGTTAAACGTATTTCACTGTACAATGTTTTGAATCCTGTAAGTTGAGTCATAAATAACTTAAAAAAAAAAAAAAAAAAACACCAGGCATGAGAAGTAAACCTTGTAGATGCTGATTTAGCTGAGATTGTGTGAAAAGAGGTAAAATATATTTCAAAGTAAAATCATTAAGAAACTAATAAACCGATTAAATTAGAAAATATGGCATTAGCTAGATTTTGTCCTGATTAAAAAAGAAAAAAATAAATAAAAAAATGGACTCAATTTCATGACTATAGTTGAAACAGTGGTGTTGCCTAAAATATTTTCTGGAGAAGCAAACTTAAAATGTCAAAAGTTTTGGTATATTAACTCCATAGGGATTTGCTGATGCTATGCCAAATTTGTAGTCTATCTTGTGTTTTTGACCACATTCTTTACTTTATGCTTAGTGTGGTTTGAATCTGAATTTTACTGATTCATACTTCCTTTGTTAGTAAATAGATTTGTGCTATAGATTATATAGATACAGTACAACGTCTTAAATCCAGACTTCTAAAAACTGGAATTATCTAAAATTCAGACACTGAAAAGCTAATTTTATCTTTGTTTTTTAAAATGACAACAGATGGCATCACCACATAAATGGGGAAAAAATTTTTTTTTTTTTTTTTTTCTTTTCCTTGAAAATCAATTACAATACTTGTTACTTTTCTATTTTTAAAGTAATATACAATTTAATCTTCAGCACTAAAAGCCAAATGAATTAATGATTTCACTATCTAATAGTATAATAATAATAATAATTATTTTTTCTTTTTTCTTTACTGTAAATTACAAAATACTTGTTCACTGTCTGCCATTTTGAATTTCTTGAATTTTGATTTTCACTTATAATTATTTGTCCTGTGAATGGGGGGGGGGGGGGATATTATAATGAGTGGTAAGCAAATTTAAAAGCAGCCTCTTTAAAAAAATAAATAAATAATGATTAACTATTAAATAATAATAATAATAAAATGAACAGTTATTTAGCTATTATTTATCCGTCTATATTATATTTGTAGAGTAAACTTAATACATTTTTTAATTTTAAAAAAATTAGAGTTTTTCAGAAAAGTAATTTTATTACTTTCTTAATAGCAGAGACCTTCTGAAGCATTATTTTAAACTCCAGAATCACTGAGGTCTGAATGCTTCCGGATTTTCGATGTTGTACTGTACATATACAACATATATATATGTCCAACAGTGCTGGTCCTGAGCTGCTATGACTATTAGTGTGGGAAAATTCTATGCATATGTTATTGCTGTTTTTTTTTTTTTTTTTTTCTGCACACACATACAGATTTTGATAGTAGGAATAATTTTAATTAAATATTATTTTAAGTTTATAATATAAAGAAAAAAAAAAAAAAAATAGAAGTCCATTTCTTTAATAAAAGTGTTTGAGCTTTCCTGTTTTTCAGAAAATACATTTTATTTACTGTTTATGTATTCATTTTAAAAGGTTATCCTAGATTAGAATGAGACTTGGAAATGATGATTACTTGGAAAAAAAAAATTGAAGTCTTGGGTAGAAAAGTGTTAGATTAATAATGCTTAAGTTATTCAGAAATTGCAATAAGGAAAAGTTTTAAATATTTATTGGAGTCGTATTTTGAAAAATGTTTGCTTTAAAAAAATTATCCTAAAATAAGTTGTTTTTGAAGAAGTTTTACATTGTTTTTTAGACTTGAAAGTGATGGTCATTTTGCAAGAGCTGCTGCTATTGCTTTATTTAACCTGGAACTCCGAAAAGCAATTGAGGTGTTGAGTAGAGGAGCTGCTTCTAAGAACTATAAAGGTATTTGTGTCTCTCTTTTATATTGGAGGCTCACAAAATTGTGTAACTGTGTTGTTTTATGCACACTCTTTCCATTTTCATCTCTCTCCCCCCCCCCCCCATTTTATTTATGTCCCAGTTTTTTTTTTTTTTTTTTTTTTTTTTTTTAACTGATGTCTTTTTACTTAAATATGTTAATTTCCTTTACCTCTGGCAGAAATGGAGATTTAGATTAAATGTATGAGTGTATATGGAATTCTGAACAAACTTATATGCACACACACACACATTTACTAAAAAATAAATAAATAAAAACTATACTCGTTTGAAACACTTGTCTTCAATATTTCAAATACTAGTGGGTCTATAGATAAAAGCTTCAACATCGTATTTGTATTGCTCATTAATAAGTGGTTCATTTTTAGAGATTAATATTGTTACATTGTGACATGCAATCTCTCCTGTTTTTATTTACTTAATGTATTAAAAAAAATTCATAATTTTATCATTATGAGAAATGTAATTTGATTAATATTTCATGTTTTCTAAATTAATTAATTCTTTGTTTATTCTAAAATACATCTTAATTGAAGATCGTTTGAATTCTTAAATAATTCATTTAATTCACTTTTTGTTAAGTTTTTCTTAATCTGATTACATCTGCAAATGTTTTAAGCATAACATAAAAATATGTTATTTTCCTTGATTTTAAATTATGAATTTGGTGGTCCGTAGGATTTTAAATTGGGAATTTAGTGGTCCATGAAGTGAAAAAGGTTGGCGTCCTGTGCTATAGATGCCCCAAGAATTATACATATCTATAGGATCTTTTAACCTTTTAACGTTCATTGGTTTCGCAGCAAAACCAAACATTTGACATAATTTAACATTTTTTTTTGCAGCAGTTTTTTAACATTCCCCCTTATTTTAATCAAGTTTTACACTTTTGCTCCTTTTCTGTTCTGTAGATAGCAGCACTGTTCCAAAATTTAACAAATAATGCTTCAAAGGTAGCTAAATGCATAAGTCACTTGAAGTTTCTAAGTGGACGCGAGTACGAATCGCTAGTTTGATGATACACTCATGTCTAGTTTTTTTCCTTTAATGAAGAGCCGGACTATTATTTTCACCTGAAACAACTTTTACGAGTTTTTGTAGTCGATAATATTTACTTACAAAGTGTTTTATTTGTTAAATTAAATATTATTTGAATTTAATAAGGTTAACTTATAGATTTTTACGTAGATTACATTGTATAAAATTGGATATTTTTGATAAAGATGATTTGAATTAGTTGTACTAAAGGTATACATTGTTTTTAGTATCTACGCTACAAATAACTTATAGATGTTTCAAACAAAAATTTATCGAAAAGGAACTATGCTAATTTTTTATTTTTTAAATATTTATGATCAGCTATGTGTCTAAAAGACATTTTTACGATTTTTAGTTTAGTAATTTTAAAATAAACTAAGTAGTGAATATTAAAGGGTTAACTGAGAAAAGGTGAATTTATTGGAAGATGAAAAAATTATTTAAAAATCATATTGTTTGAGAATTTTAGCTATGGCATGACTTGATTTAGGAAAACAGGGTAAAACAATACTGATTAGAAGAGACAGATTTAGTGAATGAAATATGAGGAAGTGGTAATTTTTGGATAGTTCTGTCTATAATATAAGGGTTATAACCTCTGTCAATAACTATGGCTTTCAGATATTTGATGTCAGTGCTTAATAAAACAGAATCGGAACAAATATTAAGGGCACAGTTAACAAAAGTATAGAAAGCTGCCATTTTTTGGGTAAGTGGATGACATATGCATGGGCGGTTGAGAAACTGAAAATTTTTGTGATAGACTTTTTTCAGTGTGAGAGACAAGGGTATCAAGAAATGGAAATGAGCCATTATTTTCTATTTTATATGTGAATTGGATTATACTGTATATAGAGTTTATATTTTGTAAGACATGATCAATACTGTGATGAGATGTGTCAGTAAACATGAAGGTGCCATCAACATTATGGGTCCAAAAAGGAAAAGACATTTTCTTAAAAAGCATACTTACAAAATAATGCATGTAAATATCAGCCAGAATTGGGGAGAGAAGGGAACCCATAACTAAACCTTCTGATTGACAGTTCTAAATCTACTCATGAATGTGATTTCTTTGAAGCTTTTTACTTCAATAAAAATTTTGTTAATAGTGATTTTGCTATATCCCATTTGTCTGATTATTGTAAATTTTACATTCAGTCCATATTTTCATACTTTCTTCTTCATTTTTCACAACTTGTGTTTCTTAAATTCCTATTGGTCAATCCCCCACATTTCATATAATTCTATTGGTTGATCAGAATTCGATTTCTATCCTATATATAAGAGCACTTCTCTTGCATTTCCATATTCCTGTATACTAAATACTGCTGAAACAGCTGTCTGCTTTCCAATTTCTTCGCTTTGGCATTCTAAATGGTGAAGTTTTCCTTATTTTTAATAATCCTGCACCATGTCTCCTTTTAATAAACTGTTAAATATTGTTATTATCTAACACTTATACTCATTGATTACCATGAGCACTACAGGTACCAGCATCATTACTGAAGTATATGAAGATTGATTAATACCATCACTAAAAATACTAGTACTAATGTTTGCAGCATGTGTTCGTTAATTACTCCTCAGACAATTAAACTTATAAGACTGGAACTTCTTATTAAGTGCATCCACATTCTTAGCTAAAAGAGATTAATATTTTCAAAGGCTTGTATAACCAAAAACATTTTTGTTGCCATTAAACCAAAGTTATAAGAACTGTTGACAAAGTTGTTGCCATTTTGGATTCCATCCACAGCATAATATCAGAGTCATAAATGTCATTACATTAATGGCCCTCTTCACTTACTGTCGCTGGAAGTTTAAGCCAATGCTATTCAATGGGAAATTTTCTTTACTTATAACTCATTCACTAATATGTATTTTTAAATTCTGTTTTCACATTCAGAAAATTTACAACTGTTAAATTGACGGACTTTTTTTAGAAACGAATTTTTTTAACTTTAAATATTTTATTTTGAAACTGTAAAATAAAAAAAATTTACATATTGTAAATTTGTATTTTACAGCTTCAAAATAAAATATTTAAAGTTAAAAAAAAATCCATTTTTAAAAAAGGTCCTGTCAGTTTAACAGTTGTGAATTTTCTGAATGTGAAAACAGAATTTAAAAATACATATTAGTGAATGAGTTATAAGTAAAGAAAATTTCCCATTGAATAACATTGACTTAGGTTTCCAGTGACAGTATGTGAAGCGGACCCTTAAGGAAGCACATTTTTAGTATCACAATATTGTAAAACTGCAGATAATAAACATTAATTCTTTTTTTTTTTTTTTTTTTTTTTTTTTTTTTGTGTGTGTGTGTGTGTGTGTCATCCCCAAACTTATGTTTTTAAAATCAAAAAGTCTATTTATTTATTCAGAATTCTGTGTAATTGCTGTTATATATATATATATATATATATATATATATATATATATAAGCAAAATAATCAAATCCAGATGAAAATTTAATCCCAAAACACATGAGGGCCTTCATCAGGGGAGCTCCTCTGATGAAGGCCCTCATGTGTTTTGAGATTAAATTTTCATCTGGATTTGATTATTTTGCTTATTTATTATAGTTTTATATTTCCTTTTGCTGCATTTGCGCACTGGTTTATAAAAACTTTGTTCTAATTCTATTTATTTAATAATTCAAGTTTTACTTCCTCCTATATTTAAATTTTCTTCTCTCCTCCCCTTCCTACCCCAAAATGTAAAATTTTTCAAATTATATAGCCTATTTACTTACTCAGAATTCTGCATAATTTTCATGGATTTTCTTAAAACAAAAAGTTGACTTTTATATGGAAAACAACATTTTACTTTTAACATTTATACTATAATAATACCACATTAATATTTCCATTAATCAAAAGAGATTAGTATTCTATATGGCCAAGATTAATATAATAATACTGTAGAATACCTCAGAATTCCACTTCTCTGCTAAAAATAGCACTATTATTCATAACTATCCTTGGCTTATCTTTCAACAAACATTTATACTTTTCTACAATCATTTTCACTGGATCACCACAAGATACAATAGTAACACAAAATAATTAAAAAACAGGATAAAATAATAATAAATTGTAAAAATACGATCTGCTTTATAAAATACCCACATATAAACAGCAACACATACGTACTACGACAAAGTGCACATGCAAAATGACAAATCCCTTTCAAACTGCATGTGGCAACCCTGTTGTCAAAGAGTCCGCAACAACATTGTTATGGCCATAAAATGCACCAATAAAGCATGATTAATATGTGGACAGATGCCCAAGTTAAATAGATATTAAACTATTGCCTAAATTTGCACCAAGTCTCTGGCACGTTTTACCTGAGCTTAAGCCTAACAGCAGTCAGCATTTATCCCTTTTTCTGTTTAAACTTCCTCAGGAACACAATCCCTAATTTACGAATCCATTATATGATAACTTTGAACACAAATATCAATTCAGTACTTGATCAGAATCGTGCATCAATATTCATCAGTTAGTTGCTAGCTAACAGACTATGACCAATGCTGCCAATCTCTGTTTTACATTAATCTGATGCACAATTTATCAATATAAATATTGATATGCAAAATCCTATACAAATTCACTCAATAACAATATTTAAAAAAAAAAAAAAAAAAAAAAAAAATTTTTTTTTTTTTTAGGGGGGGAAGCGATGCCCCCACATGCACAATTTTTTTTCCCAATTTAACTACTACTATTATCAATAATTCGTATTAATTTTACAGTTACAGGTTAAGAATAATTCTCATTATGTACATTTATACAAAATTTTGTCCTATACTGCCATGTTAAAAATTTAGAAAAAATACGATCACAGCGCCACCTGTTGAGCGATGGATCCCCAAATCTAATCAGCACCAGTTTATGTCAGGGGCCAACTAAATACCATGTTTGGTTAAATTTCGTTTAAAAAAATATTACAATTTTTTTTTCTAATATTTTTTTTTTTTTTTTTTTTCATTAAAAGTGAAAAAAATCAATAACTTTGTTTTAAATTATCACAGATTTATAGTTCAACCATTCGTTTTAAAGGTATTGACGAGACCTTTCGAAAGATACCCATCTTGAAAATTTACTCCCCTCGAGGGGAGACTTCCCCCTCCACCAGGGGGGTGGCGAGACTCCTACACATACAAAAACAATTTCCCAGTTGACTATCTCTATTATAAGTAATTCTTGTCAATTTCATAATGATTACTAAAAAATAATTCTCTTTATGCACATTTATACAAAATTTTGTCCTGTATCACCCTGTTAAAAATTTAGAAAAAGTGGGATGGCAACGCAACCTGTAAGACAATTTTTACCAAAAGTGGATAGGCACTCATTTATATCAAAGTGCAACTGCATACCAATTTGTACGAAATTCTGTGCAGTAGTTCTTGAGATACAGTTGCCACAAAATTTTATCACACACACACTCAGGCAGACATTTTCTAAAAATGGTCAAATCGTGTTCTACAGCTCTCAAAACGTGTCAATCCATCAAAAACCTGAGGTCGAAAATTTTTACGAATCCAATACTTTCTTTTATTGAATATAGAATAAAGTAAAAAAATATATATACAACAGCACTGTTTTTTCATTTAGTTAAATCAGCATAATCATCCTCGTTGCATCAAGCTTTTTCTGCATTATGTATCCTGAAATATAGTTGGGTGCCAGCAGGAAAAATTTTAAGATTAGGGAATTTTTTTTTTTTCCTGTCTTTGAACAATTTGTTTCAGGGAAATACAGAGAAACAGTGTCATACTTTAATTAAAAATATGTTTCTCTTGTATGTTTTAATTGTTAAAAAAAACTTTTTTTTTCTTTCTTATCAAAGATAAAGGGCAATTTGAATCTTATTTTAAAATGTCGAGGGAGGCATAACCCCCCCCCCCCCCTCACTCCTGCTCATATCTGCCTGCAATCATGGTAAAAAGTTATAAATCCATATAAATGCACAAATATAATATCTGTGTCAAGCCGCAATATGAGTATCATCCATTTCATTAAAAAAAAAAAAAAAAAAAAAACTTCTTATTAGAAAAACAAATTTATTTAAATCAAAAGAGCTTTAAATATAAAAGTTATAAAATAAAAAGTGTCTTAGTTAAAAAATGAAATAAAAATCTGCAAATGGGATGTTAATTCAATAGGTAATATTTTACTGAGATTTGTATCCACTATTTTTTTTTATTATTATTTCTCTCCCATAACACTAAACCATAGCACTTTAATTTGTATGTTGAGCCTGCCACAAATACAGAATTTGACAGTTTCACCTCACTCACACACAATGGCCTCACTCATCAGGCCATTGTGTTCACCAGAAAATAATCTTGTGTGCAAGATATTTTAGCGGTGTCCTATTTGTTTAGTGATATACATTTTTACTTTCCGAACACTATAGTGAGGAAATTATTGTAATCATGTCAAAAATCCGAATTCAAGATTTTGATGTTTCTATACATTTCGAGGTCCCCTGAGTCCGTTTTCACTATTTTTACGATGATGTATGGATGCGTATGTGTATGTCTGTGAGTGAACACGCTAGCATCTAAACACTTTGCGCGAATAAGCTGAAAGTTGGTATGTATATTGTAAGTCACCGTACCACGAACCCTATTGATTTTGGTGAATCTAGCGCTTATTTTTTTTTACAGGGACACCAGGAAAAATTCTTTATCATTATGGCCTATGGGACCAAAATCTTAAAAGTGCGATAACATCTAAACGCCTTATTCAATTGAGTATATACATGTTATAGGTCACAGTTGCACCAACTGTATAGATTTTGGTGAACTGAGCACTTACAGTTTTTTTTACAGGGACACAAAGAAAAATTCTTTATCATTATGGCCTATGGGACCCAATTTTTAAAAGTGCGATAGCGTCTAAACACCTTATTCAATTGAGCTGAAAATTTATATGAATATTATAAATCACTGTTGCATTAACTATAAGCATTTTGGTGAATCTAGCATTTATAGGTTTTTACGGGGACACAGCGAAAAATTCTTTATCATTACGATCTACGGGCTCCAAGTTCAGTAGTGTTAAATAAAATATCGTTTAATAAAAAGAGAAAAATACTCAAACACTCTATGATGCTTTTCTCTCTTTTGTTTGTTTGACAACTCCACTTTCTTTACTTTAACTACAAAACTGTTAATGACTCAATGTTCGGAAAGTAGAGTGGAGTCCCTCCAGATTTTTTTTCCCCCATTGATATTAATTGTAATGTTCAAAGAATCCTTGAAAGTAATATGTGTTATTTTCCCATAAATATTGGCACTAAAGTTTTGTTGTATTTCTTCAAAAGCCTATTTTTGGTACGTTTATGTTGCATCAAACAAATGTGTTCTATAGAATATATGGCATTAATGATTAGTTTCGAGGGCTTTAAAAACAGATTTGGACCGTTGCTAAAAACAAAAGATAGATGCATCGGAGATTGAATAGTGTAACAAGTAAATAAATACAATTGGAAAAATATTCCCGACCACATTAGTATTTTTGTATGGATTTTTACCCGATATAAGTTGACATTTTGTTAATTATTATTTGATAGGGAATGCCGATTTGAATGCCATTGCAATGGCATTAGCTGGCTATACAGATGACCAATCTGCTCTTTGGAGAGAGATCAGTGGCTCGCTGAAAAGGCAGTTGAGTGATCCGTACCTCAGAGCCATGTTCACATTCCTTACGGCAGAAGACTCCAATTACGACGAAATACTCGTGAGTGATTTTTCTCTTTCTCCGTCTATATGTGTTTGTTCCTATGTGCCTCAATAGTTTGAGTAGTAATACTTCAGATAAAAAATACCTCCTGATTTTCACAGTTCCTTTTCATTGGTGTAACAGTCTACATACGGCGTATCTGTTCACTGTAATCATTTCAGATGCATGTGCATCCGAATGTCATGTGTATGTACTGTCAGTAGACATTAGTTGTTCTGTTCTGTTATTGTGATGTAGTGTTTGTGTATGCTTTGTTTTCCGTGTTGTCCTATAAAATAAACTTTATATGTCTATGGTAGGGTTTAACCCCCCCCCCCTCCTCCCTTCCTTTTTTTAGGTCTCAGTCTGGGATTTTTGCAGTGTCATTTTTTGGTAGTTGGATATTTATCAAAAATATAATTGAATAATTTGAAAGAGATGTTATAATTTGAAAAAAAAAAAAAAAAAAAAAAAAAAAAACTAATAGTCCTTCATCCTAAACGAAATTCTGCTTTTGCCAGAATTTCATCAAAATCATTTTTTTTTTTATCTTTGGAAAGAAAAAGAAAATTAATAATAATCAGTATCGAAACAAACACTATCGAAAAAGTTTTTTTTAATAATTTTGAATTAAGAAATAAAAAGTGTGCGTGCAAAATGAAATAAAATTAAGTTTTAAAAAAAAATGAATTTAATGATTTAATTTTTATATAAAACATGATCGTGTGGTATCTTAAAAAGTAGATGTAAAATGTAAAGTTTAATGTGGTGCGTATGGCATCTATAAAAATTGTTTTAAGAAATAGAATAGAATAAAGAAAGCAACGATGTTGGTTACATTTTGTTATATAGTTTGAATTATTGAATTTTACAGAAGTAATAGCTACTGTAGGAATAATTTCTTATGCTAAAATTATAGGGAATTGTTATGCAAGCACAAGCGATGCTACTTTTTTTTTTTTTTTTTTGCCCAACCCGGGGTAGGGGGGTGGGGTTAATTGGATTTTATTATATTAAACCTAGAATAACAGTATTGGGTTAAAATTTTAAGTTTTATTTCAAAAGAGAACACTTTAACACTAAAAGAAAACTTATTACAAAATAATAGTAATTAATTATAATTAATTAAAAAGTAAATGATCTTCATGTTCTTTATGCTTGAATTGGTGTAAACAGAGGAATAAAAGTAAAATAAACTTTTATTTCATTCTATTCAGTATTTTATCACATTTTTGAATTTAATTAATTTTTTATTGAGTTATTTTGTGTAAAATTAAAACTGGTTAGAAAAGCAAAATAATTTAACCCTTCCATGTCCAATTTTCATATTAGAAATAATTATATATTTTTATATGGGTAAAGTAGAAAAAGTATGCAAAAAATTCGTTTTTAATTTTTTTTTAATAATATTGATGTTGACATATTTTATTCATGTTTTAAAACTTATTTATTAAAGGAGTACAAAACAAAATTATCATTGCCAAGTCAAATCATGTCATTGTCAAAGTTATCATTGTACACTTACATGTCAGGGGTCGATCAAAGTTGACCATTTTTGTGAAAAACATAATATTTTTGTAAAAAAGAAAAAAAAAATCATTTAACACCTTTCATTTCATCAATCGTTCTATGTAAATGTTTATTATCAAGTTAATAGTCTTTCATTGAAAAAGTTATAGGTAATCATAAAAAATAATTCTGAAAACACAAAAAATGTTTATAAAAAGGTTGTTTTTACAAAACTAAATCTTATTAAAAGTCTGTTTTTATGCATTTGAATTTTGAAAGGGGCAGCAAAAAAACCCCATTTTTTGTACAATGTGTTCTTTCAACACATAGTAAGAAGCCATCATGAATACATACTTTGAAGATATTGTCAACAAATATTCAGAAGCCATCATCAAAGTATATTCCGAAATTATTGCCAACAAAAATGCAAAAGCCATTACCAATACATCTGCAGAAGATATCGCCAACAATATCCAAAAACCATCATCAATATATATTTGGAAGATATAGCCAACAAATATTCAGAAGCCATCCAATTTATGAATATGGATGGTCTCAGATACCAAGATTGGCATTTGGTTTCTACATTCGATCGAGGAAAAATCTCTAGTATAAGAGTAGGTTTTTAAAAATGTAAGAAATTTTTACAGATTTGACAAAATATTTTAAGTAGTTTGGAGTTTAAGGTTGATTTTTCATACCAACTATGTGAAAAAAGCTGGGAATCGAACCCGGGGCCTCTGCTTAACGTGTGGATGCTCTTCCACTGAGCCACCCTGGCTGATAACCAGCTCAACATTTCTCACATAATAACCATTACATCTGAGTTTGCAGATAGGGTGACCTTGCTAATGATTATTATGTGAGAAATGTCGAGCTGATTAATCAGCCAGGGTAGCTCAGTGGAAGAGCATTCGCACGTTATGAAGAGGACCTGGATTCGATTTTCGGCCCTAGCATTTTTCACATAGTTGGTAATAAAAAAATCAACCTTATACTTCAAACCACTTAAAATAAATTTTCACGGATGATGAGTTTATCAATAAAATTTCTAAATATTTTAAGAAATTTAATTGTAAAATTGGATGTTGGCAGGCATCCTGGCATATTGCAAGTGGAACACCACAAAATGGTAACAACACAAAATCACTGTCTGTAAAAAAAAAAAGTCCCGTCGTACTTAAAAAAAAAAAACAGCAAAAATACTAAGAAAAATGAAGAAAAATTTTACACATTAGAATTGCTTGATTACAAATTACAAAATATAGTTCATGAAGCACTAATATACAAATTTAAAAGAATGTGAGTATTCAGTAATTTAAGAATTTTAAAACAGTGTGCTAAATCAATTGATACAATTTTTAAATATTCAATAATTCACACGATAATGAGATAAACAACATATCACCCATTTTAGCAATACTCAAAAAATATTCAAAGATTTATAATAAGATACTAACACTTTTAGAAAAAAATTCCTATTTTTATAAATTTTTCAGTGGTAATCAGTTCAATTTAATCTTGTTTATTAAACAGAATACTTATGAGATTTAACAATACTTGCTTAGTTAATGGATTTGTTAGACATCAGATAAATTATGTTTGCTTCTAACAAACTTTAATTTAAAAATGTTATCTGTCACACAGTCTCGAACAAAAAAATAATTTTGCATCCATATGTTTTGACTTGTGATTTTCTATAGGAGAGCAAACAAAATGTATGGCAGACTGATTATCCATAAATAAAACCGATTTAAGTCTATTTCTATTAATAAAGTGTAAAATGCTGCACTCTGGGATTATTCTGTCAAACCACATTAGATTCCTAGACACTTCTGTCATGGCTGTAAATTCTGCCTCCATTGTAGAAAGACTTACTGACTTCTCTTTAAAGGTTTGCCAGTTAACTGGAGAGTTATGTAATAGGACTCATTTTCCTGGTCGGTTGGCTGTAAAATCAGCGTCTGAATAAATAACTAATTGATGTTTTTGGCAGTTTAATTTATAAGATCTAGTATTTTTAATGCAGCTAAGAAGCCTCAATAAACCTTCCCACTGAATTCTGTCAGGGTTCTGTCTTATTACATAAAATAGATAAACATCCTAATAGGTTACGATAAAGAACCTTTAGCATTTTACGAACTTCGCAATTCTTGGTCGGGCAGTTTGCTCTGCTAATAGGCAGTGATGAAAGAAGGGATGCTAAAACTTTTATATTTTTCATAAACATCTATATATGAGGAATTTCAAGACAATCACCCGTTTCATCCAACTCTACACTTTAAAAATTTTTCCTAGAACTTTTAAATGAAAATGCTTACACTTAAAACTTTGTAAATAATACAAGTAAATGCAATACAAGCTGATTTATTTATCTTTAAACCAATGTCTTTTATAATTTGAAACTTTCTTTTTTCCCCCTCTCAAGTTGCTAAAAAATGAAAACTTTGAAATTTGATATGTTAATGATTGATATTTTGTGTGTTTCAGAATGAGAACCAGATTGCTGTTCAAGATCGCATGGCATTCGCCTGTTTGTATTTGGATGACAAGAAAGTAAGTTTCCTCAAAATCTTTATTTGGGATTCTTATGGAGTGTTATGGCTTCTTAATCAAAACTAAGAATATCTCCACTTGTGAGATTTTTTTTTCACACAATTCTAAATAAATTTATTTGTTTAACTGTTATATTTTAAAATATTTAAAAATCATCACATCTCGTTAAATTATATTTTAATTACACCAAAAATCGAAACAATTACAATATGCATTAAATATACAGTTAAAATATTAAAATAAACACAACAAAAATGTATATGTTTCGAGCCGTATTTTAGGCTCCTCATCAGTAAAAACATCATGAAAGTAAAATTTCTTCTACAAAAGCACAACATATTATGCTTCATTAATAGGTGAAAAAACAGTGATGTTACTCAGATTCTGCACTGGTTTTCTATGGCTTACCAAAAATACATAAACCTGATTCACCTCTTTGTCCTATAACTGATTATTCAAAATCCCCTCTCTATAATCTTTCCCGTTACCTTTCTGATGATCTTAAACCCCTTATCTCAAATTCTCAATTTAGTGTACTTTCTGTTTATAGTTTTCTCAATGATTTAAAACAAATCAGTGTTCCCTCTGATAGTTTAATGATTTCACTTGATGTAGTTTCTCTTTTCATATCTATCCCTATCTCTTATGCATGTGATGTTATCTGTAAAATTTACAGTAATATTTCTACCAATAATTATTTAGATAAAGATGCTTTAATTGAACTTCTTTCTTTTTTTTTTTTTTTTAACTTCTAACTGTTTTAACATTAATAATTCTTTTTATCACCAAATTAAGGGTAGTACTATGGGCTCCCCCATTTTAGTTTGAATTGTGGAAATTGTCATGCAATTTATTGAAAATCAAATTAATTCTGATTTACATGACAAAAAATTTATCTTTGGCATAGATATGTGGTGGATATTTTTGTTATTACTGATAATCTAGCATTCTTAATTATGCTAATTCCGCTAATCCATCAACGCAATTTACTTCAGAACAAGAAAAAGATAAGAAAACTCCCCTTCCTAGATATTTTAGTTGAACGTTTCCTTTCTAGTACTCATTCTAAATGTATTACTTCTGTTTATGGGAAACTTACTTTTTCAAGTCAATATTTAAACTTGAATTCAGTGAACCTCTCTTCACACAAGTCTGCTGTTTTCCATACTTTACTTCACCACGCTAAATCATATTGCAGTACTGAGGAACTTTTCCAATTAGAATTAAAAAGAATTTTTTTGGACTTAAAACATAATAATTATCCCCCTTCGCTGGCTCAAAAGAAAATTAAATGAATACGACCTTTACATTGATAATCATGATATTAACTCCTCCAAATCACCCAAATCTTTCATTACTATTCCATACTATAAAAAAATTTCTGAATACAGTAGAGAGCCAGAAATCCGCTGACCTAAAATCCGCCAAAGTCTGAAATCCACACAGCTTGTCAGATACAAACAATGAAATTCACTATTAATAAGTTACAAAACTGCAAGTCAGAATTTTTGAAAAAGATCTTGAATACAGATTTTATGTTTGCATTTTATGATTATGAAAAAGAAAAACAAAATAATAATATGAAAGACTGCAAGAGCCAAGTGTCTGCTAATGAAATTATTGACAATATATTGAATTCATCAAAAGAAAATAATGATTATTGTGATATGATATCAATCAGGTAAATAATAACAAACTAATTTTTTAAAATGCTTTCTGATGAAGGCATTATTTATAAGGAAGAACTCAATAAAATTCGTAGAAAAATAAATTTGTGTTACTGCAATTTACAATAAATAAAAAAAATAAATAAATCATGCAGGTTCAAGTTTAGTTTAAAAGCTACATGTGAACAGATTTTATCTAAATTTGACAAATATTTTTTTTTTCATATTTATTTATTGTTTTCATTATATATTTTTGTTAATGTTCATTATTATTCTTATGTACCTAGTAATTTAATATTCAGTGTTATTATTCACTAGTATGTGTTTAGTTTGAATAATATTCAGTTTTTATTATTCAAAGTGAAAATCATTTTTTATGGGCCCCGAAATCCACAAAATCCTAAAATCCGCACAACCTCTGGTCCCGAGCTGTGTGGATTTTTGACTCTCTACTGTATATAGCAAGAATTTTACGTACTGTTAATATATCTGTGTCCTATAAACCTCAATTTCAGATTCGTAATTTACTTTCTAATTTTAAACCTGTTATCCCCCCCCCCCCCACGCTCGAACTGATTAGTTAATCAGAAAATGGAGGGTTGAATGATTGAATAAGAGTGTTAAATTTACTGCTTTTATTTTTAAGGGGTTGAAAAAGGTAACAGAAAAACCCTAGGTGTTATCTCTGACATGTCAAAGTGGTGTAACGCAATTTCTATTAGTTGCCTACTTATAAGGGATTTATGTTTGTATCTGAAAATTTGTAATTTTGAGTTACACTTGTTTGTCATTGAATAATATTTACTGAAATCCATGACATGGTATTAGAAAACCGCTGTATGAAGGTATGTAACATAAATGAAAAAGTGAACATCTAAAGTGAATATGTGTTCAATATCCTACACTTGTATATAAAAATTATGATGTATCATTGATATCCTGTATGCTGAAACATCTGCAAAAGCACTCCTAAGGGTGAGTCCCAGATCGTTGCCAATTTCCCTTCATGTAGTTCTAGTTAATATGGAACTCACTCACAGGGACCCATTTACACATCTGGGGACCCCGGAACATTTACACTTCTAGAGCTCCCCATTATTAACGTAAACAGAACTCTATGTACATATTGATAAAAATATCATTTACAATTATCCTTTTTTTTCCCCCCCTTCTCCTACACAGGGCCCGCTTTACTCTTAAATGAACCTAGGTGGTCGCCTAAGGCCTCCAAAAATACAGGGCCACCGAAAAAAATTGGAACATTGCACAAAACTTTTTTTTTTTAAGATGGCAGAAGAAAAAAAAAATCCTAAACTGACTTTTGTCTTTTTTAAAGCATATGTGTATGTTCAAAACTAAATTAAATGTAACATTCTTTAAGAATTTTAACCTTGTGTAAAAATACGATAAATTACAAAAATATTTACTTTTAACAACAAGGACATGCCTTGAGTTGTATTGTGATAATGAATGAAGATTACGTCTTCTTTTAATTAGAAAGAAGTAAAAGGAAATGGATGAAGTGATTTGCAAATGCACCATGATAATAAATAACGCCATCTGATTATTATTTAATGATAATAAACATAGGCATACATTTAAAAATCTTTTGTGCTAAATAGACAATCCTTTATAAAAAAATAAAAAAAAAAAGGGGGGGGGGGAATAAATTATTTTATTAAGCTTACAAATTCTTTATTTTCCAAATACTTAAAAATCAATATCAGAATTAAAATTCCACTTCAGAATAATATTAGAAGATTTTGGAAATCTAATAGATCCACCATTATAATCGAAATAAATAAGCTTACTGCTGAAATTAAACTTGAATAACGCTCACAGAAAGAATGGCAGTGAGCATTTGTAGTTTTTTGTTACTTTCTTCTGTATTCAATGGAAGGAAAGTATTGGTTTCATAAACATTTTCGATGGATTGACACATTTTGGAAAGTTTAGATGACAATTGGATCATTTTTAGGAAATGTGTGACAGCTGTATCTCAGGAATAACCGAGCAGAATTTCATAGAAATTGATATGTAGTTGCACTTTGACATGAATGAGTGCCTATCAATTTCATCCAACAGATGGCACTGCCTTTTTTTTTTTTTTTTTCCCCTAAATTTTTAACTAACGTCAGTATACGACAAAAATTCGTGTCCATAAAGAGAATTATTTTTAGCAAATCATTATGAAATCACAAAAAAAAAAAATATTCATAATAACAGTCAACTATGAAATTTTTTTTGTATATGTAGGAGCCCCCCCCCCCCCCCATTCATTTTTTAAGCTGTCATTTAATAGAGAATAAAACTAACTTTCTTTGCTTATTTAAGATCTCTAGAAGTAAAATCATCTGCATTCATGAGGGAAGATAATTTTAATAAATAATTTGTACTGAGTGAATTTATGTTATATAGGAAAATATGGGGAAAAAATCCCAACATACTAGTTTTGTTTGGATTGCAAAACTTGTGAATTAAAAAATAATTAAAATCTCTTTAGAGCTATGAACTGAGTCATTTTCCAACTAAATTTGCTATTTTTCTCTTCTAGCTGGCAGAGTATTTAGATACTCTAAAAAAGAAAATGTGTGAAACAGGAGATTTAGATGGCATAATCTTAACTGGCAAGTAAATATAAAATATATAGTTTTTTTTTTTTTTTTTTTTTTTTTTTTTTTTATATATAATCACTAGCTGTAAAAAAGATTAAAAATAAATTATTTATTTTATTTTAAAATACATTTGGCTGTTTCCTATTCCATTGCACATATATCTCTTCCTTTGAATGTCATTTTGCTATGATTTTATTTCCTCTGTTTATTCATGCAGTTGCTTGTTGTTACATCTTTATCAGAAATAGAAAGTTTTCTATTCTATCCCTGTAAATCTTACTTATTTTTTAGTTCCTCATTATACTGTAGGTAAAGGTAAAAATTTTCAGCTTCAGTTTTTTTTTGTATTACTTTTTTACACATTTTAAGATGCGAGGAATCACAAAATTGATAGGGCATCTGTCCATCAGTTTATTTGTTTGTTACACCCTGTCTCAAGAAAAAGTGAATATAGAAAGGTTGGAAGAGTTTTAAAATATCACTTAAGATACTAACAGAGATGTCAATTACTATGGTTTATCTGTAGTTATTACGGAATTACTGCCAACATATAAAAATTATGGATTATATACTTTTAAAAAAGTCACGGATATCATTCGTTAAAAAAATAGAAAGTATTAACGGTCGATGATCAAACGTACGACGGAAGCCTTCTGATTCCCAATCTTTCTCCATCCAGAACATAAATGTCAATATTCATTTTAAACTTGCTTTATAAGATTCTAGGAACTATAAAGAAATAGAATTGTTCAATATTTTCAGCTCATGTAATTATTTTTTGCCCCCCTTCCCCTCTTTTCTTATACCCAACTACTAGCGATTGTCGATTAAAAGCTCTGCAGAAGCCTTTTGTTTCCCAGACTTTTTCCATCAGCAATATGAATGTCAATATTTATTTTAAACTTGTTTTATTTGGTACTAGAACCTATAAAAAAGTAGAATTGTTTCCTTTTTCATACATTTATTTATTTTTTAGCTGACCCCCCCCCCCCTCACATCTACAGCTAGTGATCAAGAGATATCTATAACTTAAATTTACATCAGTTAAGACTGACCTACCAGACTACTGACAAGTACCCAAAACTACTGAAAATTTTCTTGTCTACTACTGAAAATTGTCCTGCAAGGTTGGCATCTCTGTACTAACCAAAAATTCTCTTAATAAATTTTAAAAACTCTGTAACTCATTTGAAATTTATCATTTTCTTAATGTGGGAGAATATGGCAAATATTCCATTAAGGGGAATATTTTTACTGTAAAGATGTCACACCAGTTTTAAAATATCATGATGCTGGCATGGACATCATTAACTACAAAAATTCATCTTTTTAAAACTTGATGAATTATTCAAAATTTACGAATTTCTTATCATGGCAGAATAGGGCAGAAATTTTGCATAAACGTCCATTTTGAGGGATATTTTTTCATCATAACAACTTTTAAACTATTCTTAACGATACTGACTTGAACATCATTGACTATGAATTTTCTGATTTCATATGTTATTATATATTTAAGATTTTCTTAACAGGGCAGAATTTCATATAAACTTGATTGGTAGAAATCATTACATTAGAAATTATATGAAATTGCGTGAAAACTGAAATATAAAATTAAGTGCAATAAAATGAATCAAAAAATTTGGATATGTGGATACGTACAGTGGTACAACAATAATAGATACAGCGGCAGACTGTATCAGACGATCAGTCCAATTCATTTATCTAAAGCCCTGGTTTTTAAGAACAGAGAAGCAAACGTCAACGTTTTCGACGCCATGACGCTCCAAATAGAGTCTCTTTGATATCAGCGCTGGCGTTGAAACTGCAGAATAGATCGTTGTGATGCAGGCGCAAATTGAAAATCTCAAGGCCGATTATGTTGATGTTTGTGTTTTGTGGTCTTAAAAACCAAGGCCTTACCATGATTAGTGTGACGTGCAGTAGGGAAGTGCCATTATACAAGACTTTTCTGGATAACCGGTTGCTTCTCAAAGTTGTAGAATGCATATTGTTTTGATTTAAAATCAATCAATCAATAGTTTACATTAAAAATTAATATTTAAAAAATCAGATTTAAACTTTTAATGAATCTGAAAAACTTGAAAAATAAGTTTGAATATAATTTTCATATTTTCATTCAAGATAAAATAAAGTAAGTAGTCAGAATTTGAAATGTATAAAAATCAAAATAGGCTCCAATGCAAAAGCTACAAACCATGATTAGCCAAGGATTTTAAAACATTAAACAGTACTGACTTGGAATGTGTCAAAAAATGATATCTGCGGATCATGATATGAATACACATATATGTTCTTCTGTATCTGTGGATACGGATTTTTTATATCAAGATCTTTGATAAATCTATAATAATTAAGTACATAGGTAACAATTTTTGCTTCCATTACCACAAATTAAAGCAATATATTGGGTGAAAATTTTCAATATCGATTTTTCACCTGATTGCATGACTTAAAGTCCAGAGTTCAAAAAAGTGGTTTTTAGAAAATAATCATTGTGTCTGTTGTATGCATATGTGTGTGTGTCGGGAGGGGGTTAGTATCTGATGAATCTTCTGAATCTAAAGACAGGACAAAAAAACTTCTCTAACTTAAGACTTCATATTTTAATTTAGAAATTTATTCATCAACCATGAAAATTCATTTCAGAAAATTTTGGAGTGGAAGGCTGATATTTTATACCAACTATGTGGAAAAATACCAGAGCCGGGAATCAAACCCGGGCTTTCCACTATACACGCCGATGCTCAAATCATCGAGCTACCCTGGCTGATTACCAGCTAGGCATTTTTCACATAACACTTGAATACATATAATGTCACTTGATACAGCTGTGTTTACAGACTCGGTGACTTTGCCAACGAATGTTATGTGAGAAATGCCTAGCTGGTAATCATTGAAACCTTTGGACAGCCCCTGCCTGCCTGGACGTGCCAAGCTTAACGGGTTGGATGCTATCCGCCGGAGCGAATAAATCGCCGGATCACTGCATGATAGCTAGCTGGTAATCAGCCAGGATAGCTCGATGGTTTGAGCAATCCGCGCATAAAGCGGAAGGCCCAGTTTCAATTCCCGGCTCTGGTATTTTTCTCATAGTTGGTATAAAATATCAGCCTTCCACTCCAAAATTTTCTGAGATTAAGACTTCATATTTTAATTTTGGTGATTTTTTTTTTTTTTTTTTTTAAGGGGGTGGGGGAATAGGACAAGGAAAATTGAGAAAAGACAAATCTGAATCTGAAAAACAACTCTAATATATATATTTTTTTTTCAATGTCACTGTATAAACCCCCTTTTAGATGTCTTTTCATGTGTATTAGTTGGTTTCTTCGAGAAAATGGATAGGCATTCTGAATAAATAGATCCATTTTAATTCTTATCTATTGATTTCTTAAAAAGCAACTCTAATGATTTTCTTCAAACTCACCGTATTAGCCCCTTTTTAGACATCCTTCATTCTTGGTTTCCAGTGAATGGATGAGTTTGCTAATTTTTGGTGAAAATCAGAAGTGGAGTTGGGAGTCGATATTAAAAAACGGCTGTAACGATATTCTTCAAATTTGCTGTACGAAAAGGGCCTGATTTCCTGCAGGGCCAGTGGAGCAAACACCCGAGTCTACATCTATAAAAATTAAAAGCATTTTACATGCATACAAAATTTACTTTGTGCATTTTATGATACAAGGGGGCAATATTTTAACTTCTCTACTGTACATCAAACTTGATACGTGAAAAGGCAAAAATGAAAAGCTACGTTGGATTCATTTGGGTGCGTATTGGCTGATAGGTAGCACGGTTATGCAGCTTTTTGTTTTATAATCTTATCTATTTCAATCATGGTATCCAGGGCTTAATTTGCATGGGAACGCACAGGAAAGCCATTCCCACACTTCTTTTATCTTAGTGAATTTTTGCATGTTAGATAGAAACTCATTTAGAGTGCACAGTGCATCATTTTTAAAAATCAGATTATTTTTTCTCTACTTAATCTTTTCTTTTCTTATAAAGACATTTTTTTTTTGTGTGTGTGTAAATTTACCTGCAAGAGAGTAAGCGTTTTTCTTTCTCATTTTTCACACAGTAACTAGAAATTGTTAGAATTAACTATAAAGTACAGTCCCAAAAATCTGCACAGCTTGGGACCGGAGACTGTACGTATTTTAGGTATTTTTTGTAATTCACATTTTTGAACTAGAATTTTAAATGCTGTAATGCATTCAAAATGATAATGATATAAGTAAGCATGAAATATACGTAAAATATTTAAAAAAAAATAATAATAAAGGTAATTTAAAAGTAGTCAATGGGGTAAACTTAATATATATATTTCAATTAACACAAACTAAAATTTCCCTTATAAAGTAAAAATACCAAATTTAAGTGCATAAACATCTGATACAATATAGACTTGTGTATTATAAATGAACAAATTTTATTACAATTTAAAAATGCAGATCAAAGTATATATATATTCTTAAAAAAAATTTCTTTGCAATTTCTGAACAGTTATTTTTTTTTATTCGAACACAAATGTAAGTGTTGTGTTAAGAAATTTAGGTACTCATCTCCAAGACTTGCACTTAATTAAAATTACCGTTCCTTATCTTATAAGATTCAGTTTAAAAAAAATCCCTAATAAAACAAGTACTGTCTTGATTTTTTTTCTATTGAAAACTTTATTATAAATTTCATTGTCAGTTGAGGTTTGCAGATTTCTGGAGTTGGCGGATTTCTGGGAGTCTACTTTAAATGAATTCTGTTTCTGTTTATTTATTTTACTGAAAATCAAATTGAAACCATATTTGAATCAAACTATCAAAAGCAGGAAGTGTAAACATCAATTTATTTCCAAAAAAGAAAACAATGTATTTAACTGGAATATCAAATGAGAAAATATCAGGGCTGCCACAGACGAATTTTTTTTATATTGTTTTCGTACCAATACTCTTGTAAGTTAAAAATTATAATATATTTATGCTGGCAAAATGCAAATATTTCTGAATAAATGTATTATAAATTGTTTTACTTGAAAATAGTGGTATGAAAAAAAAAAAAAAAGTTACTTGTTGCTGCACTGCCCCATCAGGGGTGCAGAATATGTCCGAACGCCCGAACAAGGTTCGGGGGAAATTTAAACTGACTGGGGAAATTTTGAATATTTTTTTAAGAGAAAATAAAAATGTAAATAAAAAATAACAATTTGCTACTTTGAAGTGCTTATACACTAACAGTGATATTTTTATGTTACACTGTATACTTATTCTCTTAAAGATAGATTGTTCTCTTCATAGAACAAATGACTTTGTATAGCAAAGTAGATTTTTGCATTATTGAGGGAAATTTCCGAGGTTTGAACATTTTCTGCACCCCTGTGCCCCATAACAGAAAATGTGAGATGCGAGACGTATGTTAAAATTTTTTTCATAGTCTGCAGATTATTTTCAAAACAGCACGGTGCAGAAATTCCAAGTCTCCCAATTTTTGGCAGGAAAGATTGCAATTCCCAATTTTTCTCTATCCGCATCATAAATGTCATTATTAATTTTACTCTAGAAACTGTAAAGATATAGAATTGTTCAAAATCTCTCACTCATGTAATATTTTGTAACACCCAACCCCACTAATGATTCTAGATCCTGTAAGGAAGTAAAATTGTTGAATATTTCACATATGTATATATTAGAGGTGAGTTCGGGCTCTATTTTGGCAATCCGAGCCCGCCCGGGCCCGAAACATTTTTGAACTGAGCTCGCCCGAGCCCGAAAAATTTTGTGTGATCAGAGCCCGAGCCCGATACTGAAAGTGGTACGCTATGCAACGCATACACAATAGTAAAATTAAATACCGTTTCATTTTCAAATTAATTTTCTTATTATCAATCCTCAATTTAAATAACTATAAATGTTATTATAACAATTTATAATGTGTGTGTCTCTGTATTCATGCAGGGCGCGAAATTTCCGCTCGCCAGCTCGCCATTGGCGAGTGGATTTTTTACTGTGGCGAGTAAAAATTTGGTCTAGTTACAGATAGAATTCATACACGATACGGTGACAGAAAACATTCTTTTTATAGATTTAAATATGGCAAACTCTTGCCATCTTATAACTTCATATTTAACATCTCCTTTTTAGATTCTCGGAGAACCGAGTCTGTGTGTGCGCTGCCAGAGATCGCCCCAGCCTGGAAAAGAAAAAATGCTTAGTGCATACATAAAAGTTTTGATGGGCAGAGAGCCTCTTTGCCCGTCGGGTACTATCCGAGAGAAGATGTATGCGAAAGTTTGCCTATGCGATATTGTCACTTGTAAATGAGCGCGAGCCCTTTTAAAGATACTGCATATGCTTACTTTGTTGAATAATGATAAAAAAATAGTTCATAGTTTCCAGTTTTTTACAGAAATGTCAATGATTTGCACTTGTAATGATTTGTAAGTAACAATTTTATCAAAAAAGTTATTCCGAAATGGCTATTTCAAATGACAACAATGAACAAGGTATACACATCGACATTCAGATTGATTACAAAAATAGAATGGACGACAAAGACATTTCTAATATAAAAAGTTAAGTAAACAAATAGATAAATAAGAAAGCTTAATCTTTCATAATAAAAAGATTTTCACATAATATTGTTTGACAAATAATTTTTATTTCTTCTTTTTTTCTTTAATGACTCTTTGCATTTATGTTATTAGATATTTTAATCTCTTTCAAATTTCAATACAATACATTATAATGATTTTTAATTATAGATGATTATGAAACATGATGATATAGACACACTTTCAATATATATAATTTTAGACATATTTGTAAAAGACTTTCAAATAGTTAGGAAAAATAAAAAAACCGAAATGCGTAAAAAAAAAAAAAAAAAAAAAAAAAAAAAATTACTATCCTATTTTGTGGCGAGTAAAATCTTTTTTTGGCGAGTGTAATCTGAGTTGAAATTTCGGGCCCTGATTCATGTATATATTTATATAATATATATTTATAGTACAGCACATTGTTTATAACGCGCCTATCGGGGGACAAAAAATTTATCCGAATGAGTGATATAATAAGGCCCAATATAATGAAGAAGGAAGGATTACTGTATAACACTATGACATAATATGCATCCCGTTGAAAAAAAAGTTCTATTTAGAAAAAGGAAAGTCAAAGGTACTAAGGTTTGCAAGATTATTTTGTGATTTTTAACCTATCTTGACTATTATGGCATTACTAAAGGTACTCTCAAAATGAATAACATTTCTTTTCTTTTCTTTTTTTTTATATTTTCCAGTTAGTGAAGAATAAAATAAACGGAACTTTTAACTTGAATCCGAGCCCGCCCGGAGCCCGAAAACTTGCGTAAGATTTGAGCCCGCTCGGGCTCGGGCTGAGCCCGTCTCATCTCTAGTATATATATATATATTTTTTTTTTACCTCCTGCCCCTCCCCCCCCCCCCCCAACACACACACACACACACACCTGCTAACGATTGGTGAACAAAAGCCTTGTAGAAGTCTTGTAATTTCCAGTCTTTCTCCATCCAAATAACTAATATTGATTAACTAGTATTATTAATTATTATGCGAACTTGTGATAAATATATACTTACTGAATCCCACAAGCTTTTTTTCCCTGTTACTTTACTTATGAAATTATGCTGCACATTTTCTAATGCTTAAATAGCTGTCGCAGATTGAAAGAAAAAATTCTGCTACTGGGCAGCCCTGAAATATTTTGCTGATTTTTTGTAAGATTTGATTTATGATTGGAACTAACTTGGAGTAAAATTTCTCAAAATTCATTGATGGATTTGATAGGATCTTCTTTTTCTCGGAGATACCTATGGATACAGAAATTCGGCACATCTCTAGTTACTGACTAAGGATTAGAAAATTAAGAATAACTTACAAGCTGATTCTATTTTATTTCTTATAAAAATTCGTGTTGTTTGTTTATATCCATAAAGTGCAAAATATTTGTAATTTATAAAAAAATTGTGTGATTTTATTTATCACAAAAAAGTGTAATAAGTAGAATATAAAGACATTTATTTGTGAATATTTTTATTTTTTAATTAGTAAATTTTAATCTAAATCTTGATTTTTTTTTAATTGGAAATTGTTAACTGCCAAAAATATGATTCTGGATAACTGGCTTCTTACTGTAGTTGTTTATTGGTTTCAACTACAGAAGTTTGAATTAAAGTAGATTGACTAATCAGTATACAGTGTTACTGCATTGTAGTAACACTGTATACTGATTTTAATGGCAGATACAAAATCACAGTCAGACTAGCTTCTGCATTTTAAAAAATGGATTACAGCTTTAGTATTTTGACAGCCTTTGAAATTTTGATATTGGAGGGACTCAATTCTTTTGTGCCAAGGATTTTACTTCTATTTTAAATCTAGCAATGTCTTAAAAACACAAATACTGCAGAAAACTAAAACAAAAATCACGTAAATTACCATATTTCCCTGCATATAATCTGTTTAAAAACTCAAGATTTCTTTATTGTGGATTATCTCCTGAAATTTTTTTTCAAAAACGACTGTCTGACGGCAGATATCAGAAATTTACATGGACGGCAGATATTGGAAGATGTAAACAAATGCCTTCAGATTGTGTGGCTGATCACATAGCCAATAGTGATTGATTCTTGTATGACGTATTTTTGCTAGTAGGAGTGGCTTTGTTTTCATGATATACTTTTCTAACCTAATGGCAACATGCTTCTGTTTATGTTAATTTGTTATTAAAAACAGCATTGTTCATGCATGGAGGATTTTTTTTTTTTTTTTACTGAAGAATGACTATTGTTTTTATTACTATAAGATGTAATCTTTTATTAAAACACGAATAAACTACTACGTCAGAAACGCCAAAAGAAAAATATTTCCGATGCATACAGCTATTTTGGTAGCTTTAAGCGTACCGTCTTCAGTGCATAAAGAATTCTGAATCTGGAGAAGTGCTCGTATATATACGAGAGGGACCGAATTTAGATCAACCAATAGAATTACGGGAAAGGTGGAGTGTGTGGCCAATAGGAATTTAGGAATGTTAGCTGTATAAACGGTAGAAAAATTAAGAAAATGTGGACTGAATGTAAAATTTCCAACAATCAGACAAATAGGGAATAGCGAAATCACAATTTACAAGGTTTTTAAAATTTTTATAAATATGAAAAGCTTCAAAGAAATTGAGTTCATGAATGGAATTGATCTTTAATATTTACAGTACGATTATCTTTTAAAGAAACAGCTATGATGAATAAAGAGCATGGGAGTTTATCAATAATTTGCATATGGATTATGAATTGTATCTGCAGATTGGTGCGGATTATCTGGTGAAATTTTTTTAAATGGCTGAAAATAGCGACCTGCGGAGTGTATGCCGCCACAGACTATACGCAGGAAAATACAGTATCTATTTTCAATGTGCCTGACTAGATCATTTTATAGAAAAGTGTATTTTAAAAAATTACAATGCCATTTTACCCTAGACTCATATTAAAAATAGAAATAGAAATTTAAATATTGCTACAAATTAACAAACGATTACAATAATAAAAAGTATAATCAAAATATGTATTCATTTTTTTTTTTTTTAAGAAATCATACAAAAACTTTAAAAAAGAAAAATCTTCATCAATAGGATGAGGAAAATTCAAAAATTGAGAAGGTCCTTGCTGACCACAGAAGCTTATGCAGAGTTTCTGTATTTAAGATTAGAATTTTTCTACAAACAAAACTTTTGATTAAAAAAAAAAAAAAAACTCTTTGTCCAGTTCTTTTTTTTTTTTTTTAATAGTAAAATGAAAATATATTTTTTACCAATTTGACTTTACTGAAGTGATCTTTTAAATATTTTTAGGTTTAACAAATGCTGGTTTATCTTTAATCCAAAGGTATGTGGACACAGTTGGAGATGTACAAACGGCTAGTTTAATAGTACTCCATTCTTTACCCAACTTAGCATGCAGTGATCCCAGAGCCCAGGCATGGGTGCATTGCTATAGAAATTTATTAGACACGTGGAAGTTATGGAAAACAAGGTATCATTCATATCTGTAGAAATAAAGTGTAGTATGTTTATATACATATGCAATGTACGATGGGTGATTAAAAAAAAAAAAGGTTACAAGTGGAATAAAGAAATATTTATTAACAATAGACAGAAAATACAAAGAGAATTAAGAGGCATACGTGCCTATCACTTTTCGGCATAATCACCAAGTCTATTTAGGCATTTATCAGAACGCAGAAGCAACTTGTTTAACCTGTCTTGGTAGAAATCAGGTCCCTGTCCATTGAGCCAGGTCTCGGCGGATGTTTTCACAGCACTGTCTGTGCACACCAGATAAGTGCTCCTTCAACCTCGGAAACAGGAAATAGTCACTGTGTGCCAAATATGGGCTGTATGAGGGTGACTTCAGATTTCCCACCTGAACCGTCGCAACAATTCCTGCGTTGCTTGAGCAGTATGGGGCCTGGCATTGTTATGCAGGAGGATAACGCTTTCACTCAACATGCCCGGCCATTTGCGTCAGATGCTTCGTGGACACATTCTTTGCCCATAAAAATCGAATCACGGCTCGCACTTCCACATGAGACCAATTTTCTAAGCTTCTTGCCATTTCAATCATCCTGAACCGTCTAGGAACTTTCACTACGTACCTGCACACCAGCTGTATGACAAGTAGTACCATCTGTCTCCACTCTGGGCAAACAAAAGTTCTCCACAATATGTAGTTTTCAAATGCTGCAGCTTGTAACCTTTTATCTGATCACCCCTCGTAACATGAGATAGATTTTAAAAAGGTCTTCTTACTAACCATGTCTAACGTTTTGAACCTCAATATGTTCCTTACCTATACATATTAAATGTATCGATGACCCTATGCAGTCATCTCAGCAACAATCTTCTTAATTTCAAAATTTGTATTCCAGTAAAGAATGTACTGTGTAGCCAGCTCAAATCTTGCTGGTAAATGTTAAAGGAATTAATCTTGCTAGGGGTGGCTAATGTCCTTGAGCTGATCTGCTTTTCAGAAATCATGGATGCATATAAGTTGATGGATTCGTCAGGTCTTGTGGTACACTGGAACTGTTTACTTATTCATAGCATATCACATTCATAGGATTCATTAATAAAATTTTCCTTCAGGATCTTCTATGCATGGCTGTGTTGTGAAAAAGGGGGTGGGGAGGCAACTGTGCAATCATCCAGAACTGTTAAAAATTACAGAGTGCAGCTGAAAATTACGTGTGCTGAAACTAGTTAAATGCTGATTATCTTAAAAAAAAAAAAAAAAAAAAAGACAGTTAAGAAAGAGAAAAAGGTGCCAATCAAAGTAGAGGGAGGGAAATGATTTTACCACTGCATAGACGTTCTTATTAGAGATATCTATATTTGTGGGGTATATTTATTTCTTGTAGTATATCAGCTATATATATTAGAATTTCCACAGACTCGCTTTTTTCAAGAACTCTCCCACCACTAATCTTTGAAAATAAACTTGTTAAACACATATGCTTATCTTATGAGAAAATTTTCTATATAAAATTAGTTGCATGCAAAATTATGAGCCACGAGAACCTTGTATTGGGTATTAAAATGTCCCTTAAATGGGGAGTTTTTTTTTTTTTTTTCCTTTTTTTTAAATCCGATAGCTTTTAAAATTTAAGACTTTTAAAAACAGGATGTTTGAATTATTTATTTTCAAAAAAATTTTATTACTAATTTAATTTTTGATCAATTTTCATACAGCTTTATTTTTGTTATATTTTTTAAACATTATTTATTTTATAACAGCTTTATATTTCAGTCTTTCAGCTCAAACTTTTTTGAGTCCTTTCGTAGCCATATTTTTTTCTCTTTCTTGCACTGATGTGTTTTCTCTTTCTCTATATATTGTTTAAAATTTATATTAAATTATCTTTAAAATAACACTGAATCATAAATAGCAGTCGTGTAATCTATTTATGCGAAAAATTTATGACAAGTTATGAAGATTCTTCACTAAGCATTGGAAGGGATGAGTGTTGTACATTCAATTTTTTAAAAATTTGCAATTGAACATTTTTAAGAAATTGAAAAACTTCACTCACCCTCACTCTTATTACACATCCAATTCAATTTCTTAAAAAATTGCTATTTAAAAATTTTAAGAAATTGGAAAATTTTTCTTTTTAAGTTATTGAAAAATTTCATTTCATGAAGTTTACCAATAACTGCTTTTTTAATTAAAATGTTTTTACATTTTCGAGGTATTTGGTCATGTGTTAATATATATTCATCTCACTGATTTCGTATGGTATGAATGAGGTAGACTAGAATTAAAACAGAACAAAGTATTATAAAAAATACTTTGTAAAAAATTACATTTCTATGCAAGTGAATTGTAACAGTGATAGAAAAAAAAATATTAATTTCTTATGAAGGTGATGCTTTAACTTTGTCACCAGCATTCAAACTTCCTAATACACGAATTAGGTATTTGTTTTGAGAAAATTGCTTTCGTTTGTTTGGAGGGAGGGGGCAAAATCATCCTAGGCCTTGGACCCCAGGCAGGATTTAATCAGGCTCTGATTATTGAAGTCCAACTGTCCAGCAGAATGAAATGATTCCAGTTATTTAAAAGAAATATATCGACTTAAAAGTGAGGGAAAGATCGAAGCAGCGTGAGGTTAAAGAAACCTTAAAGTCTAAAATTATATATACAGCTCGTATTCAAAGTTTAGAATAATTACATTTTTTTACAAATTGAAAATATCGTTTGGTAATTTAATGTCTTTTAATGCAAATATGCATACGATATTTTTATTAAGAACTTATTTTTTATCTTAAAATTAATATCATTTTTGAAAAGATTAATTGAAAAACTAGTATGTTGTGGCCACCACAAGACTTTCTTCTATATTTTCTTATACAAATTCACGCAGTAACAATATTTAAAAAAAAAAAATTCAGTTTTTTTTCCCGTTAAAAGTAAAAAAAATCGATAACTTTGTTTTAAATTACCACATATTTTTAGTTCAACCATTCGTTTTAAAGGTATTGACAAGACCTTTCGATAGATACCGATCTTGAAAATTTACACCCCCTTCGGGGGGGGGGGGGGGGGAATTCCCCATAGGGTGGGGAAGCAATGCCCCAAATTTTTTTCCCTAATTAATACTATTATTATCAATAATTCATATTAATTTCACAATCACAGGTTAAGAATAACTCTCATTATGTACATTTATACGAAACTTTTTCCTATACTGCCATGTTAAAAATTTAGAAAAAATACGATCACAGCGCCACCTGTAGAGCGATTGATCCCCAAATCTAATCAGCCTCAGTTTATGTCAGGGGCCAACTAAATACCAAGTCTGGTTAAATTTCGTAAAAAAAAAAAAAAAAAAAAAAAAAAAAAAAAAGATTTTTTTCTAAGTTTTTTTTTGTTAAAAGTAAAAAAAAATCGATAACTTTGTTTTAAATTATCACAGACTTATAGTTCAACCATTCGTTTTAAAGGTATTGACGAGACCTTTTGAAAGATACCCATCTTGAAAATTTACTCCCCTCGAGGGGGGACTTCCCCCCCAGGGGGGTTGGCGAGCCTCCTATGCATACAAAAATTTTTTCCCAGTTGACTATCTCTATTATAAATAATTCTTGTAAATTTCATAATGATTACTAGAATATAATTTTCTTTATGCACATTTATACAAAATTTCGTCCTATATCACCATGTTAAAAATTTAGAAAAAGCGGGATGGCAACGCAACCTGTAAGACAATTTTTACCAAAAGTTGATAGGCACTAACTTATGTCAAGGTGCAACTACATACCAATTTGTATAAAATTCTGTGCAGTAGTTCTTGAGATACAGTTGCCACAAAATTTTGTCACACACACACACACACACACACACAGACAGACAGACATTTTCTAAAAATGGTCAAATCGTGTTCTACAGCTCTCAAAACGTGTAAATTCATCAAAAACCTGAGGTCAAAAATTTTTACGAATCCAATACTTTCTCTATATTACATATAGAAGAAAGTAAAAATTATTTTGAAAAGTCAAAATATTAGAATATTTATTCAAGTGGTTCAAAATATTAGAATATTTCACATTAATTCTCCTTTAATTATCACCAATTCATAACTGGTGGCATCATTGATTAAATTCAGATGAAAGAAACCTTAAGGTTAAACCTTAAAGCAAACAAACTGTAAAAAGAATACTGATTTTAAATAAAAATTTAAAATCAGTATTCTTTTTGCAGTTTGTTTGCTTTTTCGTCTTAAAATGGGTCGCGTGAGTGATATTCCTGAATCTGTTAAACTTCCTATGGTTGATTTGTATCGGCACGATAAAATCAATGTTATATAGCGAATTATTTATATTGTTTGCAATCAAGCGTTAGTAAAATACTAACACAATATTCAAAATAATCACCAAAATGGCAGCCGAAAACCAAAAACATCTGCTAGAGATGACAGGAAACTGAAGTGTACAGTTAAGAAAAAACGTTTTAAAAGTGTGCGATTCTTGCACCGAAAATGGAAAGAAGGAGGAGTTGAAGTTTCTACATCGACAACATTAAGACATCTCCATAAATTTAAGTTTGAATCTCGTGTACTGAAAACAAAACCTCTCATGACTGCAAAACAAAAGTGTATAAGATTAAATTGATGTAAATCAAGACTTTTATGGACCAAAGAAGATTGGAAAAAAATATTATTTAGTGATGAAAGTATGTTTTGTGTTTCATATGGTAATCAAGGTATTCAAGTTTGGAGAATGAAGCAAGAATCATTTGATAAAGTATGCCTGAAACGTTCGGTAAAATTTGCTGCTAGTGTCATGGTTTGGGGTTGCATGAGTGCAGAAGGACCTGGAAAGTTATGCATTGTCTACGAAAAGGTTAACTCTCAGATATATCAAGAAATTTTGAAATATTACATGATTCCATCATCATAAGATTTATTTGAAGATGATTTCATCTTTTAACTAGATTTAGCGTCACCACATATCTCGGTGTCAACTAAGAATTGGTTCTGTCAACGCAACATTAAGGTACTTCCTTGGCCTTAATCCCATCGAAAACTTATGGGGTATAATAAAGAAAAAACTCCAAGAAAATCCTCCTTCAAGTAAAACTGAGTTAGTGGCACATATAAAGTGTATTTGGGCTAATATTGATAGAAATGTTTGTAAACACCTTGTATATAGTATGCAAGATTGATTGTATGCTGTTATTAAAGCTAAAGGGGGTGCTACAAAATATTAACTACCATTTACTTCATGTTCATAAAGATATATTTTTTTACCGTAAAATAAAATATTCTAATATTTTGAACCAATCAAAATTTTATTCTAATATTTTGATGTGCTTCAAAAAGCTATTGTATACCTAATTTACTGTATTTTATAAATGTTAAAATCTTATCTAAATATTCCAGATTTAATTTATAAAGAATTTAATTGCATTTACTTAGTATCAAAAATAAATAGATGGAAAATAATTTCTTTCTTATTACTTTTTCTCAATTATTCTAATATTTTGAATATGAGTTGTAGCTATCTAAAATAAGCCATTTCAATAGATTTTATATATAAGTGATTAATTACTTTTGAAAATTCACTTAAATAGAGTGAGCAGGCATACATTGTGAAGGAATGAAAGATTAGAACCCTAAAAGCTGAATCCTTTTTCTTTTCCTAAAAATATTCATAAATATTTTTACCTTTAGCATTATACAGTTTTATTTACCGCAAACAATATAAACACTTGTTTTGCCAATTTTATTTTTATTCTTTTAATATATCATTTGTTTTTCACCCAAAATTATTTCCTGAATTTTATGCATAGCCATGATTCGAGATTTTTTATCTTTTGGGAAAAATCAGAAATGAATCGTTTGAAAATATTGTTAAAGATAGTTGTTTTTTTCTGTGTAAATGGCTCCGTGTTGAGCTTGCAGCTTATTTAAACTTGAAAATTTTTACTTAAATCAAAGGGAAAGAAGCTTTGTGAGCTTTTAATATTTAATTGTAAAGACATTTTAAGACTGAAAGTATATAGAGGATTTTTGTGTTTGTGTCGTGTCCTGAATAAAAAATAAATTGAAATTTTAAAATTGGAGTCATCTCATGAGCTGTAATGGGATTGACATTTATTGTTGCATGTCTTTCAGAGCTCTGTTTGATGTGATGTGGTTCAAGAACAATCCCCAAGCAAACAAGCCAAAGCAACAAGTTTATGTTAGCTGCAATTTTTGTCGACGTTCTGTATCCTATCATCTTCAACAATTCCGACCACCTCTGACCAACATGAACAACACTAGGTTCGCCCAAACTCCTGTAGCACCTCTCAATAAAAAGGTATGTACATCCGTCTGGTGGACAGATTCATTAACAGTATGTATCAAAATAACATGTCGCTTTACCATTGCTTTTCTCAGTTTTCATATTTTTTTAGAATGTTAATCTTGTATGTATGTGTCTTGAGGTTCTCAGAAACAGCTCTAATGATTTCGATAAAGGTTTAAGGTTAAGAATGCTCAATGGGCAAAATCTGATTTTCTATTCCCAGATGAGTGAGAATTAGTTTTTTATTTTTTGAAAAAGTCATTTACAGCAATGAATTTTTTAATTTATAAAAAATAAATTTAAATTGAGGTGACATCAATAATATAGAAATTAAAATTGTCCTATTTACTATAGAAATATCCCTTTGGTCTATTCAAGACTATTTAATATAGAAATATCCATCTATATTTCATTAATTTTCATACAAATGACATCCAAATGTTCTCCCACCTTTATAAGTATGTCGTTGGCAAAAAAAAAAAAAAAAGACTCTAAAGAAATATAATAGATAGATGTTGTGTTATGTAAAGTAGTTTTAGAGAGAACTACACACTTACGGGACATTAATAGTACATTTACTTAATGATTACATACAAAGACATGAGAACACATTTTAGAACAGTACAACAAATCTCACTGACAGTAGATGTCGTAGTCGTTGCATGGTTGCAATATTTTCAATAAAGAGGGATTCAGCTAGTAAGTTGTAATCACACGACACGCCTAAATTTTGTTCTTATTCTATCCAAATGTATAGGAGTCACCTTTATGGGATTAGGTATAGAAACATGGATGCTGATGGAGAGAAATCTATGATTATCATTATTACTTAAAAACTGTAATTTATGTTTTCAAAATCCCTTATTTCTTCTTTCACAAAATAATAAGTATTTGTTGATTTATTGATTGTAGTCAATAAGATTCATTAATTGTCGTTAGAATTCGAATGTCAGTTCTTCACAACGAGATATATAAATTAGAGTGCTGATTCAATGGATGAAGGATTAGCTTTTCGTGGTTCCAGATGAATCACGTGACATGCTCCAATAGGTTGCTGTGTTTGGCCCTTTATCGCTATTTTCGCATTTAAAATATCAGTTCGACACATTATCATTATTATTCAGTAACATGACAGTCCTATGACTGAAATAAATTGTTTTTAAGTTAATTTTACACATATTTCACTTTTTAATAAATAATAAAATACCTTTTTCTTCATCGTTTCCCAACAAAGTTTAAAAGTGTTTATAAAAGAAAATTTAAACTTTTAAAGAGCTAAATTTAACAACAAATAATAATTTTTCAACTATTTTTAAGCATTTTGTCGGTTAAAGTTACACTACACGAAATAAAAAAGAAATAAAATCAAAATCAAAATGGCTTAGAACAAAAGACTATTAAACTACGTAAGTAAACAAAAACATTGGCGGTTATGGCTTATGCGAAGAAATATCTCCAAAACCGTTGCCATAGAAATTTTCTGAAAATAAGCTGTTACTAAGGGAACCACCGAATACGCAGGTGCAAGGAGAGCATATCAAATGACTCATCTTAGACCTTCTCAAGGGTTACCATTTATCACTCTACTTTATATATCTCGTTGGTTCTTCACCAACTGAGCTACTCAGTCTAGATCTAAAATTATAATCTATCATTCATTCTGTCACTCATCTGTTCTGTCAATACAGACACAGTGTTTATTGCAAAGTTTTTGCTCTTGCTTAACTTTATTATTGCTGAATGATAGTGAATAGCTTCATTTATAACTTGAACCCCATGTATTTAGATGCCTTTTTATTGGGAAGGTTAAATTAATTTTTAGAACAGGAGAAAGTGCTAAAGCCAGGATAACAACCCAGATCCTTTGTGCCAGCGCTGTACTTGGCTGTTTCACTTTTCATTCTTGTCACAATTATATTCAACTTTGCAATCCAATATTAATATAATGTTATAATTGAAACTATTCATTGCTATCCAGCCAATATATATAAGTTAAATAAATATATAAAAATTTCATCTGTAAAACTGCATCTGTTTGTGGAATAGAGGTAAAAATTTCATCTTTCATAGGCACAATGGAAGTGATGGGGTCCTACAATGAACGTGTCGAAATATTTCTGTGACGGAAACTTCCCAATATCGAATTTGGAAGATCTTGGCACTTATGCTCTCGAGACTTATTTTTAAATAAAGATCTCTGCTGTAGCAATTTATAGTAAAACCATGGATTCCAAATTTCTAGAAAATTTCATTTTAAATGAAAATGAATACTGTGATCTTTTGGTAAATAATTTTAGAGAAAAAAAAAAAAAAATTCAATTGTGCCATAACAAAAGGGGGAAGTATTGAAAATTATTGTTATTTCTCTTGTGCTTCTCATCCCTCCAGTTAATTTAAATCAACAGTATTTACTTATTTATTTTTTAAATTAATAAATGATAATTATACAAAATTTAATTGGACTTGATAAAAAAAATAAAAAAAAGTTATATAAAAAGACCCTTTTTGTTTCTCTCTCAGTCCTTCAGAAATATTTAACCCCGAATTTATTTTCTCCCTTATTAAGTAACAATTCTACTAAGTGTTGTTGATAGTTAAAATTAGTGAAAAGGGTCTATAAAATCATAGTTTTCTTTTCATTTGCACTCCTACTTCCTTAAAGCATTTGCAGTATTCTTTAAAGTTTGTAATGCGTTTCACAAATAGCGATTTGGGAAAATGCCTTTTTATCAAAATGCCCTTTTTTTCCAGGATACTGAAAAATTTTGACTGTTTTTCTTTTTCTTTTAAAACTAGCTTATTCATAGCCCTTACATGACGCAAACAAATACACAATTTTTTTATCAAAAAATTATGTTTGTCGGTGAGAAATATGGGGCACTATCTCTGTTGACAGGACATTACAAGGAAAACTAAGGCCTTAAAAATCGTCCCCCCCTCCCTCCCCCAATTTTTGGAAAAGCAAACAAGAGGACAGTGCCACAAGAAGACTGTAATCGATTGTTGAGGCAAATTGTAAAACATTTTAATAAAATAAAGGTGAGGTGATGTATCTTCATTCAAGTTTACTTGAATTATTTTTGCCTGGATTAAAAAAACTAATGAATCTTTTTTTTTTTCATTCTCTTTCTCTTCTTTCATTTAATGAATCTGTCAAATGGCTGCAGATGGATGCTCTTAAGAAAATTCTGCTAATTGTTGAAAGCTGTTTCTTCATGGGAGGTCTACCGAACAATTTTTAAAGCCATTCTTATCGCTTGACTGTAACTGGACAATACCTCTTTTCTACTCAGTTATTTCTAGACAGCTTGTCTCCCCAGTCGCATTGTTTTAGAATTTTTTTTCCTATATGTAAAATGTTTTATTACCTGTTCCTAATATTTTTCCATATCTTAAAAAGACACTAGTGGCAGGAAAAAAATATATTTCTAGATTTTTATTAAATGTTTCAATATATTTTGCTTTGCATCATGCTTCACTTTTATAAGTAATTATTTATTAGTACTTATGGAAGTTCTTATTATTTAGTTTTTCTTTCCTCATATGTCGCACACTTTAATTGAAAATAACTGAGGCCGAGTTTTCTATTTCTAATTTATTCTTCTAATAACCACATCAGTTCAAATTTTACTTTTAAAAGAGCTCTAGGAAATATATTTCCCTAGGCCTGGGCCTAGCCAGGCCTAAGCAGGGGTGGAAATCTGGCACAGAATTCATACCACAATAAATTAAACAAAATTTTCTTTATTAAACCAACGATTTAAGTAGAGAAATATTTTAAACGAACTAGCAGCTCTGCCTAAGCCTAAATCCATCCCTATCACATCAGGGTCCCGAACCCACTCCCTTCCTGAGCTTTGATAACTTTTTCTAACCAATTTTCACCTTTTATTCCTTCCAGTGTTAGCCCTTTTTTTTTTTTTTTTTTCCCAGCACACTTGTGATTGTGAGTTCTTTTTTGTTTTCATCCCATGCAGTTTTCTATGGATATTTGATACTTTTTCCCTGTTCTTTACATTCTACAGTGCAATGGGCCCTATGTGTTATAGTTTAAAAAGGTATATATATATATATATATATATAATAAAGATGATCTATATATATATATTTCAATTTTTAAAAGAAACAATTATATCTTCATGAATATATGTAGTAGCCTCATAAAAATTTATACAGTTAAAGGAGGAACCTCATAATCACATGCTACACCCAGATCACATTTCAAACATTAATTTTTACAGGGCTATCCGAAATATTTTATTTATTATTTAATTTTTTAGTGGTCCCCCTTTTGCTTTCAAGTTAAAACTGTCACTGAAATACATGAGGTATAACATGTTCTTTATACTGTTGAAGTTTCGTCCAGTACTTTTTCAGGCATTTGTCAAAATGTCTAAAATTGAAATTGTACGGTCATCTGTGGAAAGATACTGCAAATTGAATTTTGCTTGATGATAGAACTTTGACTAAATATAATTTCCACAACATCAAAAATATCACTTTTTTTTTTTTTGAAAATTAATTAGCCTTTTTCACATTGGGTCAAAATTGAGGTGTCTATTATGAAAGAATCTTTTGTATCTGTAAAAAAAAAGCACAACATTTTATGTAGAGCTCTGCTGCCATAGGAATTTCACGGCATTATAGTTTCAAAATTAAGTTATCATCTAATGACAAACGATCAAGTTTCCTATAAAAAAATATTTTAATTCTTTATATTTCAGATTAAAAGATTGTTTACTGAAAAATTAAATTCTCAAGAGCATAATTCAATATATTTTCCAAATTTGTTCTCATTTAAAATGTATTTAGTTTACACAAAAATAAATAAATAACATAGACTGGGATTACTTTGATCCATCACCCAGAAAAAAATTTGTAATTTATTATTATTCTTTCTTTTTTTAGTAATCAAGTATTAAAGGGAATTTTTATTTTAAAAAAAACAGAAGGTACTTTAATTGAAAGAGATTTTATGCTTTTAGAAATTTATTTGTTGCTATACAAGAGCTAGTGTATTGGATTGTGCTAATGGAAGTTATTAATCAGTAAAAAATTGTTCTAGAATAACATCCTTTATTTATTGAAAGCCTTCATGTAGATCGATGTGGGATACTAGGTATTCTCATCTAACTTTAACGATTTGGTGTCTTTGCAGATTACTTGCTGTCCTGGTTGCCGGAAGCCTATGCCACGCTGTTCCTTATGCCTGAGTCACATGGGGACTGCATCAGGTTTGAATTTCTTGAGAGAAAGCCGTGCAGGTAAGATCCTTTCAATGTATCAGTTGAATGTACTGCTTTACTAATTGCAGAACTTTGAAATGTTTCATACAGTTCTTTGCCCTTATATGTATAACAATAGATAATGAATTTTAAAACTGGGTGAAAAAAGTCTATCGAACCTGAGATACCTGTTGGTCAATTAGTACCAAAAGTTGATTTGACTCCACATATAAATTTTTATGCAATTTCCCCCAGTAGTTCCTGAGATATAATACTTTCTTAAATTATGAAAATCGCTACACAGCAGCGCCACCTGTTGAGTAGTTGATCCCAAAAATGGATAGGCACTAACATAGGTCAAGATGCATCTACATAGAAATTTATATGCATTTTTGTGCAGTAGCTCTTGAGATATAGCCTTACCTTAAATTGTAGAAATCACTGCATAACAGCGCCATCTATTGAGCTGTCGACATCAAAGTTGCTAGACACTCATTTATATCACGTTGCATCTATATATGACTTTATATGTATTTTTGTGCAGTGGTTCCTGGGATATAGCTTTCCCTTAAATTGTGGCAATCGCTGTATAGCAGCGCCACCTGTTGAGCAGTTCACACCAAAACTGGATAGGCACTAATATAGGTCAAGGTACATCTACCTATAAATTTATATGCAATTCTGAGCAATAGTTCCGGAGATACAGTTGCCACAAAATATTTGTCACACACACATTTTCTAAAAATGGTTAAATCGTGTCAATCAGTCGAAAATTTTTATGAATCCAATACTTTATTCTATTGAATATAGAAAAAAGTAAAAAATTGTGAAGCTTTGATCCTCAAAATCTTCTTGTACCAGGACCAGTCATTTTCAGATTTCACTGGTCCGTACTCACCCTTGATGGGTCTGCTCTTCCATTCTATTCTACTTTTTACAATATTTAAAAATTTGTAAACAGTTTGTTTTACTAAGACTTACATTGTTTATAAATTGACTAGTCAAATAGGATACATTTTTGTGAATTAATTAAAAAATATTATATAAATCAAAAATTTATGCTTTTATAAATGAGCTTAATTTCACATATTTACTATTATAGATTAAGAATTAAAAGTAAAAGAAGGTTATGAAAGTGAAATTAAATGAAAAATGTATAGGGAATAAGTGATATTGACAATTAAGTAAGCACGAGTGCTGCAGTCAAAGACTCGTGCTTACCTGATGAAGAATATTGACCATTGTTACACTTACTATTATTATAATATGCTTTGTGACAAATTTATGGGCAATTTTTGAGAAAAGTAAAAAATACAAAAAAAAAATTGAGAAGCTTCACTGGTCTGGTGGACCATTAGAATTTATATTTTGCTGGTCCGTTGAATATTTTATTGTCCCCAATGGACCCCTGATAATTTCGAGCCCTGATTATTCTGGAGCTTATTAACAGTTGATGAATTCATGAATAAGAATTTCTAAGGTGGTATACTGTTTTTTGTTTATTTAAATTTCTAATTTTGTGTGTATGAAATTTTGCAATCAATGCAATACAACAGCTCTTGATTTAAACTAGTTTTCTGTCTGGAATCATTTTCGACAGATTTACACGTTGTGAGAGGTCTAGAACACTCTTTGACCATTTTTAGAAAATGTCTGTCTGTGTGTGACAAAAGTTTTGGGGTGACTGTATCTCCAGAACTACTGCTCAGAATTGCAAACAAATTTATATGTAGATGTACCTTGACCTAAAGGAGTGCCTATGAACTGGTGTCAACTGTTGAACAGGTGACCCCAAGTAGTGGCACCAGAAATTCCCCTACGGGGGGACACCACCTCCCCGACAGGGGGGCACTACATAAAGAGAGTTTATTATATAAGTGTTTATCAAAGACTGCAATACTGTTAATAATTAGGGATGAAACGGATAGTGATTTTGCCGGATATCGGATATCCGGAGCTCTTGTGCCTGCCGGATACGGATATCCGTCGGATATCCGGCATTAGTTTTGTTTTTTTGTATTTTCTTTTCTTTCTCTTTTTTTAACAATAAAATATAAACAGATTTCATATACTATTCTTTTAAAAACATTTTAAATATAATTTACTTAAACATATTTAATATTTTATTTATTTGTGCAATATCACCATGAAGATTAAAACTTTAAGCCTAACATACTCATTCCTATACTTGCAGTGTGTCATGAAAAGTATTGTCACAAAAAGATAGGTATTGTTCAGAATTACAAAACTAAAACTTATTATTTACATATTTTTTACATTACTAGTGTTAAAAAAGTGAAATAAAATATTTTACTAATATAATCATAGTTGAAGGGCTATTTTCATAGGAAAACTAATTGTGGCAATCACAAAACTTTCTGTTATATCATTCTATATAACAGTGCCACTTACTGTTTACATTGTACAAAAGTTTAACCATAGCTTCTCACAATAAACATTTTGCATATGGAGTTCGGTGCAATTTTAATAAACAGATGCTGAGATATAGGCTTTTAAAAAAGCATAATAGCAGCTCCACCTATCGTCTGATATATACCTAAATAAGGTTGACATTTGTTTTCATAATGGTTATCTTACATATCAAGTTTTATGCGCTTATGTCATAGAAGTTCAGACTTAGCCCATTTATGAGGTAAACTGCAGCGCAGTGTTGCCACCTGTTGACCGATATACACCAAAAATAAATCACAATAATGTTTCATAATGGCTGTCTCACTCACATACCAAGTTTTGTGCAATTATACAGAATAGAATCTGAGGTATAGCCTTCTTGTTTTTGGGAGAAATTTCCATATAGCAGCATTACCTATTGGCCAACATGCACCCAGATTGAATCAGCATAATTTCTCATAATGCCCTTCTAAGATAAAGTTTCATGTAATTATATGCAATAGAACCTAAGATATGGCCTTCCCTGAAATTGCAAAATGTGCTGTATAACAGCACCACCTGCTGAATGATTGGCACCAAAATTTGATAGGCACATTATATGCCAAGGTGCACGTACATATATATTTCTATGAAATTCTGTGCAGTAGTTCCTAAGATATGGCCTTTCTTTAAGTTGCATAAATCGCAGTACAGTAGCATCACCTGTTGAGCCATATGCACCAAAAGTTGATAGGCACTGATTTATGTCATGGTTCAACTACATATAAATTCATATGTAATTATATGCAGTAATTTCAGAGGTACAGTTGGACAGAATTTTTGTCACATATACACAAACAGATATTTTTTTTAATTGATCAAACTAGGTTCTGGACTTCTTAAAATGTGTAAATCCATCGAAAACCAGAAGTTGAAAATTTTTATGAATTCAATAATTTCTTTTGAGACATTTATAAGAAAACATAAAAGAAAGAAGAAAAATAAATAAATAAATAAAGCTTTAAACTAGTATGTTATGGCCATCACAAAACTTTCTTCAAAATCACTATATATAACAATGCTACATGCTGTTTAACGTGTACAGAAAAAACTTAATCATAGCTTCTCACAATAAAGATTTTAGATATAGAGTTCAGTGCGATTTTAATCAAAAGATTCTGAGATGTAGCCCTGTGGAGAATCATAGAAGGTGAGGAACAGCCGCGCCACCTGTTGGTCGATATACACCAAAATTAAGCCAGCTTTCGCTCTCATATTATTTATCTTGCATATCAAGTTAAGTGCAGTTAAATATTATAAATGTTGAAATTTAGCCTTCCTATTCACAGAGTAAATTGCAGCATAGTATAGCCACCTATTGATCGGTATGCGCCAAATTTTGTGCAATTATACACAAATGAATCTGAGATATAACTTCCCCAATCACAGGAAAACAGCAGCATAGCAGCACCACCTATTGGCCGATATGCACAGAAATTAAATAAACGTGTTTCATAACAGCCCTGTGACATAGTTTTTTTTTATTATACACAGTAGAAGCTGAGATATAGTCTTCCTTTAAATAGGAGAAATCACAGTATAGCAGCACCACCTGCGAGTGATTTGCACCAAAAGTTCATGGACACTTATTTTTTGGTAAGTGTAACTATGTATAAATTTATATGAAATTCTGTGCTTTAACTCTTGAGCTAGAGCTACTACACAAAATTTTTGTCACACAGACATTTTCTAAAAATGGTCAAATTGTGTTCTGGTTCCCCGAAAATGCATAAATCCACTGAAAACTGGAAGTTGAAAATTTTTAGGAATCTAATACTTCTTCTATTTAAAATAGAAGAAAATAATAATTCAAACTGAATTTATGTTTTTTTCTTTGTATAAATTTTACATATTTTATATTTTTATATTCTGTACAGATAAGAAGGAAAAGTTTAGATTATTTATTAAAATTCTTTAATTAAGTTTTTGTAAAATACAAGATCAAAAACTTTAAATAATTGAACATTTAAAAAAATATTTTTTTCTTCTCCTTTATAACAATCTGAAAGTCAAAGTACAGACTTTCTGAAAATTTAAATATGTACTTTTATTTGAAGTAATTTTAATTTTGGGGAATATATCTATGCAATGTAATGGGAATTCTTAATTTAGGTGCTTTAGCAAGATATTCTATTAAAAGCATAAATTTATATATTTTTTTGTTTTTGTTTTTATAATACAAATCAAATAGGTAGATGGCGCAGGCAATGTAGATGCTCTGCTAGTATAAATATACAGTCACAAAAACAAGAACTTTCTTATGTATGAAAAAGTGGATTGTAAATAAACAAGCAGGTTCTAGTCAATAAATGCACATTATTAGACTCATTTTCGAAACAATCTAACAACTTTCCAATACTAACAATATTACTAAACAATCTAACAACATGTTAAACAAAAGTCATAAAAACAGAGTTATATGCACTGCACAAATTGAATATCATTTGTATAGGAACAGTTCTTTTTATTGTTATGGGGAAGATTAGGGGGAATGATATAGATCACTTTGGGAAAACCTAGCGAACTCTATAAAATTAAAATAGGGCTTCTATATTTCTTAGACCTGAAACTACTTTTGTCTAAATTTGTTTGCTAAAGAGGCTAATTTCAAATTTCACAAAGGCTTACTTTTTTTCCTTCTTTTTAAAAAAAAAAAAAAAAAAAAACTTTATGCATGCTACAATGGATTAAAAAAAAAAAAAATTGTCGCAAAATTTTCATTTGATGGGAGTTTAAGCCTAAATTTTCTGCTTCGGATATCCGGCTTGAAATTGCCGGATATCCGTATCCGGAGTGCTGATATCCGGTACCCCGTCGGATATTTAAAACTCAGCCGGATAGGCCGGATACCGGATAGTTACCGGATATCCGTTTCATCCCTATTAATAATATTACTGTTAATATTTGTACCATTCCATTTGTTAGTACTCCTCGTGGTTTTGAAAATCATCGTGCCACAGACAGACATTTTCTAAAAATATCGTGGTCAAAACGTGTTCTGGACCTCTCAAAACGTGTATATTCATGGAAAACTGGAAGCTGAAAAATTTTACGAATCCAATACCTTCTTCTATTGAATACAGAATGGAAAAACTGGAATGCTCCAAATTTGTACAAGGAAAGAAAAATGCTGCCAAAAGTAGAAAAACTTAAAATTTTGTATTATTTCCCCCCGAGAGATTTTAGGAGTATGCCCCGATGGGGGGGGGGGTCACAAACTCCCCGGCCCCCTGGGTGGCCCTGCTGTACAGTGATTTCTGCAATTTAAGAGAAGATTTTATCTGAAGAACTACTGCACAGAATTGCATATAAATTTATATGTAGATGCATCTTGATATGAATGAGTGCTTATTAACTTTTGGTGTCAACTGCTCAACAAGTGGCGCTGCTACAGAGAGATTTCTGCAATTTAAGGGAAGGCTATATCTCAGGTTCTATTGCACATTATCAAACAAAACTTGATATGTGAGAAGGCCATTAGGAGACATTATGCTGATTCAGTTTCGATGCTTATCGGTCAACAGGTGGCCCTGCTATACTGCAAATTTCCTCAATAATGGGAAAGCTATATCTCAACTTCTATGACATATAACTGTACAAAACTTGATATGTGAGATAACTATTATGAAAATGCATTTTTTAAGATGTTATTTATGGACAATAAAACTGTTTTTCTTTGGATATTGAGTGTTAGTTTTCTCTAAGATGAAAATCATTTGCATTCATCCTGTTAGATAATTTTAATAAATTATTTGCCCTTAGTGAATTTGTATAGGAAATTATAGAAGAAAGTCTTATGGTGGCCACAACATAAATTCTGACAATCAAGGCAGTTGGTGTTTTAAGGTTCTTTTACCATTTCATGTGATATCCCCCTCTACTAATAGAGGCCATACAAAAGAAATTTTTGTTCCTATTTGATTCACTCTTGTAACTTCTAAACACATTAGAGAGGGTAGAGTTGCTTCAGACTGTCTTATTTAAAAAAGAAGTTTTTCAAATTCCACCTTTTAGTAAATTTAAATATTTTATTTCATAAGGTAAATTCTGTGCTCTAATTTTCTAAATATTACCTACTAAGATAAAAGGCAACCTGTTTGAAAAACATAATATGAATGAGAGGCTATTTTTATAATGGGAATGGATCTGTCTGATGAGCAGCCTTAACTTTAAATTTTATCAAATTCATTTCTGAGAAACTTAAAAGGCATACATGTAAGAGTAATTCATTTAAAAAAAAAAAAATTGCATGTTTGATATTTTAAGGTTTTTTTTTTTTTAACTAAAATAATCTTTTTTATGTAGAAAGGAAGAAAGTGACAGATTTTTCCAACTGGCTTACGTGGTGCCAAACGTGTCGACATGGTGGCCATTCAGCTCACCTATTAGGATGGTTTCAGTAAGCATTCATTTTTTTTTCCCCCTTGTGTAGAACATTTTAATGAAAAGCCTGTTTTATTTTTTAACACTGTGAGTAAGTGTATTGTAACAAAGTACTCTGTATATTTTGAATTTATGTTTATATTCATTTTTATGTTCCAAGTGTAAAAATATTTCTTTCCACTGTGATATAAGCAGTCCAGCAAACAAGCAGCTTATTCAGTGGTACAAGAATCATTGGATGCCTCACCCTCATGAACCAAAATTAAATTTTTATTTTGTTAATAAGAGAACTTTAAAATAATGATTGTAGCCAAATAGCTTCTAAATCCTATATCCATAGTGGAATAGCAAGGAAGGGGCAGCATCAGGCCTCCATAAATTATGTATTACAATTTTGTTTTCTTTTTTATTATAACATTTTACTGCTCTTTTTCCCAAACCTAAAATAAAAGTAAAGAAAATTCATTAATATGACAAACACAAATAACCTGTGTGGTCAAAATTTTTTTAATAGGGTTAGAGCCGTGAAAATAGGTGTTAGGTTTTTGGCGAATGCAGAATCGATTGTAGGTACCTTCAAAAGTGTAAAATAAAATTATTTATAGAGGTGAAAAATTTTCTCACATCTAAGAAATGGAGTTGTGTGTGTTTTGCTCCAATGAATCATGAAAACGAAAGCAATATAAAAGTGGCCCTTTCACACTCACCAGTCATTAATCATGGCAAACACTGTGAAGGAGGCCAACAGTAAAACAGGACTTTCTCCCCCATAAATCACTCAACCCTGCTAATCAGTTTTTAATTGTTTTCTCTTCAGTTTCTATGTTTGAATGTTAAAGGAAACATTCTTTCAAATTAGTGTGAGGGAAACAGAGAAAGCAACGAGTAAATTAGAGGCAAAAATATTTAATGATTATGAAATAGTTGTAATAACTGTGTGGTCAAAATTTTCAAAATAGATATAGAGCCTTAAGTTTTAGAGAGTAATGCAGATACTTTTGAAAGTGTAAAGTAACTTGAGTGGGTACAATGTCTTGAAATGCCTAATTTTTAAAATAGAGAGAATGCCTTGAAAATTAGTTATTAGGATTTTGGGTATGAAGAATTGATCGTGTGTATTTATTCGTGTATTATCCCGATGTTTCTTGGGATTAGTTGGCTGACTCTTCAATAGGTGGCTCCAAACTAGATCGACGTCAGCACAAGGTTCGTTGCCATTGCAAGATTCTAAATTACCTAGTATTTTGATGGTTTCACGGTAGAATGCATATGTCGGGTTCTTGTAGTTAACAATCTTCGTTATTTCGCTAACTATGAGAACCTGACATATGTATTCTACGTGAAACCGTCAAAATACTAGGTAATTTAGAATCTTGCAATGGCAACAAAGTTTGGAGCCACTTATTGAAGAGTCGGCCATCTAATCCCAAGAAACATCGGAATAATACACTTGCTACTAGGAGCATGACCACGGAAAATGCACCTTTGAAAATGCTGGGGGCCTTCATGACTAAGGATGGTGAGTGGTAAGGTTTTTATTAAATATATTTTTTTGAGTTTTCAAGTAGTACCTCATTCTGTTGAGTGGCAACCCTATATATATTGAAACTAAATAAGTGACATTGATACAATAAGTAATTTTCTCTGTAACACTTGTAGATGTGAATATAACAGACTCCAATGCCGGAACGTTTTCACTGGGGGTATCCCACTGTTATGTTATCAATGGCACATTGGTGCTTCAAGTTTCTATACTGTGTTGTTTTGCTTGGCAGCCCTTTTAAGCATGTGGCGCCACTGCCAATCTAACCCTGCCGCATTGTTGCCATTGCAGGAATAAGGAAAACTTACTATTTCAACGGCTTCTCTGTATGCGGCATATTTATAATTGTGATAATTTGCAAGTTTTTCAAATTTAATACTAATCTCGTTATCTCTGTTGACTTTGGTTAATACGGTGGTGATTTTTACCAGTGACATTATCTCGGCTATCTTCTTTTTATTCTCGTTTTACCAATGTAACATTTACCTTCGCTGCCTGTATATGGAATACCTGCAGTTTCTAACGAATGGATTGGATCTTTATCACTTCTTATGATTTGAAAAATGTTTGGATTAGGTTTAATGGGAATGTTGACTGGGCTGCTGCTTTTTTAATCTTACATGAGAGGCCCCACAGTCGTAAAGGATTGAGGTTGTAAAATTGAGTGGCGTTTTTTGGAAATCAGTTGTTTTTTGCTTGTTAATTAATTTATCTGGATATCCTGCTTCTCCGGTGTACTTCTTTATAAGGGTTATCTTCTTGGTTAAGGTCACTTGGTTCTTTACAAACAATTATTGCTCTATTAATATATGCTTGGATGGCACTAATTTTATATTTAAATGGGTTTTTACTGTTGTAATGGATAATTTCATTACTACTATTACGTTTTCTGCATAATTATGTTGTTACTCAGTTATTGTGATGCATTATAATTACATCGAGATAATTCAACTGGTTATTAACTTCATTTGATATTAGGATCCATGACATTTAGGGTGTTTAAAATTTCACTTGGGTCTATATGGGTCTATATTTTTGTTAATAACTGCAAAAACATCGCCCCCATATCTGAATCAGTAAAAAATTTTAAGTTTTTCTTCTAATTCCATTTTACGTAACTGCTAAAAAAACCTGAAATGGGGGGAGCCCATGGGAACCCCCTTGATCTGTTGGTAAAATTTGTTATTAAAAGTTAAAGTTTCCGCTAAGTAATAAAATAGTGGTGATATTGAGGGTCTGGGCAATTTCTGGATTACTACTGTACTGTTTATTTATTTCAGTGTTAATTAATTCGGCAATTTCTTTAATATGTATGGAAGGTTTACATCAAAACTAACAAAATGATAATTTTCATCAATATTAATGTCATGAATTCTACAAATACAATCTTCGGTGGACTTTAAACTAGGGGGTGAGGGTGGTACTAAATTTTTTAATATTTCTGCCATGTATTTTTCCAATGAGCAATTCCTTTCACTCTTGCTAACAACCGGTCTAATTTTAGGAGGAAGTTTGTGATCTTTAAAATGGCCAAAAATGGAAGGAGCATTAAGAGCACTGTTAACCAAAAATGGAGGTCTATTATCCAGTCAATTGCCTTCTTTAATTATTTTAACTTCTCTATAGTACCTATTTCTTTGATAGTTTCTTCCATTTTATTAACATAATCGTTGCGGTTTAAAATGGCTAGTTTTCTAGTTTTGTCCGTTAATGTACAAGTGATATTGCTGTTTTTCTTAAGATGTTTGAGTGCTTTTAAGTCTTCACGGTTTTACGTTACAGTTTTGGTTAGCTCTTTTTATTTCTGGAACGGCAACATTTCTTATTGGATTTCGTCTGGGATGTTACTTAAAGCAGATTCGATTCTGGCTGTACTATCTTTTAAGTTGACAGGGTGATCAATGATGTATTTTTGGCCCAAATTTAACAAATTATCCTGATGGTTATAGTATAATACCTATATAACATGCTTTTTTACCGTTGCTGTGTTCTAAATTTATTTTTTAGATTCCTGCGGTGGATTTGTAGTATCTTTTTCATTACGAATATGTTGAAAAATATTTTTGTTTTTATGCTAGCACCGTTACAAAAGGGGATGGAGGTAGTAAAATTGGATTTGGATTTTGAGGCATTGTTAATTCTATTTAGAGTTTAAATGCATTTTTTATTAAGGTTGTCAACAAGATTTTTAGAGTAATTAGCGTTAAGTGCGATTTTTTTTAATGTAGTTCTTCAGTTCAGCTATGACTAATTTTTTGTTGGAACATACGAGGATTGTGTGGTTAATGTAAGAGCGGAGAGCAGAGTATTTATAGGAGAGGGGGGTGTTACAGTTTTTATTTATGATTTTTGAATTAGTGGTTGGTTTCCGGTAGATAGTGGTATCAAAAGAATTATTTGGATTTTTTATAATTTTAATGTCCAGAATATTTAAAGTATGATTAGTTTCATTTTCCATAGTGAATTTAATTCAATTAAGATGGTTATCAGGATTAATGGAATTTGGAATAATGGCGAAGACGTCATCTACATAACGGGTCCAAAGTTTGTATTTGCTGATAATATTTTTAGCGGAATTTTCGAGGTGTCATTACTTTGGACTCATTATGTAGATGACGTCTTCGCCATTATTCCAAATTCCATTAATCCCTATAACATCCTAACTAATTAAATACTCTTGATAACAAAATTAAATTCACTATGAAAAATGAAACTAATCATACTTTAAATTTTCTGGACATTAAAATTATAAAAAACCCAAATAATTCTACTGGAAACCAACCACTAATTCAGAAATCACAAATAAAACCTGTAACACCCCCCTCTCCTATAAATACTCTGCTCTCCGCTCTTATATTAACCGTGCAATCCTCGTATGTTCCAATAAAAAATTACTCATAGCTGACTCAACTACACTAATTACTCTAAAAATCTCGTTGACAACCTTTATAAAGAATGCATTAAAACCCTAAATAGAATTAACAATACCCAAAAATCCAAATCCAATTTTACTACCTCCATCCACTTTTGTAACTGTGCTAGCATAAAAATAAAAAACGAAGCTAAAAATATAAATGTAAATATTCCAATCAAGCCAAATAAAAATATTTTTCAACATATTCGTAATGAAAAGGATACTATAAACTACAAATCCACTGCAGGAATCTATAAAATAAATTTCGAACACACCAACGATAAAAAAGCATGACGAAACGCAGGATTAACAATCGCAAAAAAGAACACTGACTTAATATCGCACTGACTTAAAATATGGTAAATCTTCCACCGCTTTCTCCTCCACCCACAATACTAACCCTATTAATGTTAACTCCATCAATATTAATAAAATAGCCCCGTATAATAATCACCACTACGCACTAAAACGGGAGGCCATGGAAATAATTACTTAATGACCGAGAGCACTGCATTATTCCAGCAGTGTGGCAACAATTTTTACAAGAAAACGAAAAAAGAAGTGAAGTGAAGCGAGACCATGAACACCTCAGAGGAACAGACGTTTTCACTTGGCACAGAAGATGGGTACGGAGATACCAGAGTTAAGTTTTTTAAAAGGATATTGTGTAAGGTAAATTTATCTAGTTAAAATCCTTTCTTAAAAAGTATAATTAAGAAAGTTAATTTTTAGAAAGCGATAAATTGTTTAATAGTTGAGAATTTCCTGAATGTGAAAATGGAACGAAAGGGATGGGAAATGGAGCGAAAGTTTTTTATTGTTTTTGAATGTGTTAAAAAAAAGAAAAAAACATAAAGAACATCCAAGGCAATGAAATTTTATTGTTTCTTTTTCAGGCACCACAAAGAATGTCCAGTGACTGGGTGTAGCTGTAAATGCATGTCTTTGGATGCTGTAGCTAATCTGAAGTCACTGAATAAAATTATGCCATGATTGAATAACGACCAGGATACTTCCACATGACATTCACAACATCATTGTACAGCTTCGTATCTGTAAAGAAATAATACATTACTGGTTTGCAACTAAAATGTTTCAATAAATGATCTTTTGGAATTCTGATTTTTGTATTATCGTAGTTGCGTTGCTTTTTTTTTTAAGTTTAAAAACATGTTCTCAGTACATTAAAACTTAAATAGTGTGAAACATCACATGTGTAAAATATTTGAATTATCTTCTAAATTAAAGATATAATTGAGTTATTAAAAAAAAAATCTGGTGTGAAACAACCACATGACTTCCATTACCCACTATCACACGTATTATATGTATTTTTGAGAGAGAATGTGATCAGAAAACATAAAAGTGACCTAAAGAAATAGAAACCTAAAATTTTTCTGGTAAGAGAAACTTATGAAGACATATAAAATAGAGCTTACATATAGCAATGTAAAAAATAAGAGAAAAAAAAAATGGTAGAATTTTTTCAAACACAAATTTCCAAGATTTAAAGATGATCTACCTAAGAAGGAAGACTGTTAATTTTTCTCTAATAACCACATAATACACAAGAAAGAAATGGATTTATATAACAATTTTCAAGAAAATCGTTAGAGCCATTTTTGAGATACCAACTTTTACAAAAAATCAATTATTGACCGGAAAACAATAATTGCATACAAAAGTGAATAGGGCAAGTTTGAAAAAAATCCGTACAGCCGTTTTTAAAGGAACGTGATTGCAAGACTTGAAATTGAGCTATATATACAGGACGCCTATCCATTTTTCTGAACTAACCAACTATATCATTCGAAAGTACATCTAATAGAGTGTTTATATACTATATAGCAAATTTGAAGAAAATCGTTAGAGCCGTTTTTGAGATATGGACTTACGGTACCACTTCCGGTCTCTGATGTCCCACTTCCGGTTTTTCAATTATCACCAAAATTTAGAAAATTCATATGTATACCAGACCTGTCTTAATTCTCAGGTTTTGTAGTTCTATCTTTATTAGTTTCAGAGATATGATAGCCAGAAGATTCCCCACACACTGACCAATAGCCAGAAACCACTTTTTTGGACTCGGGACCTTAAAGCGTGTAAATCAGGTGAAATCTCTATATCGAATTTTTGGACCAAATACAATACTTCCATTACCTATGGTAGTAGGGTAATGGAAGTAATAATTTCTATGTCCATATTGAGATTAAAAAGTTGAAAAGAGTTTATAATTGCGTGTATCTCTCATCTACTATCTGTGTATAACTGCCAATCTATAAATCAACCAGGCCTCTGCTGACTCAATGAGTCCAAGTGTGATAATATTTTTCAATCCCTCAATTACGAGCTCGACACCTTATCAACCGGACTACCGTGTGTCCAGTTTTTTGTGATAGTTCTCTGTTTGTCAATGGTTTATAATGCAACAGATTAAGGAAGTCACTAGCAGAGAACTGTGCATTTTAGATGATAAGTCTTATCATATTTAGGCCTAAGGCGCTTTTTAGAATTAAGCATTATTATTATTATTATTATTCTAATCTTTTCTTGTCATTTCCGATTTTAGGAACGTTAGTTCCGTTGTTTACCGCAATGTGGCGTTGCAACCAATCTTATTTATAGCACATAACCATTTTACTATACCTAGATACAAAGTTTAAGAAAATAACTTATATTTCAGGTAAGACATTAAATTAAATTCGTGAAACAAGAAGAAAAATTATAACTAAATTAATTAAAAACCTTACATTCTTCTTGAGTTGAGCCTTAGCACTTGCGGGAAGGGGCCCCTCCCATCATTAGAGGCAGCACGCTGGTGGCTTGCTCAAATGTGTCAACACAACTGAGCAAGCCACCAGCATGCTGCCTCTGATGATGGGAGGGGCCCCTTCCCGCAAGTGCTAAGGCTCAACTCAAGAAGAATGTAAGGTTTTTAATTAATTTAGTTAACTTATATTTCTTTTAAAGTTAAGGTTATTGGGGTGGGGGTAAACTTTAGCACACATGCTTTTGGTATGCATATGTGCAAGTGCGCAACCAACATCTGACTGAAAGTTGCCCCGCCCCCCCCCCCCCCCCCCCCCCACAAAAAAAAAAAAAAAAAAAAAAAAAAAAAAATTCTGGATACGGCTTTGCCAGATGTTCTAAACCTATGCTGCCACTGATTTTAACAATTCTGATGATTCTGCTAGTTTTTCAAATTTTACCTTTCTTGCAATCCTGAGAAAATTCCAGACTAATCCATATATGCTAAAAGTTTTACAGTTTATGATGTAGTTTTCTTCTCTGATGTCATGGACTAAGTTTTTTTTTTCTCTTTTTCAACCACCTGAGATTCCTCAAGAAGTGTGGCAAACATTTAACTTTTCCGATTCTCCCACACACATCCAATTGTCTTTGTTAATTTCAAAGAAAGAAAAAGTTTTTTTTTTGTTATGTGCATTTTTTTTCCCTACTTATTTTTTATTTTCATTGTGTGCGTGTGTCATTTATTTATGTGCTTCAGATTTTTTTTTTTTTTTAATCCTTTTTTCAGGCCCTCCCACCCCCTTTTTTTCCCAGCTCATCAGGCACTTTGCAATCGATGGCCAAGAATTTATTTATTTATTTATTTTTTTTTTTGGTCAAATTGACTCATGGTTGTTTCTTTTTGACTCGCAATTTTAAGATATAAAATGATCAGATATTTTAATACGCAGTTTATTGCTAGCGAGTCAAGCCGGCTAACAAAATTTGAAATAAAATGCAAAACCTGACTATATAATTTTAAAAGCAACAACAATAACATGTTATATCAAAAAAGTTTAGAATAGTTTCATAATGAGAAAAAGAATATTTACTTACCAAAGTTTTCAGTCACATCTTGAGCAAATGAAATCAATTTTGAACACTGTATCATACTGTTCGCAGTTACTGTTCCATGGACTTCTAATATCCCTTCAATAGGGTTGATTGGCTAGTTTATATTGAAGGGGAAATTTAATTAGTTATAATGGAAATTTTTTTTTCTTTTTAAATACTAAGAGTTTGAAGAAGAAATATAATATACATTTAATCAATGCGGTAATGAGGGGGGGGGGGGGTGAGAAGAAAGCTGCTTTTTTATAAAATGGAAAAGTTTTACACATACCATATATTTCCGTGTATAAGCCGAGAATGTTTGGAAATTTTTCGGAAACTGAAGTACAAGGGTCAACTTATATACGAGTTCACAAAATTCTAGCAAAAAGCGTACATTAGAAACAGTGATTGAATGCATGTATTTTAAGCTTAAAAACTATATATAAAGTAAAATAGTGATATTAAACCTTATTTTTAAATAATTATCACTTATAAAACTCTTAAATTAGCAATTTTAAGTTTATTTCTAGAGCAGCTTGATGTAGTCACGTGTGTTTACATTTTATTTTGACCTGCTGATAGCTGACATCATCGGCAGATTGCACGAACGGAATAACTTCTCTGTCTGAATCGTAAATAGTACAAGAGAAACTTGAAAAAACAGGACTTCCAATCATATTTTTAATTTATATAATTAAATCATCTCTGTTTAAAATCTTTCTAGGCTTACACTATCAAAAGAGGTGGCAAATCTTTTTTTTTTTTTTTTTTTAATAAAAGTATTTCTTTTTTGTTGTTGTTGAAGATTGCCTTGAGGCACTGATAAAAATACTCAAAAGAAGAAATATACAAAATAATTGAGATACGTCATTCAAAAAAATCGACGCAATCGGTCTTTAAATGGCTTATTTATGCAAACATCCAGCGGCTGCAGCATCGACGTTAGGCTCTTCCAGTATTACGGCGACTATCGTTTTCATCTGCCAGCACTTGTCTTTCACTGCGTGTGCAACAAGGTTTAAGCTGAGTAAAAATTTTCTTTAGCAAAAAAGCTAAAATCAGAAAAAAAGCTTTAGCAAAATGCTAAAATGCCAGAAATAGTAAAAAAAGATGAATATCAGTTTACACATTATTCTAAAAGCCTCGATATGTTTGATTTTCATTTATCATTTAAACTTAAAAGTTTTTAATCATGTCTTAAAGAGTTATACACAGAAGGTTTTTTTTTTTTTTTTTTTTTTTTGAAATGAAAACAAAAAAGTAAGACTGTAACCAGATCAATTTGAATATTGTACAAGCATATATTTTAACTCATTTATTGGCAGACATGAAAAACATTAAACTTTTTAGATTATTACTTTATATTGTGAACTTTTTAAAAGCAATATGAACGTCTTAGATACGACTTATATTCTTTTTCTGGAGATATAATTATCACTATAGCATGTAAAACTATATTAAGTGTATCTGAAATACTGTATCTGAAAATAAAAACATAACTTACAAAAATTAAAAAAAAAAGGTAAGTAATATATAAGTGAAATTTGTTTATTACTATTGAAAGCTTTTTGGTTTACAATTTATAATTTTTCTTTCATTCATATTAGACCACTTTACAAATGCCTCATGTTTATTTACAAGTTGATTTCCTGTATGCGATTCTTATGCGTAGTTCAGTGTTTGATTTTCCTTATATGCATGAACCAATGCATTTTTCTTGATCAATGTTGCGTTTTTTTTTTTCCATGAAAGATTTGTTATAATATTTTCGATGAAGATTTTTTTTTTTTTTTTTTAATTTGTGTTTAGCAAAAAAAGATGCTTTAGCAAAAAAGCGAAAACATGTTATTTCATTTGCACATTTTGGATAAGTCTTTTAGCATTTCACGAAAAATGCTACCGTAGCAGAAACACTGGTGTGCAAGCGTGTCTGTTCGATGCCTGTGCTAGCCTCCCATCTGATAGGGTTGCCAGAGTTAAAACTATTCCTGTTGGCGAACACACTGCGATCGTTTTACGTCATAGCTAAGCAAGGTAAGGAATTCTATTGGATAAGCACACATTTCGCACAATTCCATTGGACAGATTATCCTGAAAGTTGTATAGATTGGCAATATTTTTGTCGTTTTGTCGATAAACTCAAACTTTAAAAGAGTATTTTTTCAATTCAGCTTATACACGGGTTTGCAATTTTGGGCAAATTTCTGAAGGGAAAAAGTACTCTCGGCTTATATATGAATCGGCTTATATTCGGAAATATACAGTAAGTTTTTTACAAATTTTACTATGGTCTGAGATTTATGGAGGAATAATTTTAATCATTCTTGACAGTACTAGTATGTAGTATTTGAAAGCAGATTTCTTGCGAAATAATATCATGATACTTCTAAGGCTTAAAACAGAGTAGATGATGCATTGAATGTGTGTTGCGTAACTACTGCTTTATCATGTCTTAGGAAATCTGCTTTCAAATACTACATAGTAGTACTGTCAAGAATGAATAAAATTATTCCTCCATAAATCTCAGACCATAGTAAAATTTGTAAAAAAAACTAGCTGCCAAACATATACATTTTTATATTTATTAATTCGATGCAGGGATGAGATTAACAAAAAGAGACAAAAAAGCTGAAACTGTATACAAAGGAAATGGTACATTTCAAATAACTTATGAAATTTGCAAAGTACAATGTTCATATTCCCAGCATCAAAACACTTATATTTAAAAGCTGCCTTGAAATCTTTACAATAAAAATATTCCTCTCAATGTACATTTAAGTGAAATTTTGCCTTTTCTCCCACATTATGATTTTTATTTATTTATTTTTATTTATTTATTTTTTTTTATTTTTTTTTTTTTTTTTGGGGGGGGGGGGGGGGGGAATAGAAAAATCTAAGTGACACCCTTGATTTTTTGAACATTACTTAACCTTTTACACACCAATGTTCCATAAATGGAACATGGAATTAAAAATGTTTTTAAAAATTAAATATCATGAATACTGACTTGAAAAAATTATCAGATATAATAGAAAGATGACTTGATTTTTTGAAATAGAAATTACAGTTCAATCATAAAAATGGAAATGTACAGAAATTTATATAAATGACCGATTTTATATCATATTCCCTTTTACCACACTATTTAAAAAAATCACATAATTTAGAAAAATAAGCAAATACTTCTAAAAATGGACTTGCATGTTTCAAATAGCTTACATTATTAAAATAAAATATATTAAAATAACATTAAATTAATAATATTAAATATAATAATTTATATAAATAAAGCAAAGAGTTTGTCGGGAACACATCCAAGTGGACCACTCCTATTTTTGATTGGTGTAGATTTGACTACTTTGGTGATTGAAAGTTGGCCTTTTTTTTCTTTTAGTAAAAACTGATGAATTTTTTTAAAAGATACTGTATAGATGTTATACTTTTTAAAAGAGCTCTAAAAACTGTTCATTTTTTATGTGGACACTATATGCATCAAGTAATTAAAGATATTACACTACAAAGTTTTCTTTCAATTCATTAAAATATGAAAATAAATATTAGATATAATTTAACAGTTGCCAAAAAAAAAAAAAAAAAAAAAAAAAAAAGAGTTTATTTTCTTTTGACATAAAAATAAATACATTTAATTAAACTTGAACATTAAAAAATTAAATTATGCATCTCACAAAAATGGACGTCATTATCACTTTAAAATTTTCTACACATTGATAAAGTGCTAATGTAGTGTAGTTCCATAGCAAAAGCATGGTATATAAAAAGTTTCTTTTTAATCTTGTAATTATTTATCATTTTGTTGTTATTTCGGCGATGAGTTGATATGGGTATCGCAAATGCATAAGTAAAATTTTTGGCGAGAAACGTCGGAGCTACTTTAGTGCCAAATTTCAAATTCCTTCAAGAAGTCCAAGCTGTTTCAATGTTTTTGCACAATTTTTCTCAATTTTATTTTTAATATTTTTGTAATGCGAGTGGGAAAAAAAGGAAAAGCATTTTTTAAAATTGGTCTAATTATACAAATTATCTCCATGTAAAATATTTTTCCATTCTGTTTATTATCAAAAAGAAAATCACTAATGCAGTTTTTTCAGTATTATTGACATTTCTATAAATTACATTATCCAGTACCAAGCCGTTGTGGTGATGAATTCTCTGCCGAAGTCAGCGAGGGCCCGAAGCAAAGTTTTAAAGCAATTTCAATGTATTTTCTTTTTAATTTTAATTTGTAGAACAGTATAAAAAACATTGATTCTTTTAATTCATTTAAATATAGTGATCAATGAAGCGGGCAAAGCCTGCTAGTGTTAAATATAATAATCTTAAATTATATTAAAAAAAATTTTTTTTTACACATTTTAATGATCGAGATCTTTAAACTAAACCATTAGAAGGCAAAATATGTAAAAAACTAATTTAAATTACACCCGGATCTGAATGCGGCGTGTAAAAGGTTAATTAACGAACATATAAATAAGAGAAGAAATTAAAGAAAAAATTATAATAAGGTGCTAGGAGTATTTTCTCCACATAGTACATTGTTCAGTTTGAGGCCATATATCATAATGATAAAGAATTTGTTGGTGTGTCCCTGTAAAAATCTGTACCTATAACATGTTTCAACTCAATCGGATCAGGCATTTAGATGATGTCGCACTTTAAATAACACTGCTCTGCATGAAAATCGGCCCCACCATTTTTGCAAATTCTTATGTAAAATGACCTCCTGAATCAGAATAGGATACCCGTTTGTCCCTATCGCCCATCGTTTTTTGGGGACACCTCCCCCTCCCCTATTTTTATCCCTCTTCGACAATTTTATGGCTATAAACTTGATTTGTAGGAGAAGAAAGGATTATTTTAACTGTTAAATATCTTCTGAGGAGCAACAGAAGGGAAAAATTCTAAAACATGTACATTTGCAGCAAGGGAAAATTTAGGGGGGGGGTGCCACTGAAATTATAAATTACACTTATATGTTATTAATAAATTATTATTTATTACACTTTTTTTTTCTTTGTTTTAAGTATTAAAATAATTCTTTTCCATTCTCCAAATCAAATTCATGACCACAAAATTAGAGAACAACGATAAAAATTGGGGGAGGGGGTGGCGTCCAAAGAAAATGTTGGGTGATTGGGCAAAATGGAGGTCATATTCCCAGGAGCAGAAAGTGCTTAAAACTGTGACACACGTCGTAGAACAATTGAGGCTTTTGCAGAACATTTCATCTATCCCCTAACTGGATGATGTTGATACAGCTAACATTCTAAATTTAATAAAACCTAGATATGTTCAACTGACCTGTAAATCTGTTAGCATACTAGAAAATTGCTGGAAACAGTCATTGTTTCAATGTATAGACAAAATCTATAAACATTTTCTAAGTAGTATATCCACATTAATGTGACAATATTAATGTCAAAAACCATTGAAAAAATTGCAAATTCTGGGTGTATTCCTCAGTTTTAGATTATAAAAATTTTAAATCATGTTTTATTATAAATGTGTAATAAATATTTTACTAATAAGTATTATTTTTATGCGTATTTTGAATTTTACTGTGCTTTGACAAATTTGGACAAAATACATCTGCAAATTTTAATGTCTCGTTGCAGAACATCGGATATAATTCTGCTCCTGGGGTCATATTCAGATTCAGGGGGTCATTTTACATAAGAATCAGAAGGAATGGTATCAGGACTCAATTTTTTTTTTTTTTTTTTCAGCACAGTGTAATTTAATGACAAAGAATTTTTCGTTGTGTTCCTGTAAAAAAAAATTTATAAATGCCAGATTCATGAAAATCAATAGGCTTTGCATTATGGTGACCTATAACATACATACCAACTACACTAAGCGACAAAAAAAAAAAAGCCGCACTTGGATATTTTCCTTTTCGCCTTCTACAACCACCAATTTTATCGTTTAAAAGGCAAATTTTCGAACAGATTTTATTATGTTGTCCTCCACATACATTTTAGCTTTGAGTCCAGCGTTAAAAACAAAATGCAATTGTCAGGAAAACTGTAATTTTAGAAATTATTTCAAAAATGGTAAGAATAAGGCAGTTAACGATGCCACAAAAAGTATAAATTTTTGAATGAAAATCAAAAAATATTTTAATACGTGAGATGGCAAAATAACTAAATATTAACGAAATAGTGGTAAAATAGTAGCAATATATAAAATTTTTTGGTCGTTTAAACAGGAAATTTGGTTTTAGGTGGCCATGTTGCTCATCCAAGCGAGATGACCGTAAGTTAAAAAGCCATTGCTTATAAAATCGGTTTGTATTACATTTAGAACATAAAAGAGATTCAGAAAAAGTGTTTAGCAGCATAATTTCTTCAACTACAGTACAGCAACTATTAAACAAAGCAGGTTTAAATGACAGAAAATTTAAAAAAATTCCATTCTTACAAGGAGAGGTCACGACATGGAAAATTCAGATCGGGACGAAATTCCGCAGGATTGTAGTATACTATGAGGGTAACAACATATTAAAGCAGTAGGACCCACTATCCACAAAATTTCGAGAAAAAAGCATTTAAAGTTTCAGTAATCTTTAAATACAAGTTATTTCGCAAAAGAGCAAGCGCCCCAGTGGTAAGATCCTAAAGCGCCAGTCTGCTAGCCAGACGACTTGGGTTCGAGGCTACCTCCAGACTACTTTTTTTTTTTCCTATAACTTTTTATGTAATCTAAACTTTTTATTTATTTTTACTTTAATTTATAATTCAATTCAAAATTTCAAAAATTTTAATAAAATATTATTTAATTTTTTTGAATATAAAATATATTTTTTTTTTCTATTTTTAATATTTATAACTTAAAAATACAATAAATTTCTATAACTTAAAAAATAAATTTTAGTTTTATTTTAACTGTAAAATAAGGTAAAACTAAAGAAACTGTTTTTGATTATTTATCGAAATATTTTATTTTATTTTAGGTATGCTTGAAACAATACTAAATTTTGTTTTTTAAATTAAAAAAAAATGATAATAATAACACAGAGAAATGATCATTTTAATTGCATATGTAATTACTATCCAAATTAAATAATTACTTCTCCAATCAATACAGTTTCTTGAAAAATTATAGTATAGGATTACGACGCTATTATATTATTACAGGTAAAGAAATGTTATCTTTAAATGTAGATTTTAAATGTTAATGAACATCGTTTCTTTTTCGATAACGACTTTTTTTTTTTTTTTTTTTTTTTTTTATCATTCCTTGCACAAGATAAAATTCCACCTGTCCTTTATTATTAACAAGCTAGAAGCGTTTACGTAATTTATACACATTCAAATAAAATCAGGAAGCTCAAACCAATATTTAAGTAATACCTGTTAACTATTTTACACTTTGTTTACAGCTTGCATATTTTTTAATTATTTAAATATTTGTCTGTTTTTCTTTATGTTTCTTATTTAGGGTTTTGTAAAACTAAATTTTATTGTTTAAGTTATAGAAATTGTATTTTTAAGTTATAAATATTAAAAATAGAAAAGTTATTTTATACTCAAGAAAATTAAATAATTTATTAAAATTTTCAAATTTTGAATTGAATTATAAAAAAAAATAAAAATAAATAAAAAGTTTAGATTACATAAAAAGTTAACGAAGAAAAAAAAAAAAGTAGTCTCGAGGTAGCCTCGAACCCAAGTCGTCTGGCTAGCAGACTCGCGCTTTAGGATCACACCACTGGTGCGCTTGCTCGCTTGCGAAATAACTTGTATTTAAAGATTACTGAAACTTTAAATGCTTTTTTCTCGAAATTTTGTGGATAGTGGGTCCTACTGCTTTAATATGTTGTTACCCTCATAGTATACTACAATCCTGCGCAATTTCGTCCCGATTTGAATTTTCCATGTCGTGACCTCTCCTTGTTAGTGAAGAAAATTAGGAAAGCATGACGTCAGATGGCTAAAAAAAATAAAAAATGATTAGTTAATTATTGGGCTGAACTGTTTCTCTTTGATGAGTCAAGTTTAAATTATTTCGAGCTAAAGAAAATAAGCGGAACTGACAACGAAAATATGACCGACTTAATGAAAATCACACTTTTAAAACAGTGACACAATCTCCGTTCATTATGGTACGCAGGTGCATAACTTTTCAAACAGTCGGGCAAATTATTATGCTCAAGGGATCAATTAACTCTAAATAAAACACAGTCTTCATAAAAGTGTTGCTTGACCGACTATTTTCGAAGTATCTTGAACATTTTCGCAAACAGCATTTCAAGATGAAGTTGTACATTAACTACATGGCATCTGTGGTAAGTTTATTCACTTCAAATTATCAAAATTTCCTATCCATTCCCATAAGAACCTATAATTCTGTAAGTAATCATATCTTTTTTCACTGTAAGTTAAATCCCACAAAGGATATAGTAGAATTTCTTCTTTACCAGACATGGAAACAGTCCTAATCGTGATCCGCTTGAAAATGTTCCTTCTATAAAAAGGTGGGGGAGAGGGGAGAGGATTCGAAATTTGCAACCTATAACTCTGCCAGAACTAGAAAAAAATATTTGTGATATTTGGCACATTGAAATTTCTGAGATTTATATTAAAACACTGTATAAAACTATGCCAATTAAAGCAGTAATTTCATATAAAGGTGGAATAACAAATAACCCAATGCAGAATACGTATTTTTAATAAAAAATTGCTTAGATCTAACAAATAAATAGTTTTATTTCATATATTAAATAAAACTTGTTTATTTCCTATAATAAATCATAATAGAATACAAAGTGTATGGTTATTGCATTATGTTCAAAAAGAAAGTTTTATGCAGATTTTTAAAAAGTACTTTGTAGAGTGCAATAAAGCAAATTATTAAATCGAAAATGTACATAGGTATCATTTCACCCCTTTGGTATTATGCAAACAAGACAGTTTTATTTGCTTCAAACATTAATTTTAAAGTTATTACAAATAAAAAAGGTATAAGTCATTTTTTCTGCAGTGCAGCTTTTTTTTTGTCGCTTAGTGTATTTATATACAATACTGGAGTTATAATTTTAAAATCCTACTTATTTACTCCTTGGTCCATTCGACCGAGCACTCGGTCATCCTCAGAGAACATCTATTGTAATCCACTTCTGTCTTCTTCCTTTTTCCTCGAGCATGGTGCGCCATCTATCATCCAAATGCTCATTGGCTTGATCATTACAAGTATGCTCGTTGGACATCATTTTTATTGTTTTGCGCATTATAGCATATTTATGGTTATTATAATTTACTGCTCTTTATGATGAAATGAAAAAAAATTCAGATTTTACGTTTAAATGAATTTTTTTCCATGAATGAATTAGTTATTCTCGAAATTTGCCATTCTAAGTCAAGTGTGTTATGCATGTGTGTGTGTGTGTGAAGGGGGGGGGACACAACTATCAACTCAAGGAGCCTAGAGTGTGTTACCCTCTGTGGGGAATCTACTTAAAGGATTGTTAGCCTATATTTATGCAAGTTTTTCTGAAAACTATAGAAATTTTCAAATAGTTAGGCCACAGTGTGACTTGAGTATGAATCTGGTATTTCTCCTTCACCATCTTTGAGAAAAAAATCTTCCAGTGACTGGTGTGGGCTTGCTGTTTTAAAATTCCTTTTTGTAAAATTGCAATACATGCATCGGTCTCTGTTTTGCATAGAAAATAATAATTATGCTGCATGTAACTGTCATGAACTCCTGCAAATAACTGAAAAGTATAAGTCTGCAAAAGTTTGAATGACAAAACATGTTTTAATTAAATTATAAGCTTTATTTGAAGTTTTACACAAAAGCTTTCCGGCCAGGGCTCAGCCGCCCTCGAAGCTTATGTGATAGTTTCTTTTTATTTTTTTTAGTAGACTAACAGAAGCAGGAAAAATGGATGAACAAGAAACCACCTAAAATTTAAAATCACGTACCTAATACAGCCCATATGTTTAGCTAATTTAACCTTTTACAGGCCGAATTTAGATCCAAGTATATTTTTCATTAGTTTTTTTGTATATTTTATCTTATAATGCTTTAGTTAAGGGATATTAATCATTCAAAGGGAAAAAAAATATATACATAAATATTAATGATCATTAATAATAATTATTTATATTATTAGATTATTAAGATTAATATTATAGATTATTAATATCATACATCTAATATTATCAAATTGGATGTCCTTTTTGATAATAAGAGTTATTTAAAATATACCAACTGATTTTCAGAAGCATTGGATACTTTCAAATTTTTATGCATTTTTTTAAGTTGTACTCTGTAAAAAAAAAAAAAAAAAATATGAAAATGATCATTTTTAAGATTTTTTGTACAGTTACCAACTCATGATAGGAATGTTGCTTCTATTTTTAAAAAAAATCAAGTCATCTTTTAAAATATGTCCGATAAGTTTTTTCAAGTCAATATTGGTGCAATTTAATTTTAATTTGATGTTCCCAATTGAGAACATTTGCCTGTAAAAGGTTAAAGGTCATAAGAATTCCCCTAAATTTTGCTAAATAGTAAATGAAAGAGAAAGTCTAATTTTCCCTCATAAAATGTATGAAAAAACATTATTGTGAAATCCTCCTCCTTTCAAACAATAGCCTAAGTTCCACCGGCGACTTTATAAGAAAACTAAGAGAAATTAAATAACACTATTGAGAATTTTGATGAAATTAAATTGTTCCCATCAACAAACATTAACAAAATTATAAATGAAATAATGAAAAAAAAAAAGAAATATAGATAAAACTAAATTAGCACAACATTAATAGCAGCAAACAACTTAATTGTCAATGAAAATTAATTTTAAATTTAAAAACAAATATTACCAAAAAAAAAAAAGGTGGGGTCGGGTGGCAGAGTCCCAATGGAATCCCACCATTCAGATTCATCACTGAATTAAAACTTATGTTAAAAGAAGAAATAATTTTTGAAATTTTAAACATGAAATTAAGTGGTGGTTTAAAAACGCCAATGATGTTTTTGTTGTCAGCGACAAAAACTTAAAAATTTTAAAAATACTAGAACAGGGTTCATACTCAAATATGGGGAAAAAATTCCCTGAGTTCCCAGACAATTTTCAAGAAAATATTATCGACCTATTACAAGAAACACTCCTCTAGACAGGACAAAATACAGATACTTCCACTGTATGATGTCATATTACTGCCGATCATGATAGAAATTCAGGTAGAAATCATCATTATTTACATGGGTATTTTCACAATACTTAATCATTTAAATTTTGATACGAAGCTAAACAAGAAAAGCATAACTTGAGAGAAAAAAAACATTTGTTTTTCCAGGTTTTATAACTGATTTTCCCTGACTTTTAATGAAAATTGTTATTTTCCCTGACTTTTCCCTGACTTTTTTTAACAAATTCCAAATTCCCTGTTTTCCAGGTTTTCCTGAGGAGTATGAACCCTGTATAAAAATAAAATAAAATAAACCCTAACATGCATCTAAATAAAATATGAGAACTAATAAATGAACTAAATAAAATACGAGAAAAGCTGATTATAAGAAAAATCTAGAATATAAACTTTATAGAAATAGAATTAAATAATTAATCCATATTGAAAATGCACAAAAACCAAAAGAAAAATATATTACAACAATTTCATTTAATAAAGGTGCACCCAATAAACTTAGAAATGAGGTTTCAAAACTAAATATAAATATCCCCAATAAACCTAACAGATATTTTCCAGCATATTTATAGCGACAAAAAACCCATAAACCCCCTAAAAACTGCAGGCATTTATTTATGAAATAAAATATCACACAGAGGAAAATATATACCACAACTCAGTTGTCAGACCATGTGGCAGAAGACAGTCAAGCACAGTTGGCACATTTTTTATTTATATCATAACAATGTTAGTACTCACTTTTTTATTTATCCGACCCCCCCCCCCTTTTTTTCTTTAACTGATTTTCTTCTTATTTAATTTAACTACATATTGGAGAAAATTATTATACAAAAAAAAAAGTGGTGTGAAAAAAAAAAAGGCAGGTACTAATAATGTTACAGAATAAATTAAAAATTTGACGAATCTGAATAAAGTGAATATCCAACTACTATTCTGGACCCATCTATAGATATGTTTGGTAGCCATCAGGGTAGAAATTGTAACAAGACTCATTACAGAAAATAATTTGTTTCCTCATCAAAGGCATACAGTATAATTGTAATGGTTCTAGTACTATGCAACAGTGAGGGACAGTCAGCAAAAGTCTTTTTAATGTTACCCCACCCCTCCCCCAAGCCCACTCACTGAGTTATCCAGGAATAACAGTGTTTTTGTTACACATCAGATCACTAGCTGTCAAAAGTTAATCATTTTAATATTCTATTCTAAGTTATGTGCCTACACAATTTTATTACACAAATATTTTTTCACATAACTAAAACTCTTATGACTTTTGGTGAAGGGAGAAAAAAAAGGGACTTAGGGATCATTTTGCCAAAAAAAGGGATTTTTAGGGACCAGAAAAGAGTTAAGGGACTTTTAGGGACCACACTAAATGCCCTGTCAGTATGATGATCAACATAAAGAAAGTAAAACTTTTCTTTTATCTATAATGCAAAACTGAATTTTGAAATACAGGGATCAAAGTGGTTTTCTTGAAAAAAAAAAAAAAAAAAAAATAGTAGGAGAAATAGCAGAAAACTATTAAAAAATAGGAGAAATTAAAAAAAAGGAAAAAAAAAAAAAAAAGGAAATAGGAGAAATTTACTGTAACAATATCCAAATTATGGGTGTAAATGCATTTGACAACTCCTAGTTAAGGTAAATTATGTAATTTTGTATTCTTGTGTGTGTGGGAATAGTGAGATACTGAAAAAAAAATCAAATAATTCCAAAAAATTTAAAAAAAAAAAAAAAAAAACGAAACAGAGAGGAAAAAAATTTAGAAAAGACCGAAGTTTATTACACATGAATATGCAAAGAAAGCCCAGGAAAAACCGAGCAATTCCATAAATTAAAGAAAAAAAATTCTAAAAAGCATACAATTTTTATCCAAAGCAGGCAGGGGGCGAAAATAAATTAGAGAGACAATATTGATAAACTTTTAAAAAGATATAATCTTACCCTTAAATTTAGATAAAGGACTTCTTTGAGCGAACAACAAGAAAGGGTATAAAAAAAATGGCAGGAACTCTGAGAAAAAAAAATAGAGGGTGAGCAGAAATAAGTAGGGTGAATTTTGGATAAAATTTTGAAAAGGCAGAAGCTTCTTACAAATAAAAATAGAAAGAAATATTAACCCAGGAAAAATCTTTGAAGAGTGATAAAAATTGAAAGGTTTTAAATATATATATATATATATATATTTTTTTTTTTTTTTTTTTTTTTTTTTTTCAGAGGAGGGAGGGAGAAGTGGCAGAGGGGAAACAATGGGTACAATCAGTACAATGGGAAATTGAAATGAAAATTCATGATTTTTAAAAAATGATAAATAAATCAGATTTTCAAAAAGCATGCAATTTTTATCTAAACTGGGAGGGGGGGGGGCATTCATGACAAAAATATTTTAAAAAGACAGAAAAATTTCACTCCTAAAGTTAGATAATAAACTTCTTTGACTGAATAGAGAAAAAAGTTGTTTAAAAAAAACAGGATTTCATAGAAATAAAAAAATAAACAGGAAAAATGTAAGAATTTACTGCTAAAATACACTATTATTTCACCGCTAATTCATAAAAATCAAGCCCTTCTCAAAGTTAAATTTCCAAATACTTCATTATTCTGCCACTAAACGATGATATTTGTGCTGTTTTAAAAGTAAAAAATAAGTACAGTAGACTCCCAGAAATCTGCAAACCTCAGCTTATGTAAACAATGAAATTTATAATAATGTTTTCAAGGAAAAAACAATCAATACAGCAGTTATTTTAAAAGTGATTTTTTAAAAACTGAATCTAATGAGATAAGGAGATGTAACTTTAACTGAAGTGCAAGTCTTGGAGAGGATTTGCATTTCAACAAAAAGTAACAACTGTTCTAAGACTGAAAAAAAAAAAAAAACTATACTTTGATCAACATTTCTAAATTTTAATAAAAACTGTAAATGTATAATACACAAGTCTATATTGTATCATATCAGATGTTTATGTTTGTAGGTATTTTTATCTTATGGGACAAATTTTAATGTATTAATTGAAATATACTTACTACATTTATTACTCTTTAACTGTTCTTATTTTTTAATATATTACAGATATTTCATGCTTACTTATAACATTACAATTCTAGTTCAGAAATGCAAACTACAAAAATTACCGAAAATCTGCAAAATTCTAAAATCCACACAGTTTCTGGTCCCAACCTGTGCGAATTTTTGGGAGTGTACTGTAGTAACTTTGTGACCAAATTCATATGTACTGGATCATTTTACTGTTAACTGTCAAAAATGTATGCAATTAACTACTAAAATACACTTATTTTACTATTTTATGAAAATAGTTTCTCCCCCCCCCCTCCAAAGTTAATTTGCAAAATATGCTATATTTATGTGGTTGACTGCCGAAATATTTTGCAGCTAATCGCTCAAAATTGAGCTCTTTTCAGAGCTGAATTTTTCAAGTATTCAATTATCCTACCATTAAATGATGAAATTCGTGTTGTTTTTAAAGTTGAATGTTGAAATATGCAGTAGTTTTGCAGCCGATCTCAAAAACACAGGATCGGTTTACCACTAGCTGCCAAAAATGTTTATTTTCAACTATTTGCTAAAATACATTATTATTTCATTGCTAATCGATAAAATCTGCAATTTTATGAAAGCTGATTTTCTACTTAATAATTTCATCACCAAATATGGGATCATTTTATCACTAATTATATAAAATTACATAATCTCAACTTTACCACAAAATACACAATTATTTAGCTTTAAGTCACAAAATTACTACTTTTTTTATGTCTAATTTCTTAAATATATCATTTTCTCAGCTGATATCCAAATACACAATTAATTCATGTGATTTTTATAAAGAGTTTGTTTTAAGTCTACTGATTTTTGTGAAATGTCCATTTCAGACAATCATTTTCTTAGAATGACCCAACACTATAAAAACTGAATTATCATGTAGTCAATTATCCCAACAAAAATCATGAAAAATATTCTTTTTCTTTCCACTTCTTTGCAGTTTCTGTGTTTTCCTCAGAAATTCAGGTGAATACGGACTAAAACACCTTAAAAAGTCTTCTCCCAAGCCTAAGACTTTTGTGTAGTCAACTGGCATTAACACCTACACTGCCACTGATGAAAAATTCAATAGCTTTAAATCCATGATTTATTCTGCTAAATAATTGACACAAATAATCATTTACATCAGGAAGTTTTTTTTTTTTAAGATTTTTTTTAGCATTAAAGTAACTGAATTTTTAAATGAAAATCAAAGCACTGCATAGTTATAGTTTTCTTTTTCATTCTCCATCCCTTTCAGCTTTTGACTATTCACAGTTCTTTAGCAAACATAAATAAATGTTTCTCTGTTTCGGAATCAGTGGACTTTGATCAAATAATGCCTTCCATGGGTTTTTTTTTTTTTCCCCACTTCTTATTTATGTGTACTGTATGATGATTTGTGTGGTTCTTTAATTTACTGAAGTAATTAGATTTGTTATTTTCATTGAGACAATTTCTGAGATAAATTTTTTTTTTAATTTTTTATGATTCATGAAGCAGCTGGTGGTTAAAGGAAAATTTGAATTTTACAAAGATTGGATCACGCCATGTTCTTCATTCAGGTATGCGAAAAAATAGGATTTTCAGTTTTTTGAAAAATAGGAGCTCTGCAAACAATGTGAGTTTGGGGGCTCTGGTGAGTGGGACACAAACCCTGTGAATATTAAATGGGTCTTTAAGAATCCAAAATTGCCCTCAAGAATCTAAAGTTTTTTTTTTTTTTTTTTTTTTTACTAGTAGCACTCTGCCCTTTTTTGGAAACTCTGGATATAAACACCAAACCTATGTATAAAATAACTCTAGGGGTGAAACAGCCTGACATGAAAAAACCTTGAAAACTGCTACTTGCATTCAGATAAGGGAGACTTATAAATGATATATCATACGGCTATTTATAAGAAATGATACTTGGAGAGTTCTTAATACATTATAAGGCAAATAAAATATTCAAGATGAGAAATTTCTATAAAAACAAACTAATTTAACATGAAATTCAGAGACAGCAAAATTTTCAAAAACCCTGAATTCAGGAGAAGTCCCTGAAAAGTTTCACCCCTGTAACTCATATTCTGGTGATTTCGTCTTTCTGGCATAGTAGGTTGCCATGATGTGTGTGAATCTGAAAATCCCCATGAACCCTGGGAGGCAGTGGCGCATCCACAAAGGGGGCCGAGGTCCTTGGGTCGACAACGGGAAAAATTATTATGACAATGTTTAGAACAAAAAAAATTAAAAATGTACTGCTATGTTGAATCAAAATTGTGTGTGGACCAAAAAGTGAAACTCTTTGTGATTTTCCATGAGAAGATGCACAGTGTAGTTTAACCCCACCAGTGGTCGAGAGATTCTGCTCTAAAATAGGGTAGACGTTTGATATCAGGTCATGCTCATTGGAAATTCTGGCTGCAGACATGTCAAAACAATCTAACTTCACTGATGAAGATTGGATAATAGTGCTAAAAACTTTGGAAGATCTACTCATCTTAGCCGAGTAAGTAACGGATGATCAGTAAAAATCCGCACTAAATTTAACAGCATTCAAATTGTCAATAAATGATACAAATTGCTAAAATTTTAATGTGAATTCTTACTTAACCTTACTTGTTACGTAGACGTATTCATATTTGCAAAATATTTTCTTTTTTTCAGGTAATATGATTTCGAATGAAGACAATCTGCGATCTCATGTGTACGAGTTCTATTCAGAAAATATTTCATCAGGTAAATCTTTTACTGTGAAGCCTTTTATGAAAGAAAAAATACCACAACGAACTATTTATGACATTTTGAAACGTTATGAAAAGGGTTTGAGAGTGCTTTTCGTCAATCTGTCTCTGGAAGAGTTGCAAAAATCTTCACACGTAAAAAAATTGGAAATTTGAAAAAGGATTTTGATCACAAGGACCGAATTTCTCAACGTCAAGCAGCAAAAAAGTACAAATGTTCACAATCAATGATTAATTATGTCCTTAAGAAAGCAAAGATAAGTTGCCGAAAGAAGAAAACCAATCCACAAAGAAATGAAAAGCAACAAATTTCAGCAAAAACAAAGTGTGGACGTCTCTATCGAAAAATTTCAAAAAGATCTTGGATTCTTGATGATGAATCATATTTTACTCTTTCAAATTCCTCAATAAACGGCAATAATCGTTTCTATTCTTCCAATATATCAGATATCAGACACACCCCCAGATGTTAAATATTCAATGAAAAAAAAAGTTTGAAAGCAAAGTTCTTGTATGGATTGACATTGGTTCAAAAGGAATGAGCAAGCCTTTCATTCGAAGTTCAAATATGGCGATCAATCAAGATGTTTATCTTGAGGAATGAGGAATGTATCAAAAAGCGTCTAATTCCCTATATTCGAGCTAATTACCAAAGAAATTAAGTATTTTGGCCAGTTCTCATTATGCTAAAAAAGTGACCAATTATCTCCTTCAAGAATCAATTGACTTTGTGGTTAAAAAAGATAATCCCGCTAATGTTCCAGAGGCAAGATCAATTGAGGACTTTTGGTGAATTTTAAAAGGGAAAGTTTATGCAAAGGCTTGACGGGCAGAAAATGTCGATCATCTCGTGAATCGCATCAGATATTGCATAAAACAAATTAATTTAGACCTTGTACAGAAGCTCGCAGTCGATAGAAAGAAAAGAATTGATTATATCCGCAGAAATGGTGTAATAGAACAGAGATAAAACTATCAGTATTTACTAAAACAGGAATAAACTACTACGTCAGAAACGCCAAAGGAAAATTATTGAGGTGCATACAGCTGTCAGCTGTTTCGGTAGCCTAAAGCGTACCGTCTTCAGTGCAAAAAGAATTCTGAATCTGGAGAAGTGCTCGTAGCACTTCTCCAGATTCTGAATTCTTTTTGCACTGAAGACGGTATGCTTTAGGCTACCGAAACAGCTGTATGCACCTCAATAATTTTCCTTTGGCGTTTCTGACGTAGTAGTTTATTCCTGTTTTAATATTCCAATGCCAAGTCTCCTGCTATTATCAGTATTTACTATTTACCCACTCTTATAATAAGCATATGTTTATTTGTATCATAATTGCATTTATTAAAAAATGTAATAAAGTTAACATATTGCGGATTTTTATCGATCACCCGTTAAAACTGAATAGGCCAGGACAGTGCCTATTGTAAATTTAGTGTTCTCTTTGCACCCCATGAATTTGGTTTATGATTGACCCAAACCATATGTCAGTTGGTTTCAAAAAGATTTAATAATTGGTAGAAGGCTTATGGAAGTTCAGCCAAGTGTTCGTCTGAGTTGAGCTCAGACAAGAAAAGCTGCAGGAAGTCAAACTTGATCTGGCAACTGCTGTGAGTGATGTAGAAACTAGGGATGCACTGAATATTCGGTATCTATTCAGTATTCGACCTAACTACCGAACATTCAGTTTGGCCAAATATCAAATTATTCGGCTAGTTGAACAAGTTTTAAAAATTTTTAATCATTTGAAAAATTCTGCTATTTTTAATTTTCATTAAATTAAGATTTTTCAGGGTAATTAAGAAATAGATTATATATAAATGAAAACAATTGTTTTATCTAATTTCAAGTAACATTAACGAAAATTAAATATTAGTTACATTAATCATAACAATTAATAATATGTAACAAAAGTTGTCTTTATCAATAACAGCATCACGATGCATGTTTTTAAAGTTGAGTAAAGAAATAGCGTACATAATTCACATGATGTTGCTGTCAAGGAAACTTCAAGAGATTAAACTAAGATCACATCCAAATCTGGCAAGAAAAATGACAAGTCCTAAAATAACAATTTTGAGCTTGTCATTGAAAAATACATATGAAGTGCCCCAACATGCACAAAAAGCATCCCACAATTTAATCCACATAGAAGTGAGAGGCATTTCATCAAATTTAATATTAGATTAGCCAATACGTTTTTACTTTTAAACTGATTTTTTTCAAATGCTGCATTTCTGAGTTGCTTTTTTTCTTTTTCCCAAGATATTGTTATTCAAGAAATTTCATGTGTTTATTAAAAAGACTAACAGTTAATAATTTTCTGACTTTGAATTCAGCATTACACCACTTCTTATGTATAGTAATATTTCCTAATTTTTTTTTTCATTTATATAAATCACTGTTTCTCAATAGAAGTTTTTTAATAATACTTTTTCATAATTAATAAAATAATTACTTAATGTAAATGGTATTACTGAAAAAATTTGCAAAAATTAGGTGATTGACACCTGACTACAAGAGTAAATCAGCCAGCCGGATATTCGGCCTAATAGTTACTATTCAGTTTGAAGGATATTCGATATCCAGCCAAAATGGCTATTCAGTGTGCATCCCTAGTAGAAACCTTTGAAAATGAGTAGCACGCCCATTTTAAAAAGAGATTGGATGGTTGATTGGTTCATTTTTATCATACACAACACACGAATCTTAAACAAATAAATGTATGTATATTAGAGATACAATGGATGTCAGTTTAGCCAGATGCCGGACATGTGGCATTATTTCAAGTTGATTTTTTTTTTTTTTTTTTTTTAACCTCATCTCCCCAACTGAGATTAAACATTTTTAAAAGTTATTACTTTCATCTAAATAGTGTGTATTAGTGTTCCTATATAGTGAAAGACTGTTTTCAGAAACAAACATTATTTATAAAAACAGGTGCAAAATAATTTTATTCAAAATGCAGAATTACTGTTTTTACACTTAAAAAAAGTTATTAAAATTCAGCAAAAATGCTGCCCATTAAATAAATATTTTTGTTGTGTGAATATAACTTAAGAAATTATAATGATTGCAAAAAATTACTATAATCTTAACATTGGGATGGTCACTCACAGCAGCTCATAACTGAATAATATGGAATTGTAAGCGAGTGTTTGAAAACAGTATAACTTCATCTTCATCCGTTTCTTTATTTGTGTTGGGTTTAATAAACTTCTAATCATTTAATTCATTTGCACTGCACTGCACAATTGTGACTCATTGGATAAAAATAAATGCGCAAAAGAAGACAATTGCCTTATTAACGGATGGGATAGGGCCTCAGACTATCAAAAAATTTATCATCCTCTCCTCTCTCATAAAACATTTTGTGCAGCTAAGACTCCTATAATACAAGCTGACTCGCAGCTGATCACTGTTGCCCATAGCTTGGCGACGTTTAGTTGCAGACGTATTACTCGGCGTCTTTATCGCTTAAAATGGCGAGTTTGCCTAAACAGAAGAGCGAATTATTGTTTGTACTTGATAAGTTTGGCGTTAATATTCGGAGAAATTTTCTTATAACCCTTGTAAAAAGTAGCCATTACTGTTGCTGTTAAATTAGTTAATTTTAAATATTTATACACATTGAAAAGTAGTGTAGGTTGTAAAATACAACATTTAGATAATCAAACGGCAATAAAAACAAATAATTGATACAAAAAATGCAAGAAAACATATCATAATGACATTCCGTACTTGTGATTGAACGCTAAGCGTACAATTTTCTTTTGGACAATGAATAGCCCATTTCTTTCGCCTTTCTTCATCTGTTGGAAATCTAAACGTTCTAAAAGCAGGTCTGGTCTGGTATCATTTGAGCAATTTTCGACTGCAAAACCTCCATTTTATGCGATTTGATAACACTTGAAATTCGGACCGCATGAGCAACAATCGCTGAGTGGGAAACAAAATGCCTGATGAGCCAGCCTGTATTGGAGGAGCTCTATGCGCAGCACTGGACCCACCCTTGAGAATGCTCTCAGTGCACCACTTCAGTAAGGTAGAAAGAAAGACATGCCATACAAATTTTTTTACAAATCGGGGTACCATCACGCTTTGAATAATATTGTTTACTAAGGGGAAAGTGTCAAAATCTATGTCCATTATTTTATGAACCACCAAACTTCCTTTGAATAAATTTTTATGTTTTATAAACTCATTCCAATAGGACATTCATTTAATAGAAATCTAGACTCTTTCTTCCTGACTATTTCTTTAATAAATTAATAAAGAATGAACAACTCAATTCATGTTTTCAAACAGAACATGTTTAGCAATGAAGTATCCATATTAAATTAAACAGCAACAACGTTGGGCATGTCATGTAATCAACAGATTAATTAAAGAGACCCTTTCGTAGATTGTGCTTTTAAATATTTAAAATGAAGCGGATCCAACTGTATTTCAGATATTTAATTATTATTACTTTTTTGTGTGTGTGTTTCCATTATTGATCTTACTATACATTTAAGATTTCATTTCTTAACAATCTGAAACACTCAATCCAAATTTCGAAAAATATGAATAGCACAGTCACTCATCAAAAGACAGTAGTGGCACCAGAAATTCCCCGACGGGGGGACACCACCTCCCCGACAGGGGGGGCACTACATAAAGAGAGTTTATTATATGAGTATTTATCAAAAACTGCAATACTGTTAAGAATATTACTTTTAATATTTGTACCATTCCATTTGTTAGTATTCCTCGTAGTTTTGGAAATCATCGTGCCACAGACAGACATTTTCTAAAAATATCGTGATCAAAACATATACTGGATCTCTCAAAACGTGTATATTCATGAAAAACTGGAAGCTGAAAATTTTTACGAATCCAATACTTTATTCTATTGAATACAGAATGGAAAAACTGGAATGCTCCAAATTTGTAAAAGGAAAGAAAAATGCTGCCAAAAGTAGAAAAACTGAAAATTTTGTATTTTTGCCCCCCCCCCCCGGCCCCCTAGCTGGCACCACCCCTGTCAAAAGAAAAATTAAATTATTTGTTTGTTTATATTTTAAAAAATAAACTCAACAGAACTTGTATTAACAATCTGAGGGCTAAATTTTAAAGGGCAAATCACAAAGGTTAAGAAGGGTCATGGGAAAGACCAAGAAATATAATTTCATTTCTCTTCGGCAAAATGAAAAAGGGCTAGAAATGCACTAGACACAACAATTGCCAGTTTTGCCTAATTGACAAAACATATTACAACAGCACATAATTATCGCGAACACGCTGTTTTTCTCAATTTCCCCATAACACTGCTGCTTCATGGATGCTATGGAATTTCCCCTTAAATTTTATTTAGGAGATCACAAAAGAATTAAAAGACGTAATCTCCTTCTTAAAGTCAAAACATTGTTACAAGGTAATCCCAATAAAGTTTATCGAATAATTTTTCAAAATATTTTTATTAATACAAAAATTTTTTTAAAATAATATTTACATATTATTATTATTATTATTATTATTTTAACATTTTTTTATAAACTGCCAGATTCAAATGACACAAAATACATTTTTTTTTTTAAATGAATAGAATTCTATTCAATATTATTATTATTATTATTAAAGACAAATTAATATCAAATACAACTGGTCAGGAATGAAAAAACACAGATGTGTAATTATTATTGAAATATCATTCAGTTAAAATGTATAGTAAAAGTACAAATCAGATTCAGACAATACATATTCATAAAAAAAAAAAAATCTAAATAAAAGACACTGTAAAGCATGGAGGGGAGTTCCCCAACAAATTAATTTCATTTCTTGCTGCCAGATTTTATTATTTTCCCAGACTATTCTGACACACTTCTTTTCAGAATAGGTATATATAGCTTTAATTAAATAGAAAATTACTAAAACGAAAAAGAAAAGAAAATAGTAGTCAAAAACATGACATACAATTATAAACTTCAATTATAATATGCTGGGAAAAACAAAATTGGGCAGCGTATGAGTCAAACTTCAGAATTTATACAATTCTCAAATATATAATTCAAAATTTTATTATTTTAATACTGGATATTTAAAAAAAAAAAAATCCATTCTGATTATTGACAGATAATTAAATTATTTTTTAATTCACATTACTGTTTAATTTTATATAAGCTCAAATTGCTTTTCTATGCTATCATTTTTTGAAGAAAACTTCATAAAAATTTTTATTTTATTTTTTTAAATGTAAATTTCATAAATAAATTCCATTAGAATAGGATAAGAGTTTTTTTTTTTTTTTTTGTAAAATACACCAAATTTCGTTATCTAAGGTTAATAATTATTTTCATTCCTTTCGTTATTCTTTGCACAGAATTTGTTTTCTGAATCTTAAATGTTCTTCTTCATGCGTTTCAGCCCAATCTTCTAATAAACATTCTCGAGAGCAATAATAATGTTGAATGGGAAAATTTTCTTCTTTACATCTTGAACATTTCTTAAACATTTTTCGCTGAGTTTCTCTCTTCTTACAATAAGCACACATTTTTAAATTTGAAGTATTATTAGCTTCTTCTCGGGAAGCATATGTTCTATCTCGATTTAACGTTTCTTCATTCACACCTATTAATTTAAAAAACTTCTCGACCGTTTCTTCATTTTTTACAGTTTCACTTGCCTTAGCCTCTTCTTTAACTTCTATTAAATTTGTATCGGGCTCACCAATACCTATTAATTTTAATATTTCATCAATATCATCATCATTATCATCCTCCTCCTCATCGGATACATCTTTCGAATGATCATCCTGAATTTCTTTTCTGGATTCATCAGAAGCAGGATAATTATTAACGGGAGCCTCTGTAAATAATTCATTTTTATTACTTTTGGGGTTTTCAGACAGCTTATTCTTCTTCGGCTTCTTATCGGAACTCACTTCGCCATTACAAGTTAATTCATACGGAATTGTAATATATGTTTTTGAAAGAAGAATGACTCTTCCAAATGCATTCGAAGTCCCCACAGCGACCGTGTTTTCAAAATTTTCAAAACATTTGGTCTGGCATCGATTGACATCGTGTCCTTTTGAAATACAATATTGTTTCCGAATTTTTTGCATTTTTTCCACGGCATTTTCAACTAAGCTTTCCCGAAAATGTGGTTGCTTTAAGGAACTCACATTAAACTGAACCGAATTGGAAGGATTTTTTTTATTTAATTTTTTCCGAAGTCGATTTAAACACTCGGTCCTACGAGGGTTGAGATCAAAATTGTGCAATTCAGCAAGGCATTGGTGATAGGTATGCCTCAACATCGAAATGGGCATGTCGGACTCATACGTTTCTCTAACGTGCTGGTATGTCTGTATTTCTCTGTTATAAGATTCAGCCAATGTCGAAGCGTGACATCTTTTTTTGTCAACAGGAAATGTGTCAGCAGAAATAGTCTTCCAAAATTTATCTTGCTTTTTTCCACCCTTCTTATTATCAGGTTTCTTAGCAGTTTGTAATTTTGTTTCACATGTTAAAGTACACGGCTCATCGCCCTTGCATACAAAAGGTTCAGGACAAGTCTCTGCATGAGAAATTTTAACAAAACATTTCTTGTGAGCTGTGCAAAGAGCAGCATGAGGTTTCAGAAAGCAAACGTCCTTCATGCATACCTCGGTAATGGTGTGTACGCTGTCTTCAGTGTCATCAATATCCTTCTCGTTATTTAATATTTTCATCAATTCAATAATATGTTTATCAGTGAATTGAAATATTTTAAATATGTTTCGCTCTTTTTCGAATTTCTCACAACAGCCCACAGACTTGTGAACGCTAAATAACTCGTGAATGTTATCCGTCAACAACATCCTTTGCAAATTCTCTTTCCAATAATCAGAGATATATTTTTCAAAACAGGAAGGTTGGATTTTTTTTTCAGTGTCGAAAGCTGGCAACCAATAGATTACTTTGGAATCGAGTTTCTTCATTTCGTCTTCAGTCAGATCACTTGCTTTATACCACTGCTCAAATACGGCACAGAGGGCACAGAAAAAGTCAGTGTAGACTGTAAAAATAAACGCAGTAAACGGATTAAAATCAACCGGTTCCGATACTTTAAAAAGGTTTTGAAATATATTATAAAGCTGCTTATTGGCCTTTATATAAAGTAGCCATTGCTGACAAGAGAATTCTAAATAGGAGGGTGAATTGAGTGCTAGAGCAATTAAATTATGAATGAATTTTTTCACAGCCGTATTGCTGCCTTCGAGGAACTTTTTATGCAGATTAATGTAGATGAAATTCAACACCTTGATGAACTGGAAGTGACTCATTATGAAGGAGAGCCACTTCTTGCTGTTGCAGATTCTCTCTTCGACGTGATTCTTAAAAGAAACCAAGAACCTCAACCAAAAGGTGGAGCCTTGCGTTTTGTACATCTGCATGAAAGCCTCAAAATGATTGACAACAAAATCACACCGATCCGAAGTCACTGAAGTCTGAAAAAGGTCTGGATCGTGATGACACAACTTAATTGCCTTCATTTTTGATAAACAATATCAGTACAATTTTATAAGAGAGAGTATTAGCACAATTCAATAACACTTACAGGCTCTTGGAGCTGAACACTAACAACTTGATCATCACTTGTTTTCATTTTAAGCATCCGGCCACTGGGCTCCAACTGTTTCAAATAAAACAATAAGAATCAACACAAAATTATGAGACAATACTACACAGATTCAAATTTTTGTTATTACAGTAGCTAACAAGTGAAAAAAAAATACAATAAAAACATATACTATGTTACAGATACTGCATTTCTTATTATCATTTGAATAACTGCTCCTAGTCTATATCTTACATTATAAATATAGTTATTTGGGGGGGGGGGACCACTTAATTACAATTAATTTGCACAGTTTCATTTTATATTTAGAACTTCAAGTTTTTCTCTTATTTAATCAAATGTTTCCGTAATCGTAATATACTGCTTTTTTTTTTATTATTATTAAAATCACACAATCAACTGATTGGAAGAAAATCATATTAACTGAAGCGGAAAAATAAAATTTCAATAAATATGATTTTCTTCCAATCAGTTGATTGTGTGATTTTAATAAAACGGAAAAATAAAATTTCAATAAATATGATTTTTTTCCAATCAGTTGATTGTGTGATTTTAATAAAAAATTGTATTTCTTTCTCCCATTGTTTAATGGTGTTTTCCATTACCTGCGGCTTATTTCTGTCGAGCTATCTACATGATAGACCAGATGTTTCTGCCTAAATATTGTCTGAGTGAGTAATGCCAACCAGTTGTTGGCCTGGGTAGCTCAATTGGTAGAGCCTTGACCTTGTAAGTCAAAGATCCGGGGTTCAGGCATTATTTTCACTCAGTCGGAAAAATAAAATTTCAATAAATGCTTTCTTGTTCTTTATCTTCTTCCATTTTTCATAGTTAGAAAGGGACTAAGAAAGAATCAATTAGATGGGTTGCCAATGTTGCTAAATCGAATAAATCTGCTCCTCTTTGCCAGACGCTGCACTTCAGTAAGCTTACTTCAAAAGAGAATTTGCTGTCAGCTAGAGCAGGGAATAGTCACAAGTGATTGTGTTAAATATTATGGTTTTTCTTTAGTGCTAATTATTGTTTTACGTTAGTGGGCATGGTGTTTTTTTATGTTCCAATAAACTATATAAAATCATCAAATATGTGGAGAAAGTAATTTTAAAAGGCTCTCAGCACATTTATTTACAAACTAAAAAGGAACATGGAGTGCATTCATAGTGACCCAGAGCCAGACGTGATTGGATTAACACTGGATTACGCAGAAAAAATCTTTGGCCTTCTGAGAATATGGAAATATTTCTTAGATTAGTAGACTATTGCATTAAATAAATTATTTTTGGATTGAATTAGCGCCATTTTAAAACAAGTGGCACTGGATTTGGAGGCAGGTTCTTTTCCTATTATTTCATTGTTTTAGTTTAGTCCTGTTTTGATTTTAAAATAAAAGAGTGTGATTGGAAATTATTTTAGATTGTTTTTGAATTGGTTTATTGTAATATTTTAAGATATGACTAATATACAATACAGTACAAAGCCGAAAAACCGGACTCCAAAAAACCGGAATTGTCAAAAAACTGGATATTTTTGACCACAAAAATTGTCCTCTTCAAAGGCTTTTTCCATGATTTCCATGACTAATTTTGACAAATTTCCATGATTTTCGTTACCTATTATATATATTCCACAATTTTATGTATATCACACTCTTGTGTAACATACTCGCTAAACCACTGCAATTGAAAAAACTATACTGATTGTGATGTTGAAAAACATCACATATCCCTTTTTAAAATAAAATAATAATAATAATATAAATTACATTTTATTTATTTATTTATAATACAAGCAAACATTATATTTCTTATCCTAAAAGAATTTAATACAATTTTGTTTATTTCGCTTATGCTATTTTATTTCTATTTCATTAATCTGTAATTTCATATAATTTATTGTTCTTTTTCCTGCTCTAAATCTCATCAAGTAATAATTAAATAAAATATCAAAGAAAGAGAAACCCATTCATTTTATGCTTTAAAACCGCAGACGATTTTTTTTTATTATAGCTTCCTGTCTCCAATCAAACGTTTATAGATTCCGTTGAATCATCATAGCTGAAAATAATTTCTAATATTTTTTTATCAATTGATTTTGCACTTTTAGCCAAATTCTGGACACCTGACAAAATTTAATCACATCATATGACGTAATTTAATTTTTAGCCAATCTTTTAACTATTATTTAGGTTTACCAGATATAAATTTAAAATGTGTTCAGCCAACTTGATTTTTGATGCCAATGAGATTTGGCGAAATAAATGAATTAGCTTGCTGTCTGTCATTCTGTAAAGATGTTATATTTTTATCATTGACTGGAAATGTCGAAATGTGTTCTGTTTAGAAAAAGATATCGTAATGGCTTCCATTCTTCTTTTGGATGTCTGTCTTGAAATAATAAACAGGAATTCTCCATCGTGAATGTTTTCGAATATACTTATTCCATTTTGTCCAAGAATATCATTAATATATGTCTTATAAGAGTAATTAAACATCTCATTTACTAAATGGAAAATGACTTCATGCTACATTTTACGGAGCTTATTGAACCGGGTTCCCTGTACGTCATGGCCGCTTCCTACTTTAGATATCTCGATCCCAGCTCTTCATTAAATATATGTGGTGCCAGACTCAGGCCGGATAATATATCCGGATATCCAAAATTTTTTTTTTCGTCTAATATCGACGTGATATCGACTACGTTAATCATTCTACACATCCTGATTAATTCATGAATGTGACGTTTTGCGTTGTTGAAGACTGTTATGTTTTTAAAACAGCTGCCCCGGTGATGATCCAAAAAGAGATTAACTACGTTACGGTGAACAGCACCGAATTTACCGATTTGTTCTTCATCTTTACTAAAGGCTAGTGTGCTGCAGGATGTCATCTGTGATTTTTTTTAAAAAGAGATTACTTGGTGTCTACGGTACCGATTCTTATCGCCGATATTGTGTGATGCCATGCCGGTGGACTTTCTACGGTTTCATTGAATAACATCCTCTCTACAGTCTGCAATGTTCGCAATTTGTGACCGTCTTATGCACTTACCGTTCGGTATTAAATGATCGTTGATTCATCGGTGCAAGGAGAATTGCCAAATATGGGTCGTCTTTCTAGAATGTATGCAATTAAATTTCTACGTTGATTTTTTTTTCTCGCGCACTCATACAGGAGAAGAGCCTTACAATTTTAAATAAAAGAATAAATAAAATACCGTAAATAAATAAATATATCTATATATATTTTTGTTTTAGCTAAAAGAAGATTCGAAAAAGGGGTAAGTTTCCTTTGCAATCAATTTTTGTGCCAATAAAAAGAAACATTTCGTACATTTTTCTTAAATATTGACATTTATTTAAACTTTATATATAAATTTTTACTTATAGGTAAAATCTTTTATTCTTCATATGAGTATTATATTCTACTTTAACTTTTCATTTCAATTTTTAAGAACAGTTAAAAAGTTATATAAATGATCAAAATTTGCTTATATTATTTTTGAAATATCTAGTTTTTGGATATTCAAGTAAAGATTTATTTCATTTGTGAAATTAAATACCAGATCATAGTGATATATTTTTTTTTCATTTCATCATACTGCATAAAATATTTTTTTTTGATTTTTTTTCATATTTTGATTTTTGTGTTTACAATTTAATATATCTTGACAATTATTTTAATTTGCATATATATCCATTTTTAGTATTATTCATTATATATTTTTAAATATATCTATAATATATATATACAACAAGACGTACATAAGCCAATTTCATGGTTGCAAGCTATAATGTTATACAGGAAAATATTACAAATAATTTCTACATATTTTTATTAATCTTGAAACTTTATCATCCAACTTTTGCAGGCTTAATTAAAAAAGAAAGTATTTAACAATTTTATTCATTTTTAAGTGTCTTGGTAATTTTATTTATTATATGATAATTGTTTCAATTCTTATGCATATTATTTTTATTTAACTTAGTTAACATTTTTATTTGGAAAGAAATGGCACAGAATCGAAACGCGTTTTGCTCCGTTCCTAATTTCGATGGGGACGCGAGATTTGTCAAATTTTTCTTTGATCAATTAAGATCCTTTGCCATGTTAAATAAACTAACAAATGACGCGACGTTACATGTAATGAAAGAAAAACTTCGTGATGCCGCGTTGGCATACTTTATTGAAAATGAAACTTTATACAAGTCGACAGATCTTGAATATATCGAGGAAAATTTCTGTAAGTTTTTCAAGGAATCGTCATATAATACTGGAATATCAGAATTTCATAATTTAAAAATTTTGCCGGGAGAGTCTATTAAAAATTTCGCCCATCGTGTAAATGTTGCTGTACCTAAGGCTTTCCCTGACCTTAAAGACAAACAATCCCTTGATAACATTAAACTTCCGAAGTTTTTAGAGTGTGTACCCCCAAATATTAAAATCAAGTTAATGGAGGAAAACATAAGAGACTATAATAAGGCAGTTGAACGTGCTCAGACATTATCCGAAATATATGATTCTTTCAACAACACTACTAATACTAAGACTGTTCTTTCTTGCGATAATAAAAATGACTCTGTAATATTAAACACATTGAAAGATTTATCTGAGAAAATTAATAGCATTTCACTTACAAACAACAATCCACCCTCCCATAATGAATCCTTGAACGTAGTTCAGTCAAGCAGACCCAAATTTGATCAAAGAAATTATAGAAATAATTACAAAACTAGACAGACCAATTTTCGTCCTTCCCCTAGAAGAAACTTTTCTAGAAATAATTTGATTTGTCAACTTTGTTCCAAACATGGTCACGTTGCTTTAAATTGTTATAAATGGAGAAATAGAGATAATTTAACTTATAAAACACGTAATTATGAAAACCGTAATTTAAACTAGAAAAGAGGTATGGAGATGCTGATGCTGCCATATCTCGAAATCTAAGGGTCTCATCAGCGAATGAACATAAATTCACAAATGTGTCATCTTCAAATTCTCTTCCGAAAATTTCACATACTAGACTTGTAAATTCAGTTGGATCTCAAACTGTTGCTAATATTACTGTAGCAGATAATAAAGCTACCCAAACATTTCAAAACTTTAGTCATATTTCTAATACAGGGTATATTCCAAGTGACAACAATGAGAGTTGCATAAATAATATTGAGGATCATATTTTATTTAATGTAAACAAAAATTCACATACACTTCCTATAATAAAAGCTAAATTATCCAATAATGATATAAAGTTTCTTATTGATACCGGAAGTAGTTGTTCACTTTTAGCCCAATCAACATTTGATAATTTAAAAGCAAATTTAAAATATAAAAGACTAGGTTCGTCTATTACTCTTAAAACGGTCAATTCTTATGTTGAATTTTCTTCATGTATTCGTGCAACTTTCAAAATTGAAAAAATGTTTTTCCAACACAATTTCTATATTATTGACATACCACATAACTCTAATTTTCATGGAATACTTGGTATGGATTTCATTAAAGAAAATCATGTCACTATTGACTTTTCGAAAAATTCCATGAGAATTGGAAAATTAGACTTTACTTGTTCCTTATTTGATTCGCAAAATGAAAAATTAGATGTATATAATGTTAACTCTGACGATAATAATATGAATGTTTATCTTCTAAAGAAAGTTATAATACAAACTGGTGAAAGTATCTACATTACTGCAAAAACAAATAATAAGTTACAAGAAACGAATTACATATTTTGTACTGACTTAAAGGATCCTGATATAGAAATTTTAGATTCTATTGTATCACCGAATTACAAAAATGAAATTCATTCTGAAAATAATAATTCTCTTTTTACGTTACTTATCTCAAATAAGGGTAAAAATTCAATCCATCTAAATAAAAATATGCATATTGGTAAATTATTTTTAATTGATGAAATTAAAGAACCACATTTAGATAAAATTGAAGACTCTTGCTCTAATAATAATAATATACAAAATATTGAGGACCATATCCACTTAATTCAAGCTTCAGAGGATATATTACTAAAACGTAAAAATGATTTATCAAGTAAAGATTTTTGTTTGAATCATTTAACACTTGATCAACGTAACACACTTGAAAATTTATTTTTAAGCAAATTTGCTGCTTTTTCCAAATCTCTCAGTACTCTAGGACATACTGATAAAATAATTCCTAATCTTAAATTAATTAATGATTTCCCTATTAAAACACTTCCATTTCCGATTCCACAAGCTTTACAAAAAGAAGCCCAAGAACAGATCAATGAATTAGTAAACGCCGGCATAATTGAGCGTAATTGCTCCGAGTGGGCTTGTCCCATATTGCTGGTAAAGAAAAAATCTGATGGTTCAAAGAAACAACGTTACAGACTTGCTTTAGACCTTAGAATGGTCAATACAGTCATACAAGGTTCCTCATATCCACTTCCTAAGATTCAAAATATTATTTCAAATCTTTCGTCATTCAAATACTTTACTTCGTTAGATTTCATGCAAGCGTACCACCAAATTGACCTTCCGAAAAAATATCAAGATATGTTAACATTTACATCTATTTTTGGCAGTTATCGATACAAACGTGTTTGTTTTGGTTTAAAGAACGCCAGTTCTATATTTCAGTCTCTAATGGACACAATACTCGACGAGATAAACATTAATGGCATATATGCTTATCAAGATGATCTGATTATTGGATCAAATTCATTTGAAGAGACTTGTGAAAAAGTAAATAAAGTGTTAGAAATTCTTATCAAATATAATTTAACATTATCCCCATCCAAGTGTGAATTCCATAAATCAGCAGTTAATTATTTAGGTTTCCATATTGAAAACCATACTATTTCACCCATCACCGCTAACATCGTAAAGATCAATTCTTTTCCACCACCAACGACAAAACGACAATTAAAAAAAATTCTTGGACTTGCTAATTTTTACAAATGGATTTTACCATCTTTCTCAGAACTTGCGCAACCCCTTGTGGAACTCACAAAACCCAAAACAACATTCAAATGGACAGAAAAACATCAGAGTATTTTTCAAAAAATTCAAAAATTATTCTTTCTTCCCCCAATAGTTCGACTTCCAGATTGGGAGAAAACATTCTATGTCAACACGGATGCATCAAAAACAGCCATTTCAGGAGCACTTATGCAAAAATTTAATGGTAAATTACTTCCTATAGCATACTTTTCCAAATCTTTAAAACTTTCTGAAAAGAAATATCCTGCGTTAAAATTGGAACTTATGGCAATTCATAAAACTGTCACCGCCTTTAAATACTATTTATATAATCGTGAGTTCGTAATTTTGTCAGATAGTGCTCCCCTTGAAAAATATAAGAAAACTACCAATCCCGCTGACGTTACCACTCGATGGTTAATGGACTTATCTGAATATACTTACGTTTTCAAACATATTCCTGGAAATTTGAACATCTTAGCGGATTATTTATCACGTTGCAATTTTGAAAACAATCAAGAGGATCTCAAAGATAATCCAAACTTAATTCATGACATACAACCACTACCAATAGTTGATGTTGATGAAAATGAAAACAGACTCGAAATTAACAGTAATGATAAAATTAGTAATGATAATCAAAACAAATGCTCAGAATATGTTAATTATATGATTTCTGGAAATTCGAACTCTAAAGACCCCTTGCTAGAAATTTCAGACCAAACATTTGTGTCCGAACAAATTAAGGATTCTGAATTAAAAGCAATTTACGAAGAAATCTTAAAAAACGGAAAGTCAGAAAAATTTCCCAATTACTTTATAAATCCTGATTCTAAAGTATTAATGCTCAAGAAAGAGAATATTCATAACAATTCATTCAGTTATTTAATTATTGTCCCAAATTCTTTAAAAGCGAAAGCATTGTCCATTGCGCATTTATCTCACTTCGGTTTGGCTAAAACCTATGAATTTCTTTCTAGAAGATATTTTTGGAGGGGCATTTATACTGATACCCTTAATTTCGTCTCTTCATGCACTAAATGCTTACAAGCGAAACATCACAAAACACCCCCTGCTCCATTACAAAAAACATATACACCCACTCATCCAAATCATACAATCTCCACAGACTTGGTGGGTCCTTTTAGTAATGGTCAATACGTCTTGACAATAATTGATCATTTCAGTAGACACTTAGAACTTTACCCGTTATCTAATATTACTTCTCCAAAAATAGTTCAATGTTTGTTTTCATACATTACAACCTTTGGTCGCCCTGCATGTATTCTATCAGATTTAGGTCGACAATATACATCTCAAGTTTACAATACATTTAATGACACTCTAGGCATAAAAATAATACATTCGTCTGCTTTTCATCCTCAATCGAACTCTATTAGCGAACGTGTAAACACATCAATTAAATATTCAATTAATATATTATTAGAAGAAGGTCATTCATTTCAAAATGCACTATATATACACAAATCTCTCTACAATGGATCTACGCATTCTTCCACTCAATTCTCGCCTAATCTTCTACATTTTGGTAGAGAACTGGCACTAATTTTTGACACTTATAATTCAAATTATAATTACACTTACCTGGACTCTAATGTAAACATCTATAAATTAATGCAAGACCTTCAGGAAATTTATAAAAAAGCGTACAATAACATTCAAGATTCCCAATCAAAAAGAAATAAATATTTTCAAAGAAAAGCTAAACTAAGAAGCATCTGCACAAAAGATATTGTGTATCTGAAGTCTATGGATAAATTTAAATCTAAATATACAGGTCCTTTCATTGTCACAGTTAAACATTCCCCTGTTTCATTTTCAATTAAACGGTTACATGCTAGTGATGATAAGGCATTTCGTGTGCATATCGATAGAATTTTATTGGCACCTCCACGTAATAATCACTTATTTGACATTTATAATAATTCTAATTTTAATAAGAATCTCATTATTTCCAATGATACACATCAATATAATTTACGAAACAGAAAGTAATTTTTCATCAATTTTTTTTCCTTAGGTTAAAAGTTACACAGTGTAAATTTTTAAATATTTATAAAGATTAAAGATAAATTAAATAAATTTGATGTATACTTTCATTGCAACAGACCTGATCAACCTGTTGCGATTTTTATTTGTTGTGAAATTTCGCAGCTTGGATAATCAATGGCTGGTCCAGGAAATTATATTCTAAGCTGCATTGTCTTACAACAGCAGTGTATATCACTTTTATCACTATCTCTTTAACTTACGTGTTATTTATAATTGAATTTTAACAATAGTTAACATACTAGAATAATATTGTTTATTTTAAAAAAAAATGTGCTAATGGAATTTAAAAAAAAAAAAAAATGTTTACGTAGACTTTTGGTGCAGGTAATATTTTTATCATACATATACATGCATGTCTCATATATTGCAATTCCAATTACCTATTTAAAAAAAAAAAATGAATATATAAAAACATATGTTATTATTACTTTCTTTCAACATGTATTATTTATTTAAACCTTTTATTGAATATAAAAGGCTCACTATATATTTGATAACATATAAATATACTTGGTTTTTATTTTGTGAAACTTTCATATTAAAATTGCTTATACATTTGAACTATGTATTTATTACAACAAATCCTTGTCCTACATGTACTGAAATGGACTCGTCAACGTTTCTCGCCATGCATGGTAACATAAAAATTTACTGATTTCAGCATCTTACCACGAACTGATAAAATATATGATGACTGAATTATTATGATTTTAAATCAAAGGACTTGAGCTCATTTTGTTTGTGGATATATATTTTAACGACGTGTACACAGATTTATGGCCATACAACATTATATTACATCACCGTATAATATCTTTATTTTCTGTATTTGTATTTTATTATTGCATAATAATATTTTTTTTAAGTATGCATACAAGATTTTCTATTAATAATATAACAATGTACGTATTTTATTTGTATTGGAAGCCATTCGTTTTTTTGTTTTTGTTTTGTAATCAATCTATTTTACAAGATTGGAGATAATTTGATTTAATTTTTGCTGAGCTGTCATATCATAGACGATGTAATGGCTGAACCCATTTTTTTTCGGTCGACGGGGAGAAATATGTGATGTTGAAAGACATCACATATCCCTTTTTAAAATAAAATAATAATAATAATATAAATTACATTTTATTTATTTATTTATAATACAAGCAAACATTATATTTCTTATCCTAAAAGAATTTAATACAATTTTGTTTATTTCGCTTATGCTATTTTATTTCTATTTCATTAATCTGTAATTTCATATAATTTATTGTTCTTTTTCCTGCTCTAAATCTCATCAAGTAATAATTAAATAAAATATCAAAGAAAGAGAAACCCATTCATTTTATGCTTTAAAACCGCAGACGATTTTTTTTTATTATAGCTTCCTGTCTCCAATCAAACGTTTATAGATTCCGTTGAATCATCATAGCTGAAAATAATTTCTAATATTTTTTTATCAATTGATTTTGCACTTTTAGCCAAATTCTGGACACCTGACAAAATTTAATCACATCATATGACGTAATTTAATTTTTAGCCAATCTTTTAACTATTATTTAGGTTTACCAGATATAAATTTAAAATGTGTTCAGCCAACTTGATTTTTGATGCCAATGAGATTTGGCGAAATAAATGAATTAGCTTGCTGTCTGTCATTCTGTAAAGATGTTATATTTTTATCATTGACTGGAAATGTCGAAATGTGTTCTGTTTAGAAAAAGATATCGTAATGGCTTCCATTCTTCTTTTGGATGTCTGTCTTGAAATAATAAACAGGAATTCTCCATCGTGAATGTTTTCGAATATACTTATTCCATTTTGTCCAAGAATATCATTAATATATGTCTTATAAGAGTAATTAAACATCTCATTTACTAAATGGAAAATGACTTCATGCTACATTTTACGGAGCTTATTGAACCGGGTTCCCTGTACGTCATGGCCGCTTCCTACTTTAGATATCTCCATCCCAGCTCTTCATTAAACTGATGGTCAAAAAATATCAATCTTTTTATTTTTTTCTTTGTTCATGTATAAAAAAGAAAATAAAATGAACATTTTTTGAGAAATTGACAAAATTATAAAAATATGACTCATTTTAACTGCACAACATATTAACATCAAGACATAAAATTATTCTTCAAGTTGTTGCGCAGTTACTTTTTTTTTTTTTTTCTTATCTTAACTAACTTGGTGAGATTCAACTAGAAAGCAGCCATCCTGTGCAATCATGGTTAAGATAACATCTGTTTAATGGCCTTTCAGTCATGTTTGCTGGGCAAAAATGAAAATTTCCATGATTTTGGGGTGTTTTTACGAAATTTTCTGATTTTTCCAGATTCATAAAGTACCCTGATTTCCCTGTTTTCCATGATTGTCGCCACCCTGATTTATTTCTTTTAGAAATTTTATAAGAAAAAAAATAAAATTATAATCTAGAAAATTTCGCTAAATGGAACATAAGAAAGAATTGAATAGGAATCACTCATGTAAAATAATAATAATAATAAGTTTGTTTGGTGCTGCCATCTATTGACAGAACATATAACCAAAATGATCATTTAACAGTGAATTCGAAATGATATTCACAAAATCAATGATAAACTTTTGGTTGAAAATCAAAAGCTTACTTTTGTTTTGGGGCTTTTTGGTTTTCAACTAAAAACACAGACATGCTTTAGAAATGTTTTTCTTTTTTGAATTAATTATTTTGGCAATTTTCGTTTGTTGAAACTTATAATTTTAATAAACAAATATTTCAATAAATAAATGTTTATTTTATTTTATTTACTTAAATCTATTTTGAGAAAGAAAATGCAAATAAGCAAAAATAATAAAGTAAATATTTAAAAATCTGGTGTGAAACAACCACACGACTTCCATTACCCACTATTACACGTATTATAGGCATTTGTGAGCGATAATGTGATCAGAAAACATAAAAGTGACTTAAAGGGAAAATCGTTAGAGCCGTTTTTGAGATACCAATTTTTACAAAAAATCAATTATTGACCAGAAAACAATAATTACATACAAAAGGATATTTAAAAGTGAGTTAATAGGGCGAGTTTAAAAAAAAAATCCGTATAGCCGTTTTTAAAGGAATGCACTTAGAAGACCTGAAATTGAACTACTTATACAGGAAGCCTCTCAATTTTCCAGAACTAACCAACTATATCATTCGAAAGAACATCTAATAGAGTGTTTATATAGCAAATTTGAAGAAAATCGTTAGAGCCGTTTTTGAGATACGGACTTACGGTCCCACTTCCGGTTTCTGATGTCCCACTTCCGGTTAAACTCAATTATTGACAGGAAAACAATAATTACATATAAAAGCATATTTAAAAGTGAGTTAAAATGGCGAGTTTGAAAAAAATCCGTACAACCGTTTTTAAAGGAACGCCTTTGCGAGGCCTGAAATTCAGCTATTTATACAGGACGCCTATCCATTTTCCTGAACTAACCAACTATATCATTCAAAAGGACATCTAATAGACTGTTTATATAGCAAGTTTGAAGAAAATCGTTAGAGCCGTTTTTGAGATACGGACTTACGGTCCCACTTCCGGTTTCTGATGTCCCACTTCCGGTTAAACTCAATTATTGACAGGAAAACAATAATTACATATAAAAGCATATTTAAAAGTGAGTTAAAATGGCGAGTTTGAAAAAAATCCGTACAACCGTTTTTAAAGGAACGCCTTTGCGAGGCCTGAAATTCAGCTATTTATACAGGACGCCTATCCATTTTCCTGAACTAACCAACTATATCATTCAAAAGGACATCTAATAGACTGTTTATATAGCAAGTTTGAAGAAAATCGTTAGAGCCGTTTTTGAGATACGGACTTACGGTCTCACTTCCGGTTTCCGATGTCCCACTTCCGGTTTTTCAATTTTTACCAAAATTTGGAAATTTCATCTGTACACCAGACTTATTTCAATTCTAAAGTTTTGTAGCTCTATCTTTATTAGTTTCTGAGCTATAATAGCCAGAAGATTCCACACACACACACACACACACACACACACACACACACACACTGACCAATTGCCAAAAACCACTTTTTTGGACTCAGGGGACCTTAAAACGTGTAAATCAGGTGAAAACCCGATATCGAATTTTCAGGCCGAATACAATACTTCCATTACCTACGGTAGTAGGGTAATGGAAGTAAAAATCACAATATCAATATATCATTTTTAACTTGAACAGGGTTGCTACACAAATCATGAGAAAAAATTCCCTGAGTTTTCCCTGTCTCTATTAGAAATAAAATAGATGGCACGCGATCATGCAGGATTAGAATCTAACATGTTTACAAGTCAGTTGAAAAAATTTAAGGCAATTGTATTAACTTACTACAGTTAAGGAAAAAAAAACCATAACTGATTCATTATAAATAACTATGTTAAAAAAAAAAAATTTCAATATTTTTCCATAAAATTTTGAAATTCCCTAAAGTTTTCCCTGTTTTTTAATAAATTTTCAAATTCCCTGAGTTTTCCCTGTTTTCCAGGTACCGTAGCAACCCTGTTGAATTTACCTATCATCTGAGTATTTAGCCAAATATCAACATTTTTTTTTTTTTAAGAATAACTAAAAATCCAGAATTGCTCTCATCCTGAGCATTCCAGATTTTCGGTGTCCTACTGCATTAAATTAGGACAGGTGTTTTATTTTATCTAATAAAAGGTATTTAATTTATTTTGTTCTTGTTATTAATTTTTTTAAATGGATTTAGAATGATTAAAAGAAAAACATAAGAGATTGTGAATGCCATTTTCAAAACAGAAAACCAGAATTAAATGAGTAATACACAAGACCCATGAAAAAAAAACTCAGCTAATTGAAAAATTAAATGAATTAATATTGACAACAAGGTACAGGCAAAAATGAATATTTTCATACATATAAAAGGCTATGTTTGTGTTTATATGAACAGCGTAGCACAAAGACGGTACCTTGAAGAATCACGTGATTCAATACAAAGATTCCCCTCACCCAGTGGCGCCAACTTATATGGGCCCGTGGGGCACGAGCCCACCCAATAATTTGCTCTCCCAGCCTACCTAATTTTCACCACATTGATTTATTATTTATTTATATTTTTGAAGCTAAATGCGTTTTCTTTTTAAAAAAAGTTAGGAATACAAACTATAAAAGTAACTTCGGCGGACTCACAGTTAAATGTATATCAAATAAAAACTTCATATTTTACAAATGAATTCTGATCTATGTATTAATTAGATTTCGAAAACAGAAATTTTTGGTGACGTTTCTCGGAAAATATATTCCACACCATCCTTCACCCTGCAGTGAAACTTTACCAGACAAAGATCAATTCTTAATTCCATCATAACTTTATACATTAAATAGCATAAGAAGCATTCAATAAGAAGTCTTTAAATAACCCTCATTGACTATCGCTACTACAATGAAAGACCACCTATTTCTTCTAAAGTTGGCGACAGGGCGTCGCTTTCTGCTTTCTTGTAAAACTGTAAAACACATGTTTACAATTCAGCGAGGAGGATACAAAGAGTAACTGAAAAATACATCACAAATGTGCCTGTGGCTTTAAGCTGGTGTTAAGAATTTTTTAACACAACTAAATAAATTATTTGAAGGAGAAAGCTGAAATATTTAATAGTTTATAATTAGAAGTATTATTTAATTATTGACTTTAAAATTGATGTTATGACATTAAGAAAATTAAAATTTCAGATAATTATTTATAACCTTCTAAGTACAATTTTTTATATCAGCATCGCGAGATTGTACTTTTAAAAGATAGGAAAAAAAACATATAACATAAAAAAAAAAAAAAAAAATTAATTATTATAATTCAAAATATTTTCGTTAAATTTTTGTGTATGAAGGAACTTTAACAACATGCATATTTTTTCCCAGTTTCAAACTAGGGGTAATACTAAAAATTTAGTAATATCGGATTTTTATATATAAGACTGCATAAAATAACAGACCTAGGAGTGGCTAGCTATTCTAGCTATTTGTTTCTTTTTTTCACATTTGTCTCTTTTTTGTTCAATTAGTCTCTTTTCTAGCTTTTTTATCATGCTTTTCCAAATGATATTTTCTCTTTATCCATTTTTCCTCAAAAATTCACTTTTAGATCAATGTGATAGATTTTTTTATGATTATGTTTTGTTTTATGTAAATTTCTAATTACTATTTTTTTAACGACGACATTAGTATCAAGAGTTAATCGTCTGCTCTCAATTTATTCGTGCAATTTTTTGCATAAAAAATCCTGAATGAATAACAGCTATTGCTTAACTATTCGATGTCAAAAGATCCATTCTTAATTCCATCATAACTTTATACATTAAATAGTATTGAATTAATTTATTCTTATCTGGCTTCATACCTCTCCAAAGGAAAAAAATCTGGACTGACTTCGACTTTCCGAACATAAAGCATTTAATGGTTGTATAGAAAGAGTAAAGTAAGAGAAGTCATTAAATAAATAAAAGAGAAAATTATAATAAAGTGTTTCAGTATTTTTTTTATGTATAGCATGTTATTTATTTTAGCGCTATTGTACTTAAAAAAAAATTGAGCCCATAGATCATAATAATAAAGAATATTTCATTCTGTCCCTGTAAAAATCTATACATCCTAGATTCATCAAAATTTCAACATTTCGTGTGACAGTGACCTATAACATGTATATAAACTTTCAGCTGAATCGGATAAAACACTATAGTCTAAGATGGCACTTTAAAAAATTTGAGCCGGTAAGCCTAATGATAAAGAATTTTTTGTTTGTGTACCTGTAAAAACTATACGTGCTATATTCTGTAAAATTCATACAGTTCGTGTAACGAGGACCAATAACATGTAGTGTACATTTCCAGTTTATCTGACTAAGGCGTTTAGACGATGTCGCATTTTAAATAATTTAAATACATAGGCCATAATGATATAGAATTTTTTCCTGTGTCCCTGTACAAATCTATAAGTACAAGAGTTCCCTAAATTTATTTTGTCCGTTCAATGGTGACCCATAACATGTACATAAATTTTGAGTTCAACTGGGTAATGTATTTAGATGATATCACACTTTAAATAATTTCAGCCCATAGACCATAATAATAAAGAATATTTTGTTGTGTGCCTATAAAAGTCTATAAGTGCTAGATTCACCAAAATCTATACAGTAAAAGGGACCTATAACATATGTATAAATTTTCAGTTTATTTGAATAAGGTGTTTAGACATTATCGTATTTTAAATAATTTGAGCCCATAGACCATAATGATAAAGAAGTTTTTGCTGTGTCCCTGTAAAAAATTATAGGCGCTAGATTCATCAAAATCAATAGGGTTCATGCTACACTGATCTACAAACTTGCAATATACGTACCAACTTTCAGCTCATTGGAACAAGGTGTTTAGATGCTGTCGTGTTCACTCAAACACATACACACACGCACATTCATACATCACCGTAAAAATAGCAAAAATAATCTCAGAGGACCTCAAAACTTATAGCTACACCAAAATATCAAATTCAAATTTTTGTCATGATTACCATACTTTCCTTACACAGTATGTTCGGAAAGTAAAAATATCTATATCATTGTTCCTTTTACCAAAATATATTTGAGCCCACCCAACCGTTTTCAAAAGTTGGCGCCACTGCCCTCACCCATCTAACCGTGTCCTAGTGCACCTCGAAGCCCAATTTTCGAATTTGATTAATTTTCTTTTAGTTAATTAAAATATGAAAATAATAACCTTATAATGGCTCTAAATTTAGCTATTTAAATATTAGCAATAATTTAATTATTGCCAAAAAAATTTACAAAAGAAACCAATTTTTGGAGTGCAATCACTTCTAAAGAAAGAAAAAAATATGCTCTGAAAAAATATTTATCATTGGGAAAAAATTCTCCAAATCATTGCTAAATTGCCCGATTTAGCAACCTAATTATCGCCAAGTCTGTAAAAAGGCTTTCATAGCCTCTATAATGCTCTCAGGTTATACTTTCCCTGAATATAGTTTCTGGTGTTTTAATACAAGAAAAGGTACTGGCAATTATGAAACAGAAAGGCTCATTTTTTTTAATAGTAAAAGCTTTTTGTATGTTTCTGTTAAGAAAAAAAATATATGGATTGCAAGTAAAGGGCAAAATTAACGGTCGCCACCGGCCACATGGCGACTAAATAAAAAAAAGATGGCGATTAAAAATTATACATTGATCGCCACTAAAGTCGCCACTTTTGTGATTATTAAAAGTTTTTAAAAATCGAGCAACGATTGGTAATCGAAGCCTTGTGATTCCCAATCTTTCTTCATCCATGGCATAAATGTCACAGTTCATTTTAAACTTGTTTTATTATATTCTACAACCTATAAAGAAGTAGAATTGTTTAATATCTCTCACTGATATAATTTTTTGGACCCCCTTTCCCTCCATCTAACGATCGGTGATCACACAGCTTACAGAAAGCTTTATAATTTCTAATCTTTCTCCATTCTTTGCATAAATATAAATTATCTATTTTAAACTTGCTTTATTAGACTCTAGAGTCTATAAAGAAGTAGAATTATTTAATATATTTTACTCATAATTTTCGTTATTCCCCCCCCCTTCCCCCCTTTGCTAATGATTGGGAATCCCATACTCCACTGATGCCGTGTGATTTCCAATCTTTCTCTATCCATAACATAAATGTAAACATTCATTTTAAACTTGCTTAACTGGATTCTAGAACCTATAAAGGGGTAGAATTACTCTCATTCATGTATTTTTTTACTCCCCCCCCCCTCTCCATTTTCAACTAGCAGTGAACGATCAGATGTCCTGCAAAGCACAATCTTTTTCCATTATTATTTTCTCCATAGTATTTAGTGTATATTTAACCCATTTAAGCTATTTGGCAAACGTGTGCATCAAAATTTGATTTGGCTTAAATGTGTATTTTTGAAAAATCTTCGTTTTTGTTTTCTTTAGGGTAGAAATCTCCCTATTTTTAAAGCTGCAAGTTTGGCAGCTAAGTAGGTTATTTTTAATTAAGCAGCTAAGTTTTTATATCTATGCTTTTTTAAGAGGAAATACTTTAACTCTAGTGATATAAAATCATTTAAAAAGGTGTGTTTTTAGAAATAAGGAAAAATAATAAAATTGCTAACTGTATTTACACATAACCATGTAAAATTTATAGTGATGGTGATGAATTGGCTGATTCATTTACTAGAAAATATCAATATGAATTGTGAATGATAACAGGTTATTTCATTGAAATAAATTTGAAAAAAAAAAGTACTACTGAATTAATTAAAAAATAAAAACTTTTGCTGTTATTATTACAGCCTTAAACAGATTTTAATTTAGGATGTGCAATTTAGGATTTTTAAAAAGAGTTACAAATTACAATTCCATTGTCCATGTGTTAATTTTATTATACCACAAAATGGTGACAAAGCTTTTTGCAATCTGAAAGAAATAGTATCATCATGTAAAAAGCGGCCACTAACTTAAAAAAGTGGCTACTAACAAAACTGACAGTACCGGCCACTGGCCACTAATAAAGAGCAAAATTAACGGTCACCACCGGCCACATGGCGACTAAATATAAAAAGATGGCAATTAAAAATTATGCATTGATCGCCACTAAAGTCGCCACTTTTTGTGATCATTAAAAGACTTTAAAAATCGAGCGACGATAGGCAATCGAAGCTTTGTGATTTCCAATCTTTTTCCATCCATGGCATAAATGTCAGTGTTCATTTTAAACTTGCTTTGTTGTATTCTGCAACCTATAAAGAAGGAGAATTGTTTAATATATCTTACTCATAATTTTTTGCCCCCCCCCTCCTCTAACGATCCGTAATCACACATCTTATAGAAAGCTTTATAATTTCTAATCATTCTCCATCTGCTGCAAAAATATAAATATCTATTTTAAACTTGCTTTATTAGATTATAGAATCTGTAAAGAAGTAGAATTGTTTAATATATCTTACTCATAATTCTTGTGATCCCCCCCCCTTCCTCCTCCTCCAACGATTGGCAATCACATGCTCCACTGAAGCCTTGTGATTTACAATCTTTCTCCCTCCATAACATAAATATTCATTTTACACTTTCTTTATTGGATTCTAGAACCTATAAAAGATTCCCCCCCCCTCGCACATGTGCACTCCATTTCAACTAGCAGTTAAGGGCCCTCTTCACTCACCGCCGCCAGAAGCCGAAACTAATGCTATTCTATGGAAATTTCTCTTTACAAATAACTTATTAACTAATACATATTTTTAATTTCTGTTTTCATATTCAGAAAATTCCCAACTGTTAAATTGACGGACCTTTTTAAAAAATGTATTTTTTAAATTTTTAATATTTTATTTCGAAATTGCAAAATGAAAAAATTTCACATATTGAAAATTCGTATTTTGCAGCTTCAAAATAAAATATAAAAAAATGAAAAAATAATTTTTTAGAAAAGGTGCGTCAATTTTACAGCCGGGAACTTTCAGAATGTGAAAACAGAATTTAAAAATATGTATTAGTTAATAAGTTATTTGTCAAGAAAAATTTCCCATAGAATAGCATTAGTTTCGGCTTACGGCGGCAGTGAGTGAAGAGGGCCCTTAATGATCAAATGTCCTGCAAAGCACAATCTTTTTCTATTATTGTCTCCATAGGATTTAGTGTATATTTAACCCATTTAAGATATTTCAGAAATGTGTGTATCAAAGTTTGATTTGGCTTAAATGTGTATTTTTCAAAAATTTTTGTATTTGCTTTGTTTGGAGTAGAAATTCCTTTTTCCTTCCCATTTTAAAGTAGAAATCTTCCTATTTTTAAAGCTACAAATTTGGCAGTTAAGTAAATTATTTTTAATGAAGCAGCTAAGTTTCCATATCTATACTTTTTAAGAAAAAATATTTTAACTCTATTGAAATAAAATCATTTAAAAAAGTGCTTCTTTAGAAATAAGAAAAATAATAAAACTGCTAACTGTATTTACACATGACCATGTAAAAGATTGTGATGACGATGAATCAGCTGATTCATTTACTAGAAAATATCAATGTGAACTGTGAATGATAAGAGCTTATTTCACTTAAATAAATTGAAAAAAAAAAAACTGAATTATCTGAAAGATAAAAACTTTTGCTGTTATTATTATAGCCCTAAGCAGATTTTAATATAGGATGCTCAATTTAGTATTTTTAAAAAGAGCGTAATTGCAAGTTACAATTTCATTGTCCATGTGTTAATTTTATTATTATAAGTATTTCTTATTTTTCTTGTGGTGATTATACCACAAAATGATGACAATGCTTTTTGCAGTCTGAAAGAAATAGTCCTATGTGAAAGTGGCCACTAACTTAAAAAAGTGGCTACTAATGAAACTGACAGTACCGGCCACTGGCCACTAATGAATTTTCCCAGTTTTGCCCTTTAATTGCAAGTACTTTTAAATATTTAACACTTTATATTTTTCAGGATATTATAACTATTAAGAAACCCTATTTTTATCCGTAAAAATTCAATTTTTCCCATTTTATCAGAAAAAACTTTTTTTTTCTCCTGCCTCAAAATTTCCAGAAATCTTACATCTCTACATGTGATGCCGAAGACCTGTTCATTCAGCGGTTTTTTGTTGTTTTTTTAAGTGTTCTGTTATGCAGGTGGTGTCACACTCACAGTTCAGAACAAACATTCTGATTTTTCAATTTAATTACATTAATTAATAATGTGTTATGTTTTTATCTATGTTTTACTAAACTATTTTCAATTTTCAAGAAAAGTAACATTGTAAACAAATATTTATTTATAAATAAAATTTCATATTTTAGCCAAAACAAAATTATAAATTGCTATAAATGTAAATTAAGGACAAGATTCAGAATGTTTTATAACATTTCAAAAACATTTAAATGACATTCTTTCGGTCTATTGGAGTTGATTTTTTCTTTAAAGAATTTCTCAATTTAAAGATCTTTGCAAAATTTTATCCTCGTTAATGCTATTGCTTTAACTTTCAATATTTTTACTATAATTAATATTTATTTTTTAATACTACTATATTTATTTTTTGATAAGTAATCGAAAAATTTTAAATTCTTTTTTATTATATTTGATAAAAATTTATTATATGAGAAGAAAATAAAGTAATACAAAAGAAATTAAAAATTTTCAATTACTAATCAAAAAATAAATATTCATTAATTTAAACATTAAAATAAAGATTTATTATAAAATAAAAGGTATTCAAAGAATTAGGTACAACTAAAAGAGTTTAATTATTTACAGGTATAACCTCCTAAAAATTAAAAAACACAAATTTCTTGATAGACAAGTGGTGCCAGTAGAGGTCTGCACGGGCTGGAATTTTGAGGCCCGGCCCATACGAAAGCTTTGCTTACCTGGCCCGGCTCAAAAATATGAAGAAAAAAGAAATCATGCCTTTCTAAAAAAAAAGATTTTTAGTATGTGTTTTGCAGAGGTTTTATATAGCGAAGCAACAGAATCTTCTTTAACAAAACTGCTGAACTTTTTACAAGATAATTATATATAAACAAAAGTTCATTATTACAGACGTACAGAAGGCACAAAGACAGACAGAAAGTTAAATCGAAAATATTAGCACTCATCAAACAATATAGGACGGTATTTAAAATGGTTATTTTATTACTACTAAAAATGCACATTCAACCATTTCCTCTTATGTACCGTAATGTATATGAATCTTTCATGTGATCCGGTAAACAAAACTTTAATGGTAATCCAACCATATTCTATAGTAAAGAGGCTTTTGTACATGCTAAAAATAATGCTACTTTCATTCAGTGCACTGGAGAAAAGAAAAAAGTTTAGAGGAAAAGTTACAGCGGAAGGATTTTTATAGCCTTCATACCACCTAAGCTCTACAGTTCTACAGACTATAGGGTACAAAGCCTTTTACAAAGTACTGTATCTAATTTCTTTTGTTTGAACATGTGCGCAAACTGGTAGTGACATGCATACTATTTTGAATAGGAAACCATTTAATATTACTTGAAATAAAATATATTAATTTCGAGACATGCTAAAAATATTTGCGGAAAATCAGATCGCGAACAGACTGATAAGCAATAAAATTGAAATTACAGACATTTTTTTACAAAATAAAATTTTATGTGATAAATAAGCCTGTAAAATTATGTGAAATAAATGACTGAAGAAATATTTTATAATTTTCCTTGATTATCAATGAAACCAGAAAAAGATTCGGGCCAACACGGCCCGGAAAAAATTTCATTCAGGCCCGACTCGGCCCGAGTACACACAAAAAAATTTAGCCCGAGCTTGCAAAAAAATTTTAAGCCCGGGCCCGGCTCGAGTACAGATTGAAAAAATCGACCCGTGCAGACGTCTAGGTACCGGGTTCAATCCCAGGCCACGCTCATCAGCCTCAGTTGGAGTTTTCTGTGATTTTCTCTGACATGCGTGTGAATATGGGCTGGAACCCCTTAGAATATATCTACATACTTGCCAACTTTTCCGGTTTTCATGGAAGACTTCCGGTTTTTTAACGTATCTTTCGGTCTTCCGGTCAGATGATGAAATCTTCCGTTTTTGAAAAAGTCGCAGATATCGTTCGTTTTAAAAAGAAAACCCAAATGTTCTACGAAAACTCCGGATTCCCAATCTTTTTCCATCCATAACATAAATGTCAATATTCATTTCAAACTTGCTTTATGAGATTCTAGAACATGTAAAGAAATAGAATTGTTAAATATTTCTTGCTGTTGTAATTATTTTTTGCCCCCCCCCCCTCCCCTTTCATTTATCTCCAACTAGTGATCAGCGATCAAATGTTCTGCAAAAATCTTTTGTTTCCTAATCTTTATCCATCTGCAACATAAATGATAATATTAATTTTAAACTTCTTTCATTATATTCTGGAAGTATAGTTGAAAGAATTTAATATTTCTTACTCTGTAATTATTTTTGTATTCCCCCCCCCCTTCCCCGGATTGGGATCAATGATCAATTCTAGAAACAATAAAACAATGGAAGTGCCCAACATTTCTCACGTATGTAATTATTTTTAGATATTTATTGGGGAATTTAATGAATCTGTTTATTTTTCCTCAATTAAATTAAATATTTGTATGTCATATTTATACCAAATGTGTAAACATGGGGAAAAAATGAAGAATAATTTTTTCCAAATAAATTTAAGAAAATTAATACTCAGTTGGTTTTATGCACGTTTGAAACTGATAATTAGCTACTGCTACTTTTTTTTTATATGTATGATTAATGTACATACACAAAAATCATATTCTATTTGTTTAAAAAATTAGTTATACTTTAACTTAACTAAGTTTTTTGTCAATTGTTAAGTAAATTTCTTACAGATTCTGTGTTGTAGATATTTATATGTTGAAGAGGAATAACTTCATTTGAAACTTTTATATATTTAGTATAATTAGTGTTGACTCTAGGCCGATTTAGCAGGGCGCAGCGCCCGGCGGCCCATTACTAACACATTTTTGCGCCCCGCGGCCCTTACTAACTTATTTCTAGCGCCCGGCGGCCGTTACTAACTCATTTTTAGCGCCCGGCGGCCCTTATTTGTATTTTTCACAGGGTTCCCAACTGCTCCGATTTCTGCGAAGTTTCTCCGAAAAAATTAAACTCCGAGTTATTTTTTTATGCTCCGCAAATTCAGCCTTGACCACCTAGCTAAATATATTTTATTGAATACATAAAACTGAATAGTGGCAGACACTGGAAAAAAAAAAAAAAAAAAAAAACTATTCTTTTTTCTTTTCTTTTTTGCTTTGCACACATATCGCGATCCAATCCAACAGTTGCCGCATAAACAGAATTCTTTTAATTTTATTTTTTATCTATTATTATTTATCTATTTTCAACTCCTTTTGAAAAAAAAAAATAATAATAATAATAATAATAACAAAAAAAAAATAACAAAACTAACTTTTGCAATCTAGCTGAAGAACCAGATGCTTCATCGTACAATACTCATAAATAAATAGTAAAGAAAAGAAAAAAAAAACATTCTAGTGCTGCTAGGCATTGCGTAATCGAAATATTGCTGACTCAGAACGGGAATAAGTATTTGTTTACATTAGCTGAGAGTGTGCTTAATTAAAACCGCAAGCTGGAAGGGGGGAAGAAAGAAACGGAATGCCATGATTGATTATCTTCATGGGTTATCTTAATGCTTAATAAGTCGCTTAAAAATAATACTTTCTAACGAAAAAAATTGTTTATTTTAATTATTTATTGATAAAAATAATGGATTCAAAGCTACTGAACTTTAAGTACGATTGACAACGCAAGAAATCTAAGACCAGGAAGAGCTATCTTCCGTGGGAGACTTTCTAAAGTGTCTTAGGGGCCCTCTTCACTCAGCATTTCCTTTTCTAAAATCCAATGTTATCCTATGTAAAACTTTCTTTGCACTTAAAACAGTGACATATTAATTGATTGAGATGCGGTTTTTTTATTGGATTACTCTCATTTCGTAAACTGACGCAGCTTTTGTAGATTTTATGAAAAAATAACAGTTGTTTTTTAAGAAAGCTGTTTTATTGCAATATTTGGGTTGATGCATTAAATGGCTTATAAAAAACTCTTTCAATTTTTTAAAACAGAATTTAAAAAGCTGCTTCAATCTCAAAGAGTTTAATTCAATGCGGAAAAAAATCCTGTATTTTAATAAAATTTTAAATCAATTAAATTTGCAAAGAAAGTCCAAAAATTTTACAAATTTGTGCCGATTTTCCTCTTTGACACACCCTTTATCTGGCTACGCCTCTCGTTCGTGGTTTCGAAGAACAGATGTTTACATTTCTGTGGTGAAGATACGTCTACGCGTTGTGGTTTTTTATTCAGTTTTTTTTTTTTTTTTTTTTTTTTTAATATTATTATTATTATTATTATAGATTTCACCTGTATTACGGATGTGAGTAACATAACAATTTAGAAGACAATCGTTCAGAGACTTATTTATAGGACATATATGATCACATTTTATTTTAAATAGTTTTTCATTGCGCGTAATACTAATATTATATGAATACTTTGTACATAAATCTGATATTTTACTGATAATGCCACGATTGACAATATACAAAATTTTTTTTTAACAAGTTATATAAACCTTTTTACTAAATTAAGCAGATTTTCAATAATAAATTTTATTTTAAAGTATATAATCTGGTGTGGCACCCACACGACTTTTTATTACCCTACATTTAAATTTTATAAAGAGAAATTCAGATTGAGGAATAAAATATCAAGTACTGTATAAAATTCTATAGTAAAAAGAATTTAAGCTAGCTTTACGAATAATTTAATTTGACAAATAATTTTCTGTGGGAAGGGCTCTCAACCCACATTTGAAACTAATATCTACATTTCTATAGAATTCACGACTAATATTAAATTTAAAATTATGTTCAACAATAACTTTCAATCACATTTATTGACAACTTTAATCCGTATCACTCGTTGAAACTTACCAATATTGATCAAACTGTTCAAGTATGAATTTCATATGAACTTTAAAATATAACGCTTGAGTTCCCTGCCGGTATTTAGTTTTTAAAGTTACACTGATAACAAACTCACAAAGAACAACTGTTAAAAACTTTGTTTAATTATTCACGGAATCTCAAAATACGTAGTTATTTAAAATAATCTGGTGTGTCACTCACACGACTTTCTCTTACCCTGAAATTTAATACTATAAATACAGGTTGCAGATTAATAGGTAAGATAACGAGTACTGTTATGTAAACCTATGTTAAACAATTCATATTAAGCTTCTGAAGAGTTTTATATGATAATTAGTTCTGTGTGAGAGGGGCGGTAGCCCCCCTCAACCCCCCGTTTCATTAATGCACCTACATTTATATAGAATATTATTTGGTTATTAAAAAATAATTTATTAAAAATTATTATTTAAAAAAATTGTCTTTTATGATAAGGCAGACGATTTCCATATTAGAGAAGTAGTATAACACCAAATATCCAAAAAAGTCCATTTTATTCTCAATAAAAAAAAAAAAAGCTTTTTTTTTTCGTTAAAAGTAAAAAAAATCGATAACTTTGTTTTAAATTATCGCAGATCGATGGTTCAACCATTCGTTTTAAAGGTATTGGCGAGCTCTTTTGAAGATACCCATCATGAAAATTTACTCCCCTCGAGGGGGACTTCCCCCCCAGGGGGGGGAGGTGAGGCTCCTACATACACAATTTTTTTCCCCAGTTAACTGTCTCTATTACAAAATATATATATTTGTTTCATTTGGTTTAGTGCAGTCTATAGACGTTAAACTCTATTTTCCTGCAATTTCCCCCATAGACGTAATGTATTAGAATTATCTTGATTGTCCCTGTACACGAACCATTTGCTTGATATTAACGAAAAGCTTAGTGTAGCATCCCTATATGATACACATTTAGAATACCAAGTTTGAACTTTCTGCCATAATTTGCTTTTGAGATATTCTGATAACAGACAGACACACAGACCATTTGCTAAAAACATGATTTTCGTATTCAGGGGACCTCAAAACGTGTAAATATAACAAAATCTCGCGTTCGAAAATTTGACCCGAAAACAATATTTTCTCTACCTTATGGGTAAGAGAAAGTAAAAAAAAAAAAAAAAAAAAAAACAAGACTTCAAATTAAACTAAATATTTTATTTACTCTTAGATATGAAGAATTAATTTACATTCCTGAGCAAAATAAGTTGTATTAATATTGAAGTCTAGGAATTGAGTGAAATAAATATTTTTAAGGACATAAGCAAGTTGATTTTATAACTGAAGAAACTAAAACTAATTAAAGTTTGCAAGAAATGGGAGTCAAGTGTTTATGAAATTATTTATAAACGACGAAATCACACTATTATTTTCAAAGATTTTGCGCTTTTATTTTCGCGCCTAACATAAAAGCACAGCTGAAATTTTAAGTATGGTACCTGAACATGAACGCTGTTTCTATGCGTTCTTTTAGAATTACAGTAACTGGATATCAAGCTGTGTGTCGATATTAATAAAATCAGACTTTTCTCTGTAAATTTATCACGGGAAAAAAAAAAAAAAAAGCGATATCTTCACTTTCCACACACCATAAAATTCGAAAATTACTTCAGAAAATTTTGTCTGTGTGTGTGTCATCGTGTCTGTATGTCTGTAACGCTATTATTGTCCGGGTATCACGTGAGAATGGCTGGATGGAATTCAACGGCGCTTGGCAGAAATTTAGGTCTTTACGCAACTAAAATCTGCCAACTTTTTCGAAATTCCCTCCCCAGTTATTGCCGGGATGGGGGGAACAAAAGTCAAAAACATGTTTGTAAGCATAACACCGCTCCAAATTACTTCACTGTAAAGAAATTGAACATATAAAGAATAGACATGAGTATAAATAAAACGTTATCTGCAATTTAGAAATTTTCGATTATTAACCCTTTCAGCCGCAGTGTTCCCGCTGATGGAGCACCTAATTTTAATTCTCAAGTGCAAAAACTCATCCCGTAAATTTTTTAGCAAAAATTTACATTTATAACATATTAGAAAAGGCCCTTTTTTTTTAACCTGAAAATTTAAAATTTCTTTTATTTAAATTTTGTTCGTAAATTCCGGTGGCGAGAAATTTCGCAATTTCCGAATTTTTAAAGAACTCTACAAAAAAATGGAACAAAGATGTTAAAAAAAGCTACGAGACTTCCTTAGAAAATTTCCAAAAACACATTTTTTTTTTCCTAATTTCCGATGTTTTTGTGAGGAGGGGGTTACGAAGGGTCAAAATCGAGACAACCCTTTTAGCGCTAAATTTTTCCTGAGAAATCTATGGAAGCTGCGTTCACGAATTTCGGTGCTCGGATTATATGTATCTATCCGACACCTAAAGTAATGGGATTTATTGGAATAAATAAAACATTGCGATTTAGGAAATTTCGATTTTTAAGGGAAAGGAAGAGGGAAATCAACTTTTGGCGGAAAATTGTTCAAATTCCAGATTTTTAGTAAAATTTTAACAAAAATGGAAAAAAGATGTTGAAAACAGCCATGGTCTTCTTTAAGACATTTTCAAAACACATTTTTTTTTTTTTTTTAAGGGGGGGGGATAGGTATGTGTTACAAAGGGCAAATTCGAGTCACCACTTTTAGCGCTAAATTTGTCCTGCGAAATTTATGAGAGCTGTGGTCAGGGTCAGAAAGTTTGATGCTTGGATTGTTTATATATGTATCCGACCCCTAAAGTAACGGAATTTATCGAAATCTCCCCCCCCCCTTTCACCCTGGGGGGTAGGAAGCAAAAAAAAAAAAGTTTGTAAGCATAACTCGGCCCCAAATTACTTCACGCTGAAGAAATTGCACATGAGGAAACAAGATTTGAGTATAAATAAAACATTATGTACGATTTTGTAATTCTTGACAGGAGGGAGGAAAGAAATCGTTTTTTGGGGGAAATTTTCAGAAATTCCGGATTTTTTAGTAGAGCTCTACTGAAATGGTACAAATGTATTGAAAAAAGCTATGTGTCTTATTTAGGATATTTCCAAAAACACATTTTCTTTCTTTGTGTGTGTGTGTGTAAAATTTTCGATTTTTTTTGGGGGGGGGGGAGGGGGGGCGTTACGACGGAGCTTATTCGAGACCCTCCCTTTTAGCGCTAAATTTGTCTTGGGAAATCCACGGGATTAATGGTCGCTAAATTTGGCGCGTAAATTTTTTATATGTATCCGACACTTATTGTAACGGGATTTTACAAAATTCCTCCTTTACCCTACCACCCGGGGGGGGGGGACAAGAAACACGTGTAAAATCTCGTTTTTCCTTTTGAATTTGCTTTAAATTATCTTAGATTGGCGAATTTTGGTGTATGGATGTGGATCAAGTGTACGCATTATTTACTTTGGTGGGATTTCACATAATTTCGAACTTACCCGCTGGGGAAGCGATAAAGTGTGGACCCGGACTTCTCACGTTGCGAGCGGGAAAACCTCTACCGAACACATCGGAAAATGACAAATTTCATTATAAATAGACAGATAAATATATAGATAAACGAAGTGGTTGCAATAGGACGATTTAAAAAAAAATCATCCTAAAAAGTTTTTTTTCCCTAAAAAAACCTGTTTTTTTGCCTACCCTTCGAAAGAAAGCATTTGGATGATATTGTGATCACTGACATACATACACATACATCATCATCATCATCATGAAAATAGTAAAAATGAACTCATGGGACCTCAAAACATGTAGATACGCCAACATCGCAAAGCCAGAATTTTGTCACGATTACAATGATTTCCTTACGTATGTATTTTCGGAAAGCAAAAAACTGCATGAAAGGTATGTGAATCATTTAATTTCATCATGCTTAATAACTAATTTTTAAAAGGTATATGTGTCTATGAGAGAGGAAATGACAATGCAGTTGTAAACAATGGAGGGAAAAAGTGGAGGATTGAAATTCAAGATATAAAATATACCTTTACATCCACCCTTAGAAAAATACAAATATTTCATTTATTAAATATTGTAAATTTTGCTTATTCCATGTCTATTTTGAAAAATTCAAATTGATTATACAAACATATTAATAAAATATCTGGTGTGAAACAACAATACGACTTCCATTACAAACTATTACACATATTATATGCATTTTTTGGAGATAATGTGATCACAAGATATAAAAGTGACCTAAAGAAGTAGAAACCTAACATTTTTCTGGTAAGATAAACTTTATACACATGTAAAGACATATAAAACGAAGCGTACATAAAGCGAGGTAAAAAATAAGGAAAAATAATATATATATATATATATATATGTGGTAGAGTTATTTTTTGAAACACCAATTTTCGAGATCTACCTAAACTTCTGACCTACCTAAACAGGGTAGCAGTTAATTTTCCTCTAATAATTACGTGATACATAAGAAAGAAATGGATTTATATAATAATTTTCAAGAAAATCGTTAAAGCCGTTTTTGAGATACCAAATTTTACCAAAACTCAATCATTGACAGGAAAACAATAATTACATACAAAAGCATATTTAAAAGTGAGTTAATATGGCGAGTTTGAAAAAAAATCCGTACAGCTGGTTTTAAAGGAACGCACTTCCGAGACCTGAAATTGAGCTATTTATACAGACCGCCTGTCAATTTTTCTGAACTAACCAGCTATATCATTCGAAAGGACATCTAATAGAGTGTTTATGTAACAAATTTGAAGAAAATCGTTAGAGCCGTTTTTGAGATACGGACTTACGGTCCCACTTACGGTTTCTGATGTGCCACTTCCGGTTTTCAATTTTCTCCACAATATGGAAAATTCATTTGTACACCAGACTTGTTTCAATTCTAAAGTTTCGTAGTTCTATCTTTATTAGTTTCCGATACATAATAGCCAGAAGATCCTCCCCCCCCCCCACACACACACTGACCAATTGCCAAAAACCACTTTTTTGGACTCAGAGGACCTTAAAACGTGTAAATCAGGTGAAATCTCGATATCGAATTTTCAGACCGAATACAAATACTTCCATTACATACTGTAGTAGGGTAATGGAAGTAATTTTTTTTTTTTTTTTTTTTTTTTAATAGATTGAAAGAATAAAGATAACTTTTAATTTACTACTCGCAAATAATTAATAGTGAATAAAAGTGGACGAAATGGTATTTTATCTGGGACGGTTTTAACCAGGTTTTTTCGATTATGGAAAAAAACCGAACAACCCTGTATCAACATAACTTAAATAACTTCAGGAAATTCAAATTTGGTATTTTGAAATTGATATGTGGCTGCTACTTGTAAAGTTGATCAAGACTGGCAAGTTTCAAGACACATTAATAAGAGTCTTGTATTTGATTTATTTTTACTTCCATTACCCGACTACCATAGGTAATGGAAGCATTGTATTTGGTCCAAAAATTCGATATCGAGATTTCACCTGATTTACATGTTTTAAGGTCTCCTGAGTTCAAAAAAGTGGTTTTTAGCAATTGGTCTCTGTGTGTATGTATGTATGTGGAAAATATTCTAGCTATTATATGTCGGAAACTAATAAAGACAGAACTACGAAATTTTAGAATTGAAACTGTTCTGGTGTACAGATAAACTTTTCAAATTTTGGTGAAAATTGGAAAAACAGAAGTGGGACATCTGAAACCGGAAGTGAGGCCATAAGTCCATATCTCAAAAACGGCTCTAACGATTTTCTTTAAAATTGCTGTATAAACACTCTATTATATATCCTTTCGAAGGATATAGTTGGTTAGTTCAGGAAAACTGATAGGCGCCCTGTACAAATAGCTGAATTTCAGGTCCTGCAAATGCTTTCCTGTCAAAACGGCTGTATGTTTTTTTTGTTTTTTTTCAAACTTGCCATATTGACCCTCTTTTAAATATCCTTTTACATATAATTGTTGTTTTCTGGCCAACAATTAATTTTGTCAAGCTTTGGTAAAAATCGGTATCTCAAAAACGGCTCTAACGATTTTCTTGAAAATTGTTACATAAACCCATTTTAGATATCCTTTCTCATGCTTTACTTGGTTATTACAGGAAAATTAATAGTCATCCTGATCAGACAGATCAGTTTTACATCTCGAAACTTGGTGTTTCAAATAAATAAATAAACTCTGCCAATTTTCTTCCCCTTTCTTTAAAAAAAAAAAAATCGCTGTGCAAACTCTGTTTTATGTTTTTACACGTGTATTAACTTTCCCTTACCGGAAAATTTTTAGGTGTATATTTCATTAGGACAATTCCATGTCTTCTGTTAACATTATCTTCAAAAATTCCATATAATACGTGTAATAGTGGGTAATGGAAGTCGTGTGGTTGTTTCACACCAGATTTTTAAATAAATGTAGGCACTATAATTCAACACTATTTATATATTATACTACTTACAAAAATTTTGACTTGTATAAAGAAACACGTATAAATAACAACACAAGTACACTTTCTTTAGAAAACAGAGCTGGAGGACTTGTGCGACCGCACCTGTCCGTGATCTTCGAAATACGATCCCGAAGGTCACGACCTGTCGCACACCCCGTCCAGCTCTGCGTTCAGTAGTCTGAGCTCCAGAGTGCAGATAACCCATCTCTATATATCAGTAATGTTATAATGTTATATATCTTTGTTATTTTTTAGTTAAATTAATTATATCAAACCGCAAGTTTAATCATAAAAATATTTTCTTTTGTTAAATTTCATTGTTACAGAATTCGCCGATATAACTACTGAAAGCCTAAAACGGGCTGAATATAGAATAAAATACTTCGTCGGGTCGGGCTACGTTATTAAAATACATATAAATAGACTAGCAGGCTACGCCCGCTTCGCTGGTCACTATTTTTAAATGAATAATTATAATTAATGAATTCTCAAAATTGCATTAATTTTTATCATGTGGAAAAAAAAAAAAAACTCTGATCGGGAAAAATTTCGCACCGGGTCCCCACTGCCTTCGGCAGCGTAGACCCGTGCGCGATTCCATATATATGAGCGCCCTAATAATTTTACAAATTCGAAAATATCCGCAATCGATTTGAAAGTATCAAAAACCTCTATGCACCAGTTTTGAACGATCTATCTCTATTTTTATTTTTTTGCCCCTCCGCTTCCTCCTCCCTTCCCGCCCCTCCCAATAATTTTAAAAATTCAAAAATATCCGCAATCGATTTGTAGGTATCGAAAACCTCGATGTACCAATTTTGAATGATCTTGATTGATATATTTTTTTTTTTTTGCCCCTCTGCCCCCCACCCTTCCCGGCCCTTCTAATAACTTTACACTTTCGAAAATATCCCCATTCGATTTGCAGGCCTCTAAAACCTATCTGTACCAATTTTGAATGGCCTAACTGTATTTCTATTTGTTTTTGCCCCATAGCCCCCCCTTACCACCCCACCCCTACCCGCCCCTCCTAATAATTTTACAAATTCAAAAATATCCGCAATCGATTTGTAAGTATCGAAAACCTCTACGTACCAATCTTGAACGACCTGACACTATTTTTATTTTTTTGCACCCCCTCCCCTCCCCCTTCTTGCCCCTCCTAATAACTTTACACAATCGAAATTATTCGCATTCGACTTGCAGGCCTCTTAAACCTATCTGTACCAATTTTGAACGGCCTAACTGTATTTCTATTTGTTTTTGCCCCATAGCCCCCCCTAACCGCCCCACCCCCTACCCGCCCCTCCTAATAACTTTACACAATCTAAAATATCCCAATTCGACTTGCAGGCCTTTAAAACCTATTTGTACCAATTTTGAACGGCCTAACTGTACTTCTATTTGTTTTTGTTCCATAGCCCCCCCCCTTGCTGCCCCACCTGGGGGCTGAATTTCTAAAATTCCAGAAATTGGTTTCTAGATAGTTGCATTAGCTATATTTTAGAGCAAAAATTTCACGTATATCTATTTTTTTTGTTTGAGATATATAGGATTATGCGAAATCACGTTTTACGCATGTGAAATCACGTTTTGCCCGGGGACCGAATTTGAAAAATTGCAGAAACAAATTTTTAGACATTTGTATTAGCTATATTTAAAAGCAAAAATTTTAGGGATATCTGTTTTTTTGCTTGAGATATGAAGGATTTTGTGAAATTACGTTTTGCCCCCCCCCCCCTCCCCTCATATCAGAAAAGTAGTATAACAGTAAATATCCAAAAAAAAAAAGTCTATTTTATTCTCAAAAAAAAAAAAAAAAAAAAAAAAATAATAATAATAATAATAATAATTTACGATTTTTTTTTTCAAAGTTTTTTTTTTATTAAAAGTATAAAAAAAAATATCAATAACTTTGTTTCACATTATCACAGATCTATAGTTCAACCATTCGTTTTAAAGGTATTGACGAGACCTTCCGAAAGATACCCATCTTGAAAATTTACTCCGCCCGGGGGAGGGCGACGCCCCCACAAGCACAATTTTTTCCCCCTAGTTAACAACTACTTTTATCAATAATTCATATTAGTTTTACAATCAAAAGTTAAAGCCAACGGCCATACCATGCTGAAAGTACCGGTTCTCGTCCGATCCCCGAAATCAAAAGTTAAAAATAACTCTCATTATGTACATTTATACGAAATTTTGTCCTATACTGCCATGTTAAAAATTTAGAAAAAATGCTATCACAGCGCCACCTATTGGGCGATTGATCCCTAAATCTAATCAGCACCAGTTTATGTCAGGGTCCAACTAAATACCAAGTTTGGTTAAATTTCGTTCATTGGTTCGTGAGATACAGCCTCCAAAAATTCGTGACACACACACACACAGAGAGAGAGACAGACAGACATTTTCTAAAAACTATCAAATCATGTTCAGCACATCCCAAAACGTGCAAATCCATCGAAAACCGGAGATCGAAAATTTTCACGAATCCAATACTTTCTCTATATTACATATAGAAGAAAGTCCCCCCCCCCCCGGGAGGGATAAATTTTTCAAGATGGGTATCTTTCGAAAGATCTCGTCAATACCTTTAAAACGAATGGTTGAATTGTAGATCTATGATAATTTAAAACAAAGTTTTCGTTTTTTTTTTGTTGTTGTTACTTTTAACGAAAAAAAAAAAAAACTTTTGAAAAAAAAAAAAAATCGTAATTTTTTATTATTATTATTATTATTATTATTTTTTTTTTTTTTTTTTTTGAGAATAAATGGAACTACTTCTCTAATATGGAAATCGTCTGCATTATCATGGAAGAAAATTTTTTTTTATAATAATTTTAATAAATTATTTTTACTGAGGGAATTTGTATAGGAAAATATAGAAGAAAGTCATGTGGTGGCCACAACATACTAGTTTAGTTAAATTAATTATATCAGACTTCAAGTATAATTATAAAGTATATATATATATATTTTAAATTTCACTGTTACGTAATTCGCCGGTATAACTAAAGAAAGCCTGAACCGGGCTGAAAATAGTATAAAGTACTTGGTCGGATCGAGCTTGCTACTCTATTAAAATACATATAAATAGATTAGAATAAATGAGGAAAGTTATTTGATGTCATGTGAAAATGGAAAAGAAAAAATAAATAAAATAAAAAAGGAAACACAAAAATAAAAAAAGAAAGAAAGAATCAAAACAAAACAAAGCTCCGTCGAAACCGCAATAAAGAACCGCAATAAAGACGTGGCTGATTTTTGATTTATTCTTCCAAAAAGTCAATGATTCGTCAGTGAATCTGTCAATCTTCTCCACCTCCTGTCAAAACCACGTGGGACACTTTTTATCTGCTTTCAGCCGGCATCGGAATTTTTTTTAGGTGAAGAGGGCCCTTAGGCCGTAATCACGCGAGTTTTGGAGAAAACAGTATTTAGTCAGACTTTAACGGAGGAATTGTCCTCTGCAATAGGAAACTTTCTTAAGTGTTTTAATATACAAGTTTCTGAGAAAATCATGGAAAATTTCAAACTTTATCGTACCAAGTATCTACCGTTGGAGAAAGAAAAAGAATATTTTCTGTGCTTTTTGTTGGGGTAACTGAATACGCGATAACTTAGTTTTTATAGTGCGTGGGTGATTCTAAGAAATTTTCATATCCGAAAATGGGACTTTCACAAAAATCGTCGGATTTAAAATGGATTTGTCAAGAAAATTGCGTATTTTATAAATCAGCCGCAAAAAATGACATTTCAGTAATCAAATTAAAAAAAAAAAAAAAAAAAAAAAAAAAGCTGATTTATGACTAAATAATTACACATTTTTAGAAAAATAACATCTATTTTAACAATTAGTTTACGATTACATAATTTTAAAAATTAGCTGTAAAATAATTCCGTATTTTTATAAAAAGCCACAAAATTATACGTATAATGCAAATCATGTTTGAAAAAAGCAAGAAATTCATTGATTAGCATCAAAAGCCTTTTTCAGCGATTAATTGCGATTAAACATAAATTTTGTTAATTAGCGGCGAAATTATTGCGTGTTTCCGTTATCGCCTACTAATGTATCGCGATTTACTGAAATCAACTAGAGGAAAAAAAAAAAAAAAAAACTTTATTGGCTAGCAGTCAAATGATAGCATATAAAACGTAATTTTTTTTATTATTATTAGTGGGTAAGCGATACCGTATTTGCGAAATCTACTTCAAAATTATTCCCGATTTCCGAGATTCCGCTTAAAAAAAAAAATAAATAAATAAATAAAATAAAATAAAAAATGCAAATTTCATTGATTAGTGGCAAAATAGTTGAGTATTTAAGATTCAGCTTTCAGAAGAACGCATTTTTCATAGATTAGTAGCTAAATAATAGCGTGTTTCGACAATCGGCCGCATAATAATAGAGTATTTCAGAAATCTGCTTTGAAAAAAAAAATGCGCAATTTTTTACCTATTAGGAGAAAAAAATAATTTAGTTCCGAGTAAACGTAATTTTTGACAATTAGCTGTGAAATAATCCGGTGTTATTTAATTCATCTGTAAATTTTCACATATTTCTGGATTAAGTTTTGAAAAAAGTGCGTATTTCATCGATTAACAGCAAAGTTTGGTATTTGGGGGATGTAGCTTTAAAAAGGGCTCAAATTTCATCGATTAGCAGACAGATAATTGTATATTTCGTTAATAATTAACACCATTTTCGATATAATTAACCGCAAAAATATCGCGAATTTTAGGAATCATCCTTGAAAGAAGAGTGAATTTTATCAATTAGATTCAAAATTATAGTATATTATTAGCAATTATTTGCTATTAAAAGTAGATTTTGTAAATTTGCAGGGAAATAATTAAAAATTTCGGCAATCGGTCGTAAAAATATCGCGAATTCTGTCAAATACGGGAAAAATAGCATATTTATTTAATTAACGGTAAAAACGTAATTCTACCTCCCCCCCCCCTCTCCTCTACGAGAAACTCTCGATTTTTGAGGTATATTTAGCAATAATCTTAAGAAAGAAAGAAAAAAAAAGTTTCAGAAAAGTTCATGGCTGTTAGTTTGCACTAAAATTGAATTTAATGTTGTACAATTTCAATTATTTTATTGCAGATTCAGTTTTATTACATTTTCTAATATCCAAACTATTAAAATTGTCCATTATTTTGACTTTATTATTACTCCAAAAATTTAAGATTTTGTTTAAAAAAATTCAATTTTTGTATCTGTTTAAAGTATAGCATTGAAATTATTTTCACATCAATTGTCTTGTTCTTGTAATTAAACAAGTTTCTTTTGAATAGGCATGCACTAAATGTTTGATTATTACTGAATAATGAATATTCAGTATACCAAATAGCAACTAAAAATTCGGGGCTACATTTTGTAAGTGATATTATATTTCATTCAAAAATGTAAAAAATTTTCAAAATTGTTTCTCATAAAAATCTGATTTTGTCTTGGTGCATTCTATGATGTAATATTATTTGTACAAGCTTTTTTTTTTATATCTGATTTTTCTTTTCTTTTAAAATTTCATTATTTTGTTTATTTATTTATACCTTTGATACATTGCTGCTATAAAAAAAATTAGTAATTTTTTTTTTTTTTTTTTTTTTTTTTTTGGGGGGGGGGGGCGGGGGGGCTACATTTTGTAAGTGATATATTATGAAGATGTTACAGTGCCCTTTTTGAATTATTGAGAATATTATAGTGCCCCTTTTTAGATTATTATAGTGCCCCTTTTGAGGGTATTAAAGTGCCCTTTTATCGAGTTCCCCCCAGCGGCCCTTTTGTTCTAGAGTCAACACTAATAATCAATCTATAGTAAAACATTTTTATAGATTGCTTCTAAATATTAAAATTGTAAAACTGTATTGTATTGTTTATTACGTCAATAAAAAAAAAAAAAAAATCTTCCCTTTTTTTATGAAATCTTCTGGTTTTTCAACATAAATCTTCCCTTTTTTTATTAAAATTGGTTGGCAAGTATGTATCTATATAAATAAAGAGAAGTGTCTATGTGTGTGTGCGTGTCTGTCTGTGCTCTGGTGCTCACACTATTGATCGCAGAACTTCCAAATTTGGCATACAGGCACACCTGCAGGGTCTACGACCCTGCAGGTGTGCACCTCATCGAGTTTTTTTCAAATTTCGAATTTGAATTTTTTAAATTAATGTTTTTTTTATTTTAAATATTGGCTTTAATGTATTCTTCAATTGTAATCATCTGCGTATCTTAGCAACGGCTATTATGCAATTAATTTTTTATTTAATACATTCATTTGAAGGCAATTTTCTTTTTTTTTTTTTTTATTATTATTATATTTATTGAAAATCAAATGGTAATGCAATAGAAATAAATTGTTACGTCTATGTATAAATTTTATAGTATAGCAACTTTTCATTTTTCATTTTTTTAATTAATTCCTTTAAATTTCTTTTTTTTTATTATTATTATTTATAATATTTATTGGGTGAAAAAAATGGTAGTTTATAGTAGAAAGGATTAAACTGATTAAAATTCGTTTTTCATGTATTTAATTCCTTTTAAAAGAAAATCTACTTTTTCGTTTTATTGCACTGGTCAGAATCAAATCGTAATATAGTGTAAATAACGGGGGCTATAAACACATGGTACAAAAACTAAAATATATAATAGATGCTGAAATACAGTCATCTTTAAAATCGTAGTTCTTAAATAACAGAAAATCCACAAGTCGTCGATAAATACCCAGATTGAAGTGCCCGGGAAAGACCTTTCTGCAGACAGTGGGAAACTGGACCCGATGCAGTACGGGCAGAAAAAAGAGCTGCCTTAGGCAACGGGTACCCACCGAAGAAGTGAGATCCAAAGCGATGGCGTAGCCTGCTAGTAATTAATAGTTTTTTAAAGAGTACTATACTATTATATTTTTACTATAATTAATAATTTTTTTCATGAGATTATTCAAACTATTTATATATATATATATCTACTATTTAAAGTAGAGGTCTGTACGGGCCGGGCTTACGGCCCGAGCCCGGCCCTTGGGCCAAATTTTTTTATTTGCTCTCGAGCCGGGCCAGGCTTGGGCTGTCTTTTTGTGTATATTCGGGCCTGAATGAAATTTTCTCCAGGTCATGTCGGCCCGAATCTTTTCTGGTTTCCTCATTAATCAACGAAAAAGGAAAATGATAAAATATTTCTTCAGTCATTTATTTTACATAATTTTACAGGCTGGTATGTCACATAAAGTTTTATTTTGTTAAAAAGTGTCTGTAACTTCAATTTAATTGTCCATCAGTCTGTCTGTCCGAAATCTGATTTTTTGCATGCCTCGAAATGAATATATTTTATTTAAAGTAATATTAGATGGTTTCCTATTTCAAAATAGTATGCATGTCACTACCAGTTTGTGTACATGTACATAACAAAAGAAATTAGATACGTTACTGTGTATAAGGCTTTGTTTCTTATGATCTGTTGAGTTTAGGTGGTATAAAGGCTATAAAAATCTTTCCGCTGTAGCTTTTTCTCTAAGGCTCTTTTTCCTTTTCTCAAGTGGACAAAAGTAGCATCACTTTTATCATGGGCAAAAGCAACTTTTCTGTTTAATATGGTTGGATTAACATTAAAGTTTTTTTTTTTTACCGGAGCACATGAAAGATTCGGATACATTACGGTATATAAGAGGAAATGGTTGAAAGTGCATTTTTAGTAGTATTAACCATTTTAAATACCTTCCTATATTGTTTAATGAATGCTAATATTTTCAATTTGACTTTCTGTTTGTCTTTGTGCCTTGTCTATAATAATGAATTTCTGTTTATATATAATTATCTTGTAAAAGTTCAGCACTTTTGTTAAAGAAGTACTATTGTTTGGTTATATAAAACCTCTGCATAACGCACACTAAAAATCTTTTTGATAGAAAGGCATTCTTTTTTCTTTTTGTTATTTTACATATTTTTTTAATCGGGCCAGGTTGTGTTGGGTCTGATTTTATCATTTTTTTGTCTGGGCTGTGCAATACACTGTTAAAAAATAAACGGGCCAGGCTCGTGCAGACCTCTAATTTAAAGATTTTTTTTTATCAGTTTTTAAAAATTGAATTGTAAATTATCATTGACAACTAAATTATGTTTAGGAATAAAATTTCAAAATTTGAATTATTTTATGGAATTATGTATTTATATGCATATTCTATACATTCATTAAGGATTTTGAATAAGTGATGCAAATACTAAAATGTATTGTCAGATTCGATCCCAGGTTGCACTCGTTAACCTAACCGTTCAGAGTTTTCAGTTGTTTTCTTTTTCTATAAAGCATGCGTGAATACGGGCCGGGACCCCTTATAATTAATATTTTTTTAAAGAGTACTTTACTATAATTAATGTGGAAGTAATGAACAGAGAGAGAAGAAAAGTAATAAAATTAATTACCCCAGGTGCAAGCGAAACAGATTGCACCATTCAGGAGACAGTAAAGAAATAGAATTGTTAAATATTTCTTGCTGTTGTAATTATTTTTTGCCCCCCCCCCTCCCCTTTCATTTATCTCCAACTAGTGATCAGCGACCAAATGTTCTGCAAAAATCTTTTGTTTCCTAATCTTTATCCATCGTAGCCGGTCTGGCTACGATGATGAAACAGAACTCTTTTTTTTATTTGTTCTTTTACTTGGTTTGACTTTTCTATGTGAAAAAGAACGATCTTGATCTCAGTGAATAGTTAAGCTTTGGATATGTAATCATTAACATACCAGCCTAAGTGGCTTTGATTATTTACGCGCTAATTAATCTGAAATGCGTCCTAAGTGGACTTAAATATGTTTTTTTTTACCTATGTGGTCATTTGTGTAAATAATATTGTACATAGTTATTTTTTTTATTAAACTTCAATTAATTTAATAATTAATTCTCAGTGCTCACACTACATTAATAATTTTTTTCAGGAGATTATTTTTTTAATCTACTATTTAAAGATCCAATTTTTATCGGTTTTTAAAAACTGAATTGTAAGTTATTATTAAGTACTAAATTATGTTTAAGAATAAAATTTCAGAATTTGAATTACATATTTATGTCCTGTACATATTCTTCATATCAAGGATTTTGAAAATAGTGATGCTAAAAATAGTTAAAATATTTATCATCCTATCAACGACATGCTATCCCATACAATGCGTTCTGATAGACCGGCAATTTTTCTGCAGTAACACCTTGATCTTGGGAAAGTGAGGGTAAAGCACACAAATAACTTGTCTAAAAATTATATAATTATCACTTGTACTACTTCAACATTTAATAATAATATGAGATAGTATCTATGCAAAAAGTTTTAATAATATCAGTCTTTTAAAATTAGCACTGAAATATGAATGCTAGTACAGAAATAGTATATAATTATTATTATTTTATTCTAATATGTTACACAATAATCTTTATATATAAATAATATATATCATATCTAAAAAAAAATTATTGAGATGAAATGATTTACAGAAATAGTTGAAAAAAAAACTTATCACTAAAATAAAGCACATCACCTGTATATAGTTAAAGTTTATTATTATATAATAACTTATTTTTCCCAAAATAATATTTTCAATATTAACTGGATTATAGTTGAGATTTGATACTATATTATGCTTTGAATTAACAGTTTATATGTTTTAATTTTGAGCATCTGTTTTGCCTTCTTGTTGGTTTCTTGCAGTTTTATCCGGATTTTTCCTATTTTTACACTGTCCTGGAAGAAACCCAAACCTGTTTTGCCCCTGACAATGCATTTATACACATTTGAAAATAATATTGGGTTCACAGAAAATTTCCTCTGTTTCAATTCTAAAAATGACACTGTAATGTTTTGCCACATAATATTTAGATAACACTTAAAAAGTATCTGGTAAAGTATTTTCAAATGAAAATTTCTCACAACTTTTTTATTAATTCATCGTATCAAATTTTGTTATTTGTATTTTAAAATCAATCATGTACGTGTGGCAATACACACGCATTTTATTAAATGCATACACATTTAAATGAATAATTAAAAAAAAAAATCATGGGAACCAATGTATTACACGCTTCTTCAGTGTTAACAGTAATTATTTACTAATTAACGGCATGGCATTCTAAAATCAACCCAATAATAATTCTCAGGCGTATAAAATAGCAATGGAAATGGATGAATTTTTTGAAAACTCTAAGGAAAGTTTAAAACAATGCAACTTATATTTTGAACTAAATTATCTTATAAATTACACACACATACCTGTATTAAAGATCCAAGCAAGCATACTGAATCACCAATGTGTTGAGACAACATCGATCCCAGAACACGTTTGTAGCATGCTTTATCTGTGGTTTTATAATTAGAAAAATCCATGTCTGCTAAGTAAATAAACAGAAAAATATAACAGGTAAAAATCACGGATGATACTTAAATATGATAATTATTAATATAACATAAACGGGTTTTAAACAATGCGAACCAGTAAAAATCAGCGTCCAGTCCAGTCACCACAACTACAACAAAGATGATATATGATAAAAGAACGATAGCAGTGTAAATCGATCTGTGAATCGAAGATTCATCGTTAATGAATTATAGAGGGCGCTATCAGTTTCAGTCTAATGAGGACCACATTTGTCCCCCCATTTTAAACTTTTCTGCTTGTTGCATGCATATATTACTTGACTTGTTGTCATAAAAGGCTGGCAGTAATGGTGGTACTAATTTCAATATTTTTATAAGCAGTACAGAGTCTGGTGCTATGCCTAAACGGGATCCTCGAGCGACTCATGTGGAGATAAAGTCAAAAATTAAGTCATATGGAAAAATTTTGAACGTTCGCCACACAAGAGCTGGAAGATTAATTATTAACACTTTTGATATTAGTTGTGCCCAGGAGATTTTTAATATTTCCAATTTCGACGGGGTGGCTGTTTCTACTCGGGCAATCTGGGAGAACATCACCAACCGGGTTTTAATTTTTAACATTCCTGTGAACATCCCTCTGGGCGAGCTCACTCAAGAAATAGAAAATAACAATCCCTTGCACATTCTGTAATTACGTAGGTTTAGGAAAAGAGGTTGTACACGAGAATCATCTCCTGTTCTTATTACCACCCTCGGAACTGTCCTGACATCAGAAGTTAGACTGTTTGTTCTCCATCCAACCAATCCGTCAGTTCATCGACAGACCCAGGCAGTGTGCAAAATGCCATAAAATCAACCATACCTCAGCCAAGTGTAAACTAGCCCAAATACGTGCGACTTGCGGTACATCTCATGAGAGGCCCTGTACGGGTTCTCTAGACTGCGCTAACTGCTCAGGAGAGCATCGAGCAGATTACAACCAGTGCCCGGCCAGGCTTAAGGAAATTGAGCTCCTAAATTATAAATTCAAAAACTTTTTATCCTTCATAGAAACCCGTAGATCATTTGTTAAAAAAGTTCCAAAAGACGCGACTGTCGCAGATAGTGCTAAAAATGTCGACAGACCTTCTCTTCAAAACTATATAGAGACTCGCACTAACGCCATGGTGAAAGTTTTAAATGAAGTTATTAAAAAAAACTTGGACTCTCTATATAACGCCATCCCTGCTCTAAGCGACTTAATCAAAAACTTCCAAAAATCCATTGGGGATCTTGCGCCCGATAAGCGTAAGTGCCGGAGTTCTCCGGTGATTTCCAAGGGATAGTTCTTCCGCTGTTCTTGTCCCATGTTTTATCCTTCTGTTGTGCTTCGGAAGTAGCGAGTAGCCTGTCTGCCCGTTTGTTTTGTCTTTGCTTTTCTTGTTGGTTTTTTCTTTTATGGGTTCCCTTAAATTACTTCAATGGAATTGTAGAGGCATCTTAAACAAGCTTGACTTGCTATCCACACCCTTCTTCCATCCTTTGATATCTTGGTGCTTCAAGAGACTTTCCTTCGTCCTGAGAAAATCTTCTTTATTCCTGGCAAGGTCGTGTATCGCTTAGACAGGCCTTCCCGTTCCGGCGGGGGCCGTTAATGGCTCTCTTTTCTCGTCCCTAGTTTAAGCTAAGGTGACCATACGTCCTCGAATTTTGGCCTTTTCTATTTTTTGTCCCCAAAAATTCTTTGACTACTCGGGGACGCTAAATGTCCCCAAATTTAAATATTTGCGTGTATTTCTTTCAAAATCACAGTCCATTCCGTGGAGGATCAAAATTGTGATGGCATGTCTCCGGACTACCTCTGGGGGTAAGTGCTAGACTGTCGCCAATTGCCCATTGTACAGCACTAATAATGAGACGTAAAATCCATCTATTCCAATCCAATCAAAATCGCAGTCTAATAATTGGATTATCTTGAAAATCAACGGAACTTTAAAATAAAGACCCTAATACTTCATGAGCAGAGTAAGAATCATGCACTACTAATCAGTATATAAATTCTATCCGCGTTTGTAATGATCGATAGATGGCGCTCTCTGAACACTGCAGTTGTTAGTAAACATTATAGCCACGTGTGTTCCATTAGTGTTCTTTTTGTTATTCTACTTAATATTCCGCCATTACATCATGGAAAATTGATTGCTTTTGTAAAAAATATTTCATTTTATTCAAAGTTCGATCGGAAGTAGATTTTAACTGAAGCTGAACAAATATTAGTTTCAAATCATCTGATTAATTCTTTACTTCCATTAGCCGAAGCAACTGAAATTTTAAATTGGTCATTTGGAAATAAATGGAAGCTCAATTCTGGATTTCTTGATCCTTTGGAGTTAGATTGTAGCACACAACAGTATGTGTTATCTTTTTTACCGTATTTATTCATTTTTATTCTATAAATATATGTGAAACTAAATATCGTGAAGCAATGGCGGCTGTATGGAATTCGAATTAAACCATGTTTATTGTAATTTCACCTTAGCCCACCAAAGGGCGAGCATTTCATTACAATCGCGGATCTTGCCCGATTTATGTTTAGTGAAAAATAAAATTTGCTTAATGAAATTATTTCTTGTTGTTATATAATCGGGAATAATTTCTGCATTTCAGGGAGTGGGGATTCTGAAGATTAAAATGAAATGGTGCTATTTTGTGTTTTCTCCTATCATCATAATAAAGTGTAAATGGGCTCTATAGACTTGATTATTTTAATAATGCTGGGATAGTTTAATTTGCATAAACTTACCTTAGGCTCAGCAATTTTTCATAGAAAAAAGTGATTCAAAGCATTTTGTAATGTATAAATCAGAGTTCTTTTTATTAATAATGCATATAGATATTGGTCTATCGTGTCCTCGAAAAAGTCCCCAAATAGAGTTTTCAATGTCCTCGAAATTTCCTTCGATTTGGGGACAAACGGTAATTTGTCCTCAAATCAGTGTTTGAAAATATGGTCACCTTAGTTTAAGCTCATTTGTCCTCCTCGGAGAACAAGATTATGTGCGTATCTTTACGGGTTCAGGTTCTTTGAACATTACAAATGTTTACTCGCACTCTGGTTCAGTCACTGAGGATCTCCGCTCCTTCTGTCATGGTCTTCTTGGTCCCTCCCTCATCTTGGGAGACTTCAACCTTCATCACCCCTTCTGGGGTGCTCCCCATGCTTCTCGATTCAGTAGTGAGTCTTTTGTGAAGTTGCTTGCTGACAGTTCCTTTTGCTTGATCAGTTCTTCTCGTAGTACCCATCTGTCTCCCCAGGGCTCTCTTTCCCTGTTGGATCGCTCTCTTTGTTCAGCTGATCTTCTTTCTCGGATCTCTTTTCACTTAAAAGCTACCTTAAGAATATGTGGCAAAGGGAGTGGAATAATCAAATCAATAATAAATTGCAAGAAATAAAACCTCAAATTTCAATCTGGCCTACACTCACCCCTAGAAAATACGATGTAATTATTACTCGACTACGAATTGGGCATTCAAGACTCACACATAAATACTTATTACTTGGAGAACAACAACCTATGTGTCCGAAATGTCATTTCAGTGCATTAACCATTCGTCATGTCCTCACCGACTGCCCTTGCCTTCGTCATCTCTATCGAACACATTTTAATTCATCGTCACCCAATCTGACGACCCTTTTAGGTGTAAATCCTCATTATCATTTGACAAATTTTTTGAAAGAGGCTGGTTTTTACTTCGACATTTGATTTTATTATTTACTATGTTCATCCTGTTTTACATTGTTTTTTAGTGTCTACACTGTTTTTTATTATTTTTGATTTTATCTTTTGTGTATTTTTGTTTCTTATTTTTACTGTGTTTTTTATTGACAATCTGGATGGGTCAACCCATCCAGAAACTGCTTTTTATTCTTTTACCTTTTTGTGTGGCGCAACATGTCTAAATATGGACCTTGCGCCAATAAAAGTTATTCAACCAACCAACTCTTTTCAGGTGATGGATGACCCTTTCGGCAGTGACCATTTTCCTGTGTCTCTTGTTGTTGAGTCGGCTCCAGTCTCTCAGCTCGTCGGTCTACGCTATTATTGGTCACGTATCTGCCATGAAGTTGATGTTTCATTGCTTTCCTCCCTCTCTGTAAGCCATGAGACTTTTTCGGATATCGTCCAGCAGGCGATGGCTAGAAACCCCCGGACTGTTAATCCTCTTCAGAAAGCTTTTTCGGCTTGGTGGTCTCTTCGTTGTAAGGCCCTCCTCTCTCTTCTTCTTAGAGGTATTTCCTTAAAAAAGCTACTCAGCTAGCCTCTGTTGACTTTTGGATCAAGTACAAAAAATCCTCCGTTTTACTTCGCCAGGCCATCAAGGACGCCAAAAGACGCTTCTGGGATTCTGCTTGTAGGTATGCTAATGACCCCCATTTATTGTTCAAGGTGTTCCGTAAATTAAAAAATCGTCCTTCGTCCTCTCCGGATTCTAACTTTTGCCTTTCTTTCGATGGTTCCCTTGTCTCCGACGCTGGCGCTCAAGCTGAGATCTTTGCAGAATTTTATAGTGGTGGGCTTGACCATCCTCCCCTCCCTTTTACTTATGGGACTGATCATGATGTATATCTCAACAAACCTTCTCTGTGTCTGAACTGACTGCTGCTATTTAGCGTACAAAATCTACTACTCCTGGTGAGGACAGAATTCCTGCTTATTTCTTCAAGAATCTTGGTTCCCATTCACTTGAGTTGTTACTAGGAGTTTATAACAACTCTCTTCTTACGGGGAATATCCCCCCCTGACTGGACCTCTGCCCTTATTTTGCCCATTGCAAAGCCTGGCGAGCCTAAGTGCTCGGCCTCTTCCTACCGTCCCATTGCTCTCACCCCCGTTATTTGCAAGATTGGAGAGCGTATGATTGCCCAGCTAATAAATACTTTTCTCCTCAAAAACAAGTCTCTTGATTATAAACACTTGGGTTTTACTCCCTTTCGGTCATGATGCTCCATCAAGATATTTTGAGTGCAAAAAGTTTATTCTTGGCATCTCCTTAGATCTGCAGTCTGCTTATGATTCCATCTATATAGATGGCCTTATTCAGAAATGCACCCAAATCGGTATCACGGGCAAATTGTTCCGCTGGATACATAATTTTTTGTCTGACCGTTCTATTAAAGTTGTTTGGAGAGGTGTGGTTTCGTCTCCTCATTCTTCTCGGCGTGGGGTTCCGCAAGGCATGGTCCTCAGCCCTATCTTGTTCACAATTTTTTTATCTGATTTCTTTGAAGTCTTGAATTATAATATTAGGTGTTTAGTTTATGCAGATGATATCTTTATTTATTGCTCTGATGACTCCTTAAGTTATTGTCACGGGAAGCTACAGGCTGCCCTTCAGAATGTTTCCCGTTGATCGTTGGCGCTCTTACTGGAAACTTTCCATTCGGCCGGATAAATGCCCCGCTATTAACTTGCCTCACAGAAATGGCGCTTGTGACTTTCAATTTAACATTAATGGCGGCCTCATCAATTGGTCGGATGATGTGAAATTTCTTGGATTTATCTTCTCTCGTCGGTGTGGTTTTAAGAAGCATGTAGATTACCTGCGGGTGAAAGCCTTTAAAAGAATTAACTTCCTCAAGGCCCTCTCTCATAGGAGTTAAGCTGCCTCCAAACTCTGGCAACGACGCAGAGCTTCAAAAATCATAAATTATCCATTTCCGAAAGTGACCCTTGAAATTTTGCACATGTTTACGATGAAGGACATTACTTTTTATTGCTCTTTTACAAAAGAGACCCAGTCCTCATTCAATTATCGCTCTAGGAGGTTTGTGAGTCACGACTCCAGCGAGCTTTGACTATCAAATACCACATCAAAGGAATATAAAAAAAAATCCGCGTTGACGCTTTGCAAGTTGCCAGAGTTTGAAGGCAGCTTTATCCCCTAGTTACGCTTTTTCCTTCATCTATCGCGAGCTTAGTCGATTATGGTGCTGCTAATTTGTCCTCGGCGAGTGCCTCTCTAATCAAGAGGCTTGAAGTTTTCCATAATTGTGGTCTTTGAACTGCTCTGTCTGGGTCTTCCCTCCTGGGTTCCCATAGCTCTCCTACACAAACATGCTGATGTCCTGTCTATAGGCTATAAAATTCGTTTGCACTCGTTAATATTCTGGATCCGCCATCTCGGTTTTGGTACCCGGTCCCCTCTTTGAAACTTTCTGAATGAAGCTGATGAGTCTCACAAAGATCTACAGCTCGACTTCTCTCCGTATGGCATTGATGGACTTGATGAGATTAGTTCCTGCTTAGAGGCTGTGGTAATTTTCCAGTTTCCTCAGCCCATTGCTCATGGGAAAGTTTACTTTCATCTTTCCGACCTCCCCTTCCAGAACACGACTTTGGATGATATTATTATCCAGTCCTTTTTCTAAGAGTTCTCGTCCATCGACGATATTTTTGCAACAGATGCGACCAAAACTCAGACTTTAACAGCCATTGTAGGCTGCTCCTCTGACTCTCAATTTAAATATAGGATCTCTCATGTAAATTCCATCTTCACAGCTGAAGCCCTTGCACATCGGTATCGCATTTGATGAACTTGCTTCCTCAAGCTCTTCCTTTATAATCCTTACGGATAGCCTGTCGGTTCTATCCGCTCTCCAATCAGTCTCCATCAAACCTCCTCGAATCATACTTTGGCTCCACAATAAAATTTGCTGTGCCTCATCCTTTGCTACTAGTATTCGGCTGGTGTGGGTCCCTGGTCACAGGGGCATCCCCCTTTATGAAAAAGCTGATAGAATCGCAGAAAATACTGGTCCCTCGGACGTTCTGCTGGACTAGATTTCTCCTGTGGACCTTATCAATTATTCTACCAAATGTTTCAAAGAGTTGATTCCGCGTAGTTTTCGCCAGAGTAAATATGTGCTCTCACATGGAGAAATTCCTCCGTTCAGAACTACCAGTTAGTGGTCTACAATTAGATGAGATGATGTGCTTATCTCCCGCCTTCTTTGCAAGATGATCGTAACCCCAGCTCTGTTGCATCCTTTTCATCTTACTGACACTGGCATTTGTGATCGCTGTCGTGTGTTGGATTCCACTGAACACATTTTCTTGTCTTGTGGTTGCTATCAGCAGAATCGCATTCGTCATTTTGGTGCATTGCTAAATAGAGATAATTTTAGTTCTTTCCTTGTCTTCATGCAAAAATTTTGCTTATCAAGTAACTTTCGTCACTCCATCCTCGGATTCCTGCATTCCATCAATCGCTTTTGAAAAAACTGCGATTAAGTTATAGATTGTAGTGGTTTAACCACTCTGCAGTTGAGACAATAGCCCCAGCAGCTACAGGTCTCAAAGAAAACCCCCCAACAACAACAACAATAAACTTTTCTGTACTCATTTTCTGAGAATTACTAACAAATTTCCGTATTTCAGATTTTCTTTTCACTAATTCTAAAATATTAATGCTTTTTATCTTGTAGTGTTGTAGCTAGATTGTTTAATAAAATGTTCTTTAGACCTGGGAATAAAATGAAATTTTGTGAATACAATAATATTATCAGATAAAACCATTATCTAATTTCATTTGTATATATAAACATGCATTACTGAAATAGTATACATTAAAATTATAAAAATTACAAGGTAATAAAAAATTCCCCAGTTGAGTTTTACTTTATATGAAAAGAATTTTCTTTTAAATGTGTCCGAAAATATATAATCTGGATTCAAAATTCGGTATCTCGAATCTGCTGGAAATGTATGCAGTAAAATCTATGAATTTTACCAGATTCGGCATTTTGGATATTCGATCATGAATTTGTAATATAAAAAAAAGTTATTTAGTATAGAGCGTGATATCTGGTGGTTTCAATTCAGATATCCTACAGTATCTTGGAAATAAAAAAATCAGTCGAATAAGGGATATTTTCTGGATATCAGGTTTATCCCTAGTAAAATCAACATGAAAGAAATTGATTTTGCGAGTGATAGATGTAGATATTCCAGCATTTTAATTTATTTCGATGTACTGATAGAACCCGTCGATTTTTTACGCCATTTTATTTGCAGTGAAATTTTCTGCAATATGTTATTACGATAAAACAAGATAAAAATACCCTTCAAAAAAGGTAGTGTGGAAAAAGGACGGGTACAATCAATGCAACGGAATAAATTAAAATGTTAGCATGTCTGTGGGATAGGATTTAAGGTTGATATCAGGGGCAACGAGATCGTTGACACCCTTACCAAGGATGGTGCTAGGGAAGCCTTCATGTCTTCTTCGTCTTACAGGGAAACATTCAAAAGATGTCGTCTTCAAAAAGTATCGAAAAAAATATATATATGTGATTCTACTCTTCATAAAACACCAGAAAATGAAAAAAATATTGGCTGAAATGAATTACAGCGACCACAAAAAATTATCAAAATTAAGCATATTTGGCGATTTAGCGCTGTTAGGCGATACGTTTGCTGGCACCGAGATTGCCGTGTACAAACAGAACTGTGTTTTGTTTTTCCGTCAAGTACTCAAAATCAATCGACTAGCAGTGTGAAATCGCCAAATATGCTTAATTTTGATAATTTTTTGTGGTCGCTGTAATCAATTTCAGCCGATATTTTTTTCATTTTCTGGTGTTTTATAAAGAGTAGAATCACATATATTTTTTACAATACTTTTTGAAGATGACACCTTTTGAATGTTTCCTTGTTAGTACATCATCCAACTAATCAGCATATATAGTTACTCTCATCCGTGGCTGATTCTGTCACACTTTAGGCTTAAGAGATTTCCTTGGACCCTGTCTCCTAATTTTCATACATTAGTCAATTTTAAAAAATCTAATTGTCCAATCGATAAGCTCTGTTTAAACCAACGGATTTAGAAAAATTACGCCTTTCATTTGGTACCTTAATTGTAACGAATATATAATTAGATTTTTTTTTATTATTATTTATTAAAATATGAAAATAAAAATAAAAATAAATTTGCTCATGCATATGGAAAAAAAAATGACGTCTATAAAATAATAATTTTAAAGGTAACGAAGAGATAAAGAAAGTGAGAAAAATTCGCACGGGCTTGCTAGCAAATGAATTATTTAAAGTGAGAGTGAGGGTGAGAAATAAATAAAATAAATCGATTATTTTTCAACGGGCGCCTTACTCGCCCTACAACAAATTAGTCCTACACAAAACTTAAATAATAACATTAAGTTTTGCTTAAGAATCTCACTTCCGGCAGCAAAATTATTGAACCACACATCCACATTTTTCATATATATTTTACTTTCCGAACACTATAGTGAGGAAAGTATTGTAATCATGTCAAAAATCCGAATTCGAGATTTTGATGTTTCTATACGTTTTGAGGTCCCCTGAGTCCGTTTTCACTATTTTTACGATGATGTATGTATGTGTGTGTGTATGTGTGTATGTCTGTGGGTGAACACGCTAGCGTCTAAACGCTTCGTTCGATTAACCTGAAAGTTGGTACGCATATTGTAAGTCACCCTAGTACGAACCCTATAGATTTTGGTGAATCTAGCACTTATAGTTTTTTTACAGGGACACAAAGAAAAATTCTTTATCATTATGGCCTATGGGAGCAAAATCTTAAAAGTGCGATAGCATCTAAACGCCTTATTCAATTGAGCAAAAAATTTATACACATATTATAGGTCACAAATACTCAATCTGCATAGAGTTTGGAGAATCTGGCACTTACAGTTTTTTTACAGGGGCACAAAGAAGGCCTATGGGGCCAAATTTTTAAAAGTGCGATAGCGTCTAAACGCTTATTTAATCTGAACAAAAAATTTGTACACATGTTATAGGTCACAGTTGCACGAACTGTATAGATTTTGGTGAATTTAGCACTTACAGTTTTTTACAGGGACACAAAGAAAAATTCTTTATCATATGGCCTGTGGGACCAAATTTTTACTTTCTTCTATATTCAATAGAAGAAAGTATTGGATTCGTAAAAATTTTCAACCTCGGGTTTTTGATGGATTTACACGTTTTGAGAGCTGTCGAACACGATTTGACAATTTTTAGAAAATGTCTGTCTGTTTGTCTGTCCAGTCTTTGTGTGTGTGTGACAAACTTTTGTGGCTACTGTATCTCAGGAACTACTTCACGGAATTTTATACAAATTGGTATGTAGTTGCACCTTGACATAAATTAGTGCCTATCCACTTTTGGTAAAAATTGTCTTACAGGTTGCGTTGCCATCCCGCTTTTTCTAAATTTTTAACATGGTGATATAGGACAAAATTTTGTATAAATGTGCATAAAGAGAATTATAATTTAGTAATCATTATGAAATTTACAAGAATTATTTATAATAGAGATAGTCAACTGTGAAAAAATTTTTGTATGCGTAGGAGCCTCGCCACCCCCCCCCCCTGGGGGGGAAGTCACCCCTCGAGGGGAGTAAATTTTCAAGATGGATATCTTTCGAAAGGTCTCGTCAATACCTTTAAAACGAATGGTTGAACTATAAATCTGTGATAATTTAAAACAAAGTTATCGATTTTTTTACTTTTAACGAAAAAAAAAAAACAGAAATTTTTTTTTTTTTTTTTTTTTTTTTTTTTTTTAAACGAAATTTAACCAGACTTGGTATTTAGTTGGCCCCTGACATAAACTGTGGCTGATTAGATTTGGGGATCAATCGCTCAACAGGTGGTGTTGTGATCGTATTTTTTCTAAATTTTTAACATGGACAAAAGTAGTACAAAATTTCGTATAAATGTACATAATGAGAGTTATTCTTAACCTGTGATTGTGAAATTAATATGAATTATTGATAATAGTAGTAGTTAATTAGGAAAAAATTTTGGGGCATCGCTTCCCCCCCCCTAGGGGGAAGTACCCCCCCCCCGGGGGGGGGGGGTAAATTTTCAAGATCGATATCTTTCGAAAGGTCTCGTCAATACCTTTAAAACAAATGGTTGAACTATAAATATGTGATAATTTAAAACAAAGTTATCGATTTTTTTTACTTTTAACGAAAAAAAACTTTGGAAAAAAATCATATATATATTTACTTTCCGAACACTATTGTGAGGAAAGTATTGTAATCATGTCAAAAATCCGAATTCGAGATTTTGATGTTTCTATACGTTTTGAGGTCCCCTGAATCCGTTTTCACTATTTTTACGATGATGTATGTATGTGTGTATGTATGTGTGTATGTGTGTATGTGTGTATGTCTGTGGGTGAACACGCTAGCGTCTAAACGCTTCGTTCGATTAACCTGAAAGTTGGTACGCATATTGTAAGTCACCCTAGTACGAACCCTATAGATTTTGGTGAATCTAGCACTTATAGTTTTTTTACAGGGACACAAAGAAAAATTCTTTATCATTATGGCCTATGGGAGCAAAATCTTAAAAGTGCGATAGCATCTAAACGCCTTATTCAATTGAGCAAAAATTTTATACACATATTATAGATCACAAATACTCAATCTGTATAGATTTTGGAGAATCTAGCACTTATAGTTTTTTTACAGGGACACAAAGAAAAATTCTTTATCATTATGCCTATGGGGCCAAATTTTTAAAAATGTGATAGTGTCTAAACGCCTTATTAATCCGAGCAAAAAAAATCCCTTTTCGGCAAGCTTAAAGGCAAAGGTAGATTCCTTTACGTTAATGTTACAATTGTAAAGAAATTTTACTTATGCATTAATACCTAGCCAATGGCTTTGTGTCCACACATTGCATTATTTACGTCGCTATTCTGTTTTCAAGAAATTTAATTTTCAACTACAAAAAGGTTTTATTCATTCTACTTAAAATTTTAGGCTAAATTTATTGGTTTGTAAATGTTTCAATTTTTAAAAATTCAAGCTCATAATCATTCAACAAATAAAAGCCTTAAAGATATACAATCCCAGCAATGGTGAATCCCGGAGGGGGCTATTGGGCTACACCCCCCTCCCCACCCAAGCTTAATCAAAATTATATTTTTTATTTAAAATCCATATAACTGTTGTTCAATATCTTTCTTTTAAAAGAAAAAGTAATAGAAACGTGAAAATGCACTTGTGATCTTACTGGTTCTGGTAAGCCTGGCGTTGTTATGGTCAAGTCAAATACAGATAAGTGGTAGCGGTTTGGATAGTTATTTCATTGTAATTTTTATTGAATTATTGAAAGTTTTGTATTGTGTTTTTGTGATTCTTATTGTCAGATGAGTAAAAATTGTAAAGTGAAACTGTTTTGGTTCACATAAGCTGGAACATTAACATTAACATTAGTTAACATTTGACCATTTGGCACCGCTGAATTTCAATGTTAATTGTTATGAATTTAGTAAATTGTATGATTTGGCGAGATTTTGGTGACAAAACTTGCGACTTAGCAATGAAATTTGTGATTTGGCGGCAAAAGTTGATAGTTGACGACGAAATTTTTGTCTTGGCGACAAAATTTGGCGAGCTTAGAGATGGAGAAAGGCAGAATTGGCGTCATTATATTTTCTTTCCACGCGAAAACCTCATATCTCTTCACAGACCAATATCTTGTTTCCACAAGATAAAAAGTCAAAGGAAGCTGTAACGTATTACTCCCAGTCGTAAATTTTAAATTCTTGCCTAAACTGACATTCTAAACTATTCACCACAAACGATATTTGTATTAAGATTAACGTATTATTTTAATTTTATATTTTTAAATGATTAATTAAAGCGTTTAACAAGATTTTTAATTAACACACTTTTATTAACTTGATATGATGCAACTATTAATCTATGTAATGGAATTTTGCAATTCAATTTTCGGCAACTTCTTGTCGTTCAAAGGACCTGAAATTTCGCACACGACTTCATAATCAATGACAATACTAGATACAAGTGTTTCCAGGCACTTTTCCCATCAGGGGCAGGTTCCAAAAGCAAACAGAAAAATCTATACTTATACAAAACTATCGTATGTGACACAGGATTTGGATGTATTTGTATAATGTCGAGTGGCAACAATTAATTTTTTTTTAATAAAGATTTAAAAGTATGTAGTAGATTTCTAAAACATTTATTTGTTCATTTTTCAATAAAAGAGTGTTCTTTATTTTTTTTTTTTAAATGGTATAATTTTATTTATCAAAATAAGGGAATTCGAGTAATGAAATACTTTAATTTAAATTTAAATTTTCATGAAAATAAACTTCAACGGAAAATTCATTAAAATCGTCTCTAGTTCATTTGTTAAAGGGATACCTAAATGTCCCCAAATTTATTACCTTTTCTACCATGCCAGTTTAATTCGTTTAGCATCGATTTACAAGATTTTTTTTTTTTTTTTTTAACGATGACATTTATCTTTTACATTATATATAGCATCAATGTCATAAAACTAAGTCTAAATCTAAGTCTAAGTCTTTATTATTATTCTATGGTCTAAATCTGCTTAGCCCTAAGATATGTTGAGTTTATATACTTATTTTTTTATTAACTTTTATTTTATTTGTTTAAAATCATGGATAAAATTTAATTTCATTTTTCTCAGTAGATTGTTGTAATTGTGACGTCATATTTTCTGTAAAATTAAACTTTTATTTTTTTTCTCAATCAGATTATTATATTGTTTGAAAACATGATTGAAATTTTATTATATTTTCAGTGATCTTTTTTATTATCATTTGCACGTGACCTAAGCATCAGATTATAAATTTTTGCAATGAAAGCTATAGAAAATGTCGGCTTCATCACAAGAAAAATCACTTTTTAACTTGTAACTTTTAAGCAACTGAAGTTATCGAAAAAGTTTAAATACAAAAGTTGTTCTTTAGGGTAAGGCGGAAATTTGCCTGATTTGAAGTATTTTCCTATTTTCAATATTAAAGAAATTATGGGCAAATGAAAATTTCCACCCCCCACCATTTCCACCCCCTTTGAGCAGGATACCCCATCTACGAACTCGACCGAGATTTTTACTGTCCTGACAACATATCCCGAGCTGGTTAAATTTAAATAAAAATTACTCCAGTTATCGTGTTCACAACTTAACATGGGAAAAAGCGTTATACATATATATATATATATATATACCTATATATATATATATATATAAACTTTTAGGTAGATTCCTTATAGGAGATCTACCTATTGCAATGGTTCTCATGACACGACTTCTGGAAAATTTCTTCATATCTTCACCGATCATGACCCCTAGAACCCAAAACCACCCTCCGTTCAAAAGTTTATATATATATATATATATATATATAGGTATATATATATATATATATATATATATATGTATAACGCTTTTTTCCATGTTAAGTTGTGAACACGATAACTGGAGTAATTTTTATTTAAATTTAACCAGCTCAGGATATGTTGTCAGGACAGTAAAAATCTCGGTCAAGTTCGTAGATAGGGTATCTAGCTCAAAGGGGGTGGAAATTTTCCTTTGTCCATGATTTCTTTAATATTGAAAATAAGGGAAAATTTCAAATCAGTCGAATTACCGCCTTACTCTAAAGATCAATTTTTGTATTTAAACTTTTTCGATAGCTTCAATCGCTTAGAAGTTACAAGCTAAAAAGTGATTTTTCGTGTGTTGAAGCCGACATTTTCTATAGCTTTCATTGCAAAAAATTTATACTCTGATGCTTATGTCACGTGCAAACGATAATAAAAAAGATAACTGAAAATATAATAAAATTTTAATCATGCTTTTAAACAATGTAATAACATGATTAAAAAAAAAAAAAAAATGTTTAATTTAACGGAAAATATGACGTCATAATTACAACAATGTACTCGTAGTGAGAAAAGAGAAATAAAATTTTATCCGTGATTTTAAACAAATAAAATAAAAGTTATAGAAAAAGTAATAAATTTGGGGACATCCCTTTGACAAATGCACTGGGGACGATTTTAATGAATTTTACGTTGAAGTTTATTTTCATAAAAACTTAAATTTAAATTAGTTATTCATTACTCGAATTCCCTTATTTTGATAAATAAAATTATGCCATTTAAAAACAAAAATTAAGAACACTCTTTTATTGAAAAGTGAACTAATAAAGGTTTTAGAAAACTATTACATACTTTTAAATCTTTATAAAAAAAAAAAATAATAATAATTGTTGCCACTCGACATTATACAAATACATCCAAATACTGTGTCACATACGATAGTTTTGTATAAGTGTAGACTTTTTGTTTGCCCCTGATGGGAAAAGTACCTGCAAATACTTGTATCTAGTATTGTCATTGATTATGAAGTCGTGTGCAAAATTTCAGGTCCTTCGGACGACAAGAAGTTGCCGAAAATTGAATTGCAAAATTCCGTTACATATATTAATAGTTGCATTATATCAAGTTAATAAAAGTGTGTTAATTAAAAACCTTGTTAAACGCTTTAATTAATCATTTAAAAATATAAAATTATAATAATACGTCAATCTTAATGCAAATATCGTTTGTGGTGAATAGTTTAGAATGTCGGTTTAGGCAAGAATATAAAATTTACAATTGAGAGTAATACGTTACAGCTTCCTTTGACTTTTTATCTTGTCGAAACAAGATATTGATCTGTGAAGAGGTATGAGGTTTTTGCGTGGAAAGAAAAAAAAAACAAAAAAAAAACATGAAAATCTGACATTGACAGATTTTAATTTAGTGCCAGAGGCCTACTGCTAAACTTGTTATTATCGACAAATTCTTCTTTAGTTAATTCGTGACGATCTAAATTCCATGATAAAGTTTTCATTAAATCAAACCAATGTGTTTCAGCTGCAGATACTGTAACAAATAACGTTGGAAGTCCAAACTGTCTTATAGACGCAAAACAACCTTTTTTGCTCTTTTTCCCAATGAGGGGGAGGTGTGCCTTGGGGGGACTCATGTCAAAGGTGTGCCTTGGGGGGGGGGGACTCATGTCAAAGTTGTACCTTGGGGGGTCTCATGTCAAAGTTGGGCCTTGGGGGGACTCATGTCAAAGTTGGGCCTGGGGGGGGACTCATGTCAAAGTTGGGCCTTGGGGGGACTCATGTCAAAGTTGTACCTTGAGGGGGACTCGTGTCAAAGTTGGGCCTGGGGGAGGACTCATGTCAAAGTTGTGCCTTGGGGGGACTTCATTCAATAAATCCCCATTCAATAAACCGACTGAAATAGGCCCTTAGCACTATTAAGAGTGTATTATAAAAATTCGACAACGCTGTACCGACTGAAATAGGGGTACCTTGGGGGGGACTCATGTCAAAGTTGTGCCTTGGGGGGGACTTCATTCAATAAATCCCCATTCAATAAACCGACTGAAATAGGCTTCTAGCACTAATTAAGAGTGACCTATAAAAATTCGACAACTGTACCGACTGAAATAGGCCTCTAGCACTAATAATGACGCCAAAGCTGCCTTTCTCCATCGCCAAGCTCTGCAAATTTTGTCGTCAGACAACGAATTTTGTCGCCAAGTCAAAAATTTCGTCGCCAACTATCAAATTTTGCCGCCAAATCACAAATTTCATTGCTAAGTCGCAAGTTTTGTCACCAAAATCTCGCCAAATCATACAATTTATTAAATTCGTAACAATTAACATTGAAATTCAGCGGTGCCAAATGGTCCAATGTTAACTAATGTTAATGTTAATGTTCCAGCTTATGTGAACCAAAACTGTTTCAATTTACAATTTTTACTCATCTGACAATAAAAATCACAAAAACACAGTACAAAACTTTCAATAATTCAATAAAAATTACAGTGAAATAACTATACAAAAACCGCTACCACTTAACTATATTTGACTTGACCATAGCAACGCCAGGCTTATCAGTGCTTGACCATAGTAAGGTCACAAATGCATTTTCACGTTTGTATTATTATTATTATTATTTTTTTTTTTAAGAAAGATATTGAACAACAGTTATGGATTTTAAATAAAATTTATAATTTTGATTAAGCTTGGGTGGGGAGGGGGGTGTAGCCCAATAGCCCCCTCCGGGATTCACTATTGCTGGGATTGTACATCTTTAAGACTTCTATTTGTTGAAGGATTATGAGCTTGAATTTTAAAAAAATTGACACATTTACAGACCAATAAATCTAGCTTAAAATTTTTAGGTAGATTGAATAAAACCCTTTTCTAGTTGAAAATTAAATTTCTTGAAAACAGAATAGCGACGTAAATAATGCAATGTGTGAGAACAAAGCCATTAGCTAAGTATTAATGCAGATGTAAAATTTCTTTACATTTGTAACATTAACGTAAAGGAATCTACCTTTGCCTTTAAGCTTGCCGAAAAGGGAGTTTTGAACGGAGGGTGGTTTTGGGTTTTAGGGGTCATGATCGGTGAAGATATGAAGAAATTTTCCAGAAGTCGTGTTATGAGAACCATTGCAATAGGTAGATCTCCTATAAGGAATCTACCTAAAATTGTACACATGTTATAGATCACAGTTGAACTAACTTTATAGATTTTGGTGAATCTAGCACTTACAGTTTTTTTACAGGGACACAAAGAAAAATTCTTTATCATTATGGCCTATGGGACTATATTTTTAAAATTACGATAGCATCTAAACGCCTTATTGAATTCAGCTGAAAATTTATATGAGTATTATAAATCACTTTGGTGAATCTAACATTTATAGGTTTTTACAGGGACACAACGAAAATTTCTTTGTCATTATGATCTATGGGCTCAAAGTTCAGTAGCGTTGAATAAAACAACGTGTAATAGATGGAGAAAAATACTCAAACACTCTATTATGGTTTTCTCTCTTTTGTTTGTTTAACAACTCCTCTTTCTTTACTTTATCTACAAAACTGTTAATTACTCAATGTTCGGAAAGTCGAGTGGAGTCACTCCAGATTTTTTTTTTAAATATTGTTACTGCGTGAATTTGTATAAGAAAATATAGAAGAAAGTCTTGTGGTGGCCACAACATACTAGTTTTTTATTGTTAGTGGAAGTGCTTTACTATAATATTTTACTGTGTTCAGAAAAGCTGCTCAGGAATGGAAATGAATTCCTCATAGACATATGATAAATAATACATGTTTTTAAGCTAAATATTCATGACTTGTTTTTTTTTTTTTTTTTTTTTTTTTTTTTTTTTTACATAAATTTATACGTTTTGAGGATTCCTGATTACCGAAGTCAAGTTTTTTAAAGTTTAATCTGTGTCTGCGTCTCTTAGAGCAGAGGTGGCCAGCCCGCGTGCCGCATGCGGCCTACCGCGTAGTTTCTTGCGGCCCGTGAGGAGACTAACGATATTTACAGTTTGACAGCTTCGGTTAACAGATCAAAAATTAATACATACGGTCTGACTTTTCGAAGTGAAAATACCTTTCAACGATTATGATAGCTAAAGAACTGTTGTAATGAAATATTATTAGATCCATTATTCATTCTTTTTATTTTAGTTTTAATATATAGTCATAAATTTTTCACGATTCTATTGTTAATTTATGAATGGAAATAATTTAAATTAATGTATTCTGCTCCGAATTTTCCCCTTGCCCTTCCTCGAAAAAAGTATGAATCATATACTCACAAACATATACATATGTACAGACATAAAATAATAATAATAATTTTCTTTCCCGACTAATTTCACCGTAAATTATCAGCTAATTTACGGCAAAATTTGTCGGGAAAGGAGGGAGCTTTTTAATGACTGTACATACGGTGCGGCCCGAACGAATAAAATATATTTCCAATGCGGCCCACCAAGTGTTCTGGGTTGGACAGGCCTGTCTTAGAGTAACTTTAAAAAAAAGTAATTTCAAGTGATCCAAAAGTTTTATTTTCAAATTAATATAAGTTTGTTGCTGGTAAAGTTTGATCAAGACTGATACGTCTCAAGGAATGTTGCGTGTGAAAGTTGTCTAAATAATTTTAAGTGAACTTTTAATTTTATTAACAGATTTAAATTCTATATAAATATAGGTGTAGTAATGGAACGGGGGGGGTTGAGGGGGGAGGCAGCCCCCCCCCCCCATACAGAAGTAATTATCGTATAAAACTCTTCCGAAGCCTAATCTGAATCGTTTTAACATAGGTTTACATAACAGTATACTCGTTATGTTACCTTTTAATCTCCAAAATGTATTTATAGTATTAAGTTTCAGGGTAAGTCGTGTGAGTGACACACCAGATTATTATTTTTTTTTTTTTTAGTTTGATCGCTCATTTTTATCGTCAGCTTACTTTTTTTATACACAGCATAAGACTAAGATCATGACTCAACAAATATTCACTTAACAAAAGGTGTACATCTTATACATAGGAATTATTGCGAGCTTTTCAATAATTTTGCTGCTGACTGTATATGAGCAGTGACTGGGACTGGGTGGCACTGACTATCACTGCGTGGCACTACCTTTTCACTGCGTGGCACTAGTGCCACCTACTTTGTATGTTAAAATATGCACAGGCGTAATGGTGCAAAATTCTTTTGTGTGTACCTGTACACGAGCCACAAACATTATATACTCCAACGAATTATGATAATGGTGATGTGTGTCTTCATTCCTAAATATATATTGATTCGATTGATTTGCTACAGAAACAGAATCGTTTCTGAGGGGGACTGCCACCCCCCTCAAACCCCCTCTGTATCACTCTTTCTATAACCATATGTGTATATATATATATATATATATATATATATGTTACATGAATATATATGTATTCTTAATAACTGATTGTTTTGAATTATACCAAATTTCGTGCAAAATGGTTACATTACATATCGGAATTATTTTGTGTAACCCCGTAAATGAATTACCTATTCTATGCCCACAATTCTCCACTGAAAAACATTCTTTTAAAATTTCATTATATTTAACGAGGTGTAAGCATGTTAAAATACACTTTTAATAAATACCGACTATAGACCGTAATAGTAAAAAATTCTTTTATTTATCCCAGAAAAACAGCCACAGTAATTTTATACACTAAAAAGAATACACCTATTTAATTAATTATAATATAACTCATTAATATTTGAACCCTAATCGATATCATTTAGTTAGAGGATTACAGAATGCCTTCGGAATCCTTTTCTGTATTCTGTAATTAAATTATTTAGTCTATACCCCCTCCCCCCTCCCATTTTTTTTATTTTTTTATTTTGAACATTCTAAATAAAACATGCTTTTAAGCATTTTAATAATACATGTTAATTACGTTATGTTGAATGCATTCTAATCACTTTAAATGCACTTAAACAAAAATTTGTCCATAGGTTCTAATGTTCCGAATTTCTTTTGTGTGTCCCTACAAACCAGCCATAAGCATTATATTATAAACCATGCAATTTATTCTACGTAGCTCAAGAATAATTGTTCAAAATTTGGATGATTACGTAACATTGGCGGAAAAAGTATACGCAGTTATTTTTGTATAGTGTGTGTAAGAAGTTGCAAATGAATGGTGGTGGCCACTATCGTCATACAAATTCTGTCCTGTCCACCTCCCTCAAGTCCGGTCGCGTGACATTCGACCATTCGACACTGACCGTAAAGGGTGTCTTGTGCCGTTGTAGCCAGTAGTGGAAGGTGGAGGGGGAGGCGATGTTGAAGAATTCAAAGACCTTTCGAAATTTCGCAGATTTGTTAAATCATTTTTAGTTCATTTTCAACATTCAAAGTATTGCACTTATGTACTAAATTTTGAATCTTCTCCGAAAATTTTTGTCGGCTACTACCTTACAACCTTCATAAAATGTAAAGTACTCTACAAACTTTTGAAATACCTCAACGGATTTTGTCATGCCTATTTATTTATTTTCGAAGACAAGATTCAGCCCAGTCCCAGTGAGAGAGGACTGCTCTTACGCGAAACAAATTCGTAATCGTAGAGCCAGTAGATGGCAGCACCAGATATCTTAATCACAAAATAAATAAACATTCTTATTTTTATTCTGCTATCTGCTGATTTTATTCATTTAACAATGAGTGCGATGTCTACACAAATTTCTGCTTTGCCTACACAATTGAAAGCAGACATTTAAAATTGATTTCAATTATAAAAAAATTATTTATTTAAAATTGATTCCAATTTCACAGATATATATCTAAAACTGATTCAAAACTATTCATAGAGTTTTCGACGACGCCATTCAAATTTTTCAAGTTTGCATGGGATCTTCAAAATACGAAATTTAAATTTTCTGCAACTATTTCCCCCGATTCTTCCACCAATATTTTTTTTTCGGAATGTTCAATGGTATGTTTGCACCATTAACTAAGTAAAAATTACCATATAAATATGCTGGTGGAAGAATCAGGGGAAAAAAGGCGGGTCTGTAACCACCTCGTATATGCTTTTAAGTTGCTTTGCTAAAATGGGTGCTGTCAACAAAACGACGTAGAGACTGGATGGCTGGTATTGAGGAGCACCTGAAAGCACGTGTAATTTTTAGAAATATTCCATTATTCGAAAGTTCGGAATGCTCCCTAGACCTAGAAGAAACACACTTCTGGACTACAAAATGATATTTTAAAATAGGATTAGAAGACAGAGATGCAAAATAACCCGTGTCATGCTGTCCGCGCTTGTCCGAGGTGACTGCCGAATTTACAGAACGCTGTCTTTTGATTGACCTTATGGATTTTTTCTTTACTTCTTAGTTTTAAAAAAAAAGTCTTCTTAGAAGCGTACAATATTTATTCTATAAAACCCATGTTATTTTGTAAAGAAATTTGTTTGTAAAAACGACTCATTATGACGAATGCCATAGACAGGAAAAAAATTTCAGGAGGGGTGTGGGGTTCGAACTTTAATATACACATTTGAGTGATGTGAAGTATAATCCAAACAATTGAGACTTATGAAGCATAACTCGAAAAATATCGACAAATTTGCCCTTCCTACAAATAAGGTACCCAATGTAAGGGGCGATTTTTCTGAATCAATCGGATTAAACAGCTTATCGATCGGGCAGTTAGATTTTTTAAAATGAACTAAAGTATGAAAGTTAGGTGGTAACTTGCGTTCACACACAGGCAGAGTCCAAGGAAATCTCTTAAGAGGGGACAATAGCTAATCTTGCCGGCAGCCTTCGCCCATGTTATTCTATGGGAAAATTTGTTGCTACAATTACACATTACCTAATGAATATTTTTAAATTCTGTTTTCGCAGTCAGAACATTCATAACCGTTAAATGAGTACTCATTTTTGAAAAATTCATTTTTTTTTCAATTTTTACATTTTAATTTTGAGTTCAAAAATGCGATTTTTCACAAAATGCATTTTTCTCATTTTCTAATCGCAAAATGAAATACTAAAATTTAAAAAAAAAATCAATTTTTGGAAAACAAGTACTCATTTAACGCTTATGAATTTTCTAAATGTGAAAACAGAATTGAAAAATATTCATTAGGTAATGAGTAATTATGTAAACAAATTTTCCCATAGAATAACATGGGCGAAGGCTGCCGGCGAGATTAGGTATTGTCCGCTCTTAAGCTTATCCCTTAAGCCTAAAACGTGACAGAGTCAGGTACTGATGAGCGTAACTAATATGCTGATTCATAAAATAACTATAAAATAGTCAAAAACTTATGATTATATTTTCATAAGTAAAAAGTGTTCATAAGTACACTGCTCGACGTTGAAAATGCAACACCAAGAAGGAGTGATAATAACGGAATGAAATTTGTTGGACACATACATTATAGTAGGAAGAACAATTGATTAAAATTTCAGGAAATTTCGAGTAATATGTACTGAGAAAACAGTACACAAAGCAGCGACCTCTGTGAGCAATAACAGCACTTATCTGCCTAGGCATTGAAACGAACAGCGATTGGATGACATGTACGGGTAGAGCACTGCATGAAGATTCAACACGATGCCACAATTCATCGATCGAAGTTACTGGTAAGTGGGGGGGGGGGTAGGGGGCAGTCGCTTTTCAATGATTAAACAGTCATTTTCATTGGTGCGAGATCAGGAGAACGCGCTGGCCAGAGCAACAGTCGAACACATTCTGCATCAAAGAAGGTCCGGACAATACAAACAACTTGCGGTCGTGCAATATCTTGCTTAAATTTTGTGCTATGGAGGCCTCGAATACAGGGCAAAGGGGCGGGCCTTAACTCATCAGAAATTTAATGACCGCTGTTCAGAGTGCAGGAATACGAACATGAAGTAATCGAGACGTGTATCCGATGGGAACCCATAACATCATTACAAATGATGGACAGTATGATGATGTCGAATCCCAGCTGGCAATGTGCATTATTCATAATGCCGTTAAATACGGATAAGGCAATCTTGATGCTGTAAACAGGATTGTGATTTGTCTGAAAAGTGACTTCACGCCATTCCTGCGTCCAGGTTCATCGTTGATCACACATTAATGGCCCCCATATCAGTGATGCAGTTTTGAGGGTAATCAGAATTTTGGTATCCGCATACTGAGTCACCACCTGGATTGATGGTATGTTGTACCATTGGATACACGTCCCGGTCACCTCTTGTTTTCATTCCCGCCACTCTGAATACCAGCCATTACATTTCTGACGAGTTAAGGCCCATAGCTCTACCCTATGTTCAAGGCCTCGGAAGCGCAAAATTTAAGCAGGACAATGCACGACCGCAAATTGTCCCTATTGTCTGGACCTTCAGTGATGCCGAATGTATTCAACTGTTGCTCTGGCCAGCGCGTTCTCCTGATCTCGCACCAATGAAAATGACTGTTTAATCGTTGAAAAGCGACTGGCCACCCACCACTCACCAGTAACTTCGATCAATGAATTGTGGCATCGTGTTGAAACTTCATGAAGTGCTCTACCCGTACATGTCATCCAATCGCTGTTCGATTCAATGCCTAGGCAGATATGTGCTGTTATTACTCACAGAGGTCGCTGCTTTATGTACTGTTTTCTCAGTACATATTACTGCAAATATCCTGAAATTTTAACCAATTGTTCTTCTTACTATAATGTATGTGTCCAACAAATTTCATTCCGTTATTATCATTCCTTCTTGGTGTTGCATTTTCAATGTCGAGTAGTGTATTTAAAAAAGGTCAGAAAAAAAAATTAATTTTAGACGTTTCAACCAAATATGTCAAATTAGAAATTTTCTGAATTCTGTCACGGATCGCAGAACCTTACGCAGCGGGCCACATGCGGCCTGCGGGTTGGCCAACTTTGCAGTAGAACACTTGTTCATCAGTCAGCCCCTCTCAATCAACTAAATACGAAGAGGGTGTTGCATATACAACGGATGATATTATATAAACTAAAACATTTTCTTACCTTAAGTGAGACATACATTATGATAGAGAGTTCAACTTGTGGTTGAACACAAAGTTGAAAAAACTTAAAAAGCGCAGAACGAGCGTTCTTTTGTTTTTGTTGGGCTCCTCGACAAAGCCACTTTTAAATAAATAAATAAATAAGTAAAAATAGTTTTATGGATAATCAGTTGATGATTAAAGTTGCATATCACAATCACAATTTTTTAAAATAATGAAAATGCAAATAAGCGCCATTCGGATTTACAGTGACATAGAACATCTCCACGATTTTAAAACGATGAGAATCACACTAAAATGGAGAGAATGAAGCTTCAGATTCACGCTTAAAGGATGTTTGAACAGCAATAAAGAACAGGAAAAAAATGTTGCAACAAAAGAAAGAAGTTAACTATAGTATAGTATAACAGTTTCTTTATTTCTTTTTTCTACCTTCACTAGCAGGAAAAAAAATCTGGTCAGACGTGATTCATTTGTTTTAAACAATGTTAGTTTTAGCTCGCTTCTGATAAGTTTTAAAACATGCAATGTACAAGATATCAATTTAGCGTCGAAATGTACATATGTGTGGCGTCCTTCATATGTGTGAAGCATTGAAGGATTAAAACGGTCTATATCAGACCATTTTTCGTTTGGATGTATGTCGATGAATATCGAATGTCTAGATATTCGATGAATATCGAATGTCTAGATATTCGATGAATATCGAATAATACACTTACTACAAAAATATCATTCTTTCAGCGTCTAATGGGAATATTTTTACTGTCACTTTTTCGACGTCTTTAAGCTACGGGTCTGTTTTATAACTTCTAAACGTCTTATAAATTCGATTCGAATTTTCCATTTGGGTGTCCTTCATCATTTTTGCTTTCCCGTTCTAATGGATGTAACAGTCATCGGTGCATTTTCGGATTTCTGACCACACCCATGAACAAAATGCTCCTGGAGTGATTTTCACGTATGAAGAACAGAAAAGGGCGATCCATAACGAAGTCCACACTCCTGTTCGGCCTCGAACTCCGCGAGAAGACCGTTGCGGTGCCGGCCGCAGCTTCTGTCCCTTTCTCGTCGATGGCGACGAATGCTTTGTGGAACACTGCATGCACATCCAGCATCTTGGCCGTCGTGAAGCCGGTCAGGTTGAGGGCTCCCGTCGCCAAATCTCTCAGCCCCATTTTGAGGAGGGTCGGGGACAGCTGGTAGCTGTCCTCTATCTGAAATTTCGGCATCGCAACCACGACTTCTCTCGGAAACATCTCCTCCGAGAGACTGTTGAGTCTGGACTCTGTCAAAGAACTGATCAAGATTTGGACCCCGTGCACTTTGTTTTTGGGAAGCAGGACCACCAGGGTCAAAGAGCGCCCCAGGTAGGGCATTTCGAGAGCACTGCACTGGAGGTCGTCACTGGTGGCGTACAAAAAAGTGTCTCTCGTGCTCATCGTGTCGACGAGGATGTAGTCCAGGTGGGATACGAAAAAGGGCATGGGCTTGGTTGCTTGCGGAAGAAACGGCTGCAGCCAGGCTCCTTTGAAATACATGGTACTCGTGACGATGAACTGCGTGAAACTATGTATGCTGAGAGGTGGCAAAATTTCATTTATCTTATTTTTAGTTTCACGGCGTACCAGGTAATTGATGGCGAGGCGAGCCAACTCGGGACTCTGCCTGAAATCGACGTAAGCTAAATTGTCATCCAGGAACTGCATTAAGCAACTTCTGATTTTCACGTCTTTCTGCAGGAATAAGTTATTCACCATGGTGAAAGATGTGTAGGCCGACGTCCTTATTTTGGAAGTGAACCAGAGCTTCAGAGACTGGTAACAGTGGGCCACCAGATTCTTGTCCATGGCCTGGAGGCCGAGAATTCCTTCCAGCTCCTTCTCGGTCGATCCTCTCGATCCCAGAAACAGAAGGATCATGGAAGACCACACGCTGAAAGGGCTGAAAAAGGAATTGACCGAGGTGCTGTTGAGCGCTTGCATCATCCGGATGCTGAAGCGGTTGGAGGCTCGGAAGAACTTGTCCATGACCGACAGCAGCTTCTCCGCGGTCGGTGTAGGGTCCACGTCCTTGAAGCACTGCCCCGACAGACAGGTCGAGCCCACCAACAACAGGAGAATCTGGAAAATAAAAAAAAACAAACTCTGTCAAATAACATGGCTGTTGGGAGGTCCCCGTGTAAAAATAATTTTTATGCCAGTTTGCGTTATGTTTGACTCCATAATCATACAGAGTTAACTCGCCCACACAATGTTCCCTATTCATGAAGATAGATAGGTTTGTTAAAAAAATAAATAAATAAACATTTGCATATTTTTAATTCGGGATTTTCAAACAAATTCAACGTCAGCTTCAGGTATCTTGACGAAAAGCATTATAATAGATAATCAGATGGGCGTACAAAACCGGAAAAGAAGTATCCCAATTTTAAATATAAAATGAAGAAATACTTATACTTGAATAATTTTTTAAATCATGTGTACACAAATGATAACAAGTGATCGCCCCCTAAGAGCCATAAAAATTGAAACATCACTATATGACTAGAAAAATAGTGATAAGAATGAGCTCTAAATTAGGAAACCCCTATTTTGGATGAGGCTCGTTCTAAATGTGCAAACAATGATGCAGGTCATAAGTGGAAATCAGTTATCGTGCACATGTGTTAGATTAGGTTATTTTGCTGTCAAATCTCAAATGGACAAAATTTTAATTTGAAATCGCTAGAAACAAAATGGGCATAGATTTGATATCTGTTCGTCCTTGGCGTTTTGTGTATTTGGAGATCAAAAACGTAATACGAAAGCATATATGTCCGATGTATATTTCTGTAATACATATATATTGTACGAAATATCGTTTCATATTACTGATTGCTCTTTTAATGTACGTTTTTAAAATAACCATGTTTTTTTTAAAGGAGTTAAATATGCTCGCCAGGAAATTTAGCGATCTTTTATTATTATTATTATTATTATTATTTTCCGCCAAGGACGACAGAATTCAAATCTGTTCCTTTGAAATGAATCTCATTCTTTTGAACTGAAATGTTTATGTTTATAATCGAAAATGGAAGTCTGCCATTTTATTTTTCTAGAGCATTGAAATTTAAAATTTAAATTTTATGAATTTGACAGAAAAAATCTAACAGTGAGACGATTCGTAAAATCTATGCAACAGCTCGTAAAATCGAGTCACAAAGAAACTGCACGGTGCCTTAAAAATGCTTAGCACTTAAGAGTGAAATGGTCAGAACTTGGAGGGTTACTTAATTGGAGGGTTGCTGCAGATAGTAACTTATATAAAACTATACCCAAATATGGGGGTTAAAATCGGGAAATAATTTTCCTCGATGTTTAATATTAAACCAATTAATGTTTAATTAACGATTAACAATTAACGATCCAATTAGCGATTAACATAGGAAATTTTTGACGCGCGCTTTTTGTTTCCTAATTCAAAATTATTAAAAAATAATTGTAAGATAAAAAACTTTTTATAAACCATGTTTTTAATTTTTCTGTTGAATCATAGCTATAGAACTAACTACATTAGCACTTTATCAATGCGTATTGTGACGAAATTGTAAATAATTGTATTTATTTTTGTATACATTCTTTCAAAGAGGCTTCTATAAAGCAAACACTTTTTTTTAAATAAATACATATGCATTTATATATATATATATACACGTATAAATACGCGACAATCACAATCCCTCCCAACCATCCAGCCAAACACCACCACCCATCCTCCTTAATCGAGCATCTGCCCACCAACCTCCACCTTTTTTATTGTCTTTTATTTTTTATGTAATTTTTTTGGTAAAAAATACACAAATGCACTATTTTTTTGTTATTAATTAATGTAAACACCATAGACAAGGAAAGATGATTAAATCAAAAATACAATTTAATAATTGATTTACTAGAAATTTTGGATAACCATATACTCTAGCTTGAAAATAGATAGATTTAACATTTTTACTTTTATATTTATTAGAACAAAGATGTTTTCTTCTATAGAGGAAGTTAATCAGAATATTTTTATTGTTTTATGTAAACAAGATTTGTAATGAGTAAATAGATTAACTTTAGAAGAAAATTCTTTTCTATATCATAAATATAAAAATCTAAGTTTCCATTATCATTATATATTTTTAAATCTAGAAAATTTATTTCTTTGTTTATCATATGATTTTTAGTTAATAAAAGACTATGGGGATAATTATCTATGAAGGTGTTGGTATTACTATCATTAAAGTAAAAAACGATAATATCATCTATATATCTATAAAACATTAAGTCATTACTAATAGAGAAATTTCTTTCATAATGATAAAGATACAAATCAGATAATAAACTACTAGCAGAACCACCTTGTGGAATACCTTTAATACTTTGGAATATAGTATGATTGTACAGAATGAAATTATTATGTATTATGAAATGTAACAAAGTTTTAAAGTAATGAATCAATATTTTTTCTTTAATACTATGATAATGGTCATTAAAAAGAATTAACATAGTGTTATGTAAGTCATGAATGTCTATATTATTAAATAAATCATTAAAATCAATTGTACTAATGTTTGTAATATTTTTAAAATTTTTAATTCTATTTAAAAGTTGAAAACTGTTTTTTACACAATGCATATTGTCAGAGTTTAACGTTAAACTATAAATTTCTTTTAAAAGTTTTAATAGAAGGTTACAAGCAACAGTATTATATGCATTACAACCTATAGTAACAGTGCGAAATTTGACAGGAGTTTTACGAAATTTAGGAATAATAACTATATATGGATAGTTCAAATTTTTACATTTCAGTTTTAATAATTTATGAAAGCTGAGAATCATTTTATTATTAATTTCAGTGGTGAAGGTGGTTTGCTTAAAATTATTACTATTTAAAATAAAGTTGTCTAATATCTGTTTATAAAACGTTTTACAAATGATTGCATAGTTATTAGGTAATTTATCTATATAAGTAATAAAAAATTTATTTTGTAAAAGACTGATAGATTTATTTAAAGTTTGATTTCCTTCAATTTTAATAAATCTAGAATGAATAATAAGCTGATTTTTTAGAATATTTAAAGAATTAATCTTCCAAACATTAAAATATTCTAAAGGTTTGTTATAATCAATAACAATTTTATAAATAAATAAATCTAAATCTAGAGAAAACTGACTTAAAATATTATTTATGTTACATTTTGTAGAAAGTCTAAATTTAGTGCCATAATTCATTAACTATACTAAGATCACCAGAATTATATGTCCATGCGTGGTGTCAACATATTTTTTGTATTTAGGGTCACTACATTAACAAACAATATTGGAAGCAGGTGCATTTTTTGAAAAAATATTATAATTAAAAATTCGTCGGCCTATAGTAAGTGGATATTTAAAAGATTTGTAAATATTTACATTTTTATATATACAGGTTGATCAATTTAAAAGAGTACCTGTTGGTTTTTCTTATTACGTTTAAATGTGACGGATGTGGCAACTATTCTAACACTGAACTATAATTGTTTGAACCTTGTTTAAGTGTGGGAGACAATTTCCAACACTGTTGGACTGTTACAACTTTATTTGTGAGGTAAAACAGAAATGGAGACGCACAATTTTTTAAATCTCGTAATAATTTTATTTATGAAAAACAAAATTTAATTAATTTTTTTTTACATTATCATTCTACATTACATTATCATTATCATTATCATTTTTACATTATCATTTCATAGGCTTTTCCAGAGAAGTCCTGCAAATATCGATGAATTAAAACAGATCATAATTGAAGAAATCTCGTCAATAACACCAACAATGCTGTGAAGTGTGTCAAAAACCTGGTTCGACGTATTCATGTTTGCATTCGAAATGGTGGCGAACATTTTCAGTGAGGAATGATAATGTAAAAAAATTGAATTAAATTATGTTTTTCAAAAATAAAATTATTACAGGATTTAAAAAAATTGTGCGTCTCCATTTCTGTTTTACCTCACAAATAAAGTCGTTACAGTCCAGCAGTGTTGAAAAGTGTCTCCCATACTTAAACAAGGTTCAAACAATCATACTTCAGTGTTAGAATAGATGTCACATCCGTCAGATTTAAGGGTTATAAGAAAAACCCACTGGTACTCTTTTAAACTGATCACCCTGTATATTGCATAAACGTGTATTTTATTATTAAAGACTTTTTCTTAGGTTACATTCTCTGCATAAACCGCCTGCCGATTTCTGTCGAATTCGGGTTAAAAACAGAAAAAGGAGAAAATAAATTTTAAATATCAGTCCTATCGTTACAAATTCGGTACCAAATGAAAGGAGCGATTTTTCTGAATCCAGGGACGCAAACAGTTTTTTGACACAACAATGAGATCTTTTAAAATTAACTAAAGTATAAAATTTAGGTGGCAACACTTCATTTTTAATCTTTTCTATTTTTTTAGGGCGAACCAAGCTAACAGAAAAAGTTTTATATCTTATTTCCTTATTTTGGCATCAAATATTTCTTCCTTTCTCAATCCATTTTAAAATTAAAATGGGGTTTTTATTTAATGTCTTTTGATCCAGTCATCCGAATGAGCTATAAAATACGGCGTTAGCTACATTTTCCCCCCCTGAGTAATAAATGTGCCACTTTTAGTAGCTGTCGGTTGAACGGTATAGATTTGTATAGCGAACTAAACATCCAGGCAAAAAAAAACCAATCAACTTTGTATAAGACCTGTAAACTATGTGAAACAAGGGCAAGATCCAAACAAATGAAACTGAAATAACAATAAGAAGGAGCAGAGGCCACCACAGCTTAAGACGAGTGGAGCAGGTTAAACAAGCTTTACGGGAACCTGACATTCTCCCAAAACCTCTACAAGACGATATGATAAAAAAGAAAAGATTCAAATGAAAATTTTTCATCTTATCAGATGAAATATATATATATATATAAATGATAGATATCGTAATAAAATTTAATCTTAAAATTTAGCAATTAATAGATACAATATATATATTTATCCCAGCTGTTAAATGGACGGACCTTTTTTAAAAATGTATATTTTTTATATTTTATTTTAAAGCTGTAAAATACGAATTTTCGATATGTGAATTTTTTTCATTTTGTAATTTCAAAATAAAATATTAAAAATTAAAACAATACGTTTTTTTAAAAAGGTCTGTTGGGAATTTTCTGAATGTGGAAACAGAATTTAAAAATATGTATTAGTTAATAAGTTATCTGTAAAGAAAAATTTCCCCATAACATTGGCTCGGGCTTCCGGCGACGGTGAGTGAAGAGGACCGTCAAGCATGTGAGGATGAAAAACCAAATTTGCCGTTAGCAACAGAAATTGTCAATGAACCCGACGACTTATTAGCGGGGGCACAATCCATTTAATTAGCAAAGAATAGAATAATGGAACTACAGGCAATCAGGTGGTTTTTCACTTGGGAAATGGGCTTGTAGCCACCCAAAGCACTCTCCGAAACTCCTGATGAGGAGAAAGCTGATTGCGCAGTGCATTTCTTTGACAAAAAATAAAAAATAAATTAAAGAGTTCTAGGGTTGTTCTGGAATTTGAGTGAAGACACTCTTCAAGTTAGAACAGTAGCTGATCAGAAAATTCACACGAAGAGGCAACTGCTCAAATCCCCTAGGAATTATTTCACCATCCACTATCATTCTAAAATTACTTTTACAAGAATTATGGAAACAAAAAACAACCTGGGATCAGCCGATCCACCCAGATATTTTACAGGAATGGAAAATGTTTTGTCACGAACTGCATGAATTTAAATCTATGTCAATTCCCCGCTATTTAGGTTTAAATGCTACTGACAGTAAAGTTGAGATTCGCGGTTTCTGTGATGCCTCTTCAAAGGCGTATGCTGCAGTAGCCAACTTAAAGATCATCACCAATAAAATACATATATCTTTAATTGCTTCTAAAACAAGAGTCGCGCCCATAAAGGAAATTACACTACCAAAAGTGGAATTGTGTGGAGCCTTACCATTAGCCGAATTAGTTATCACCATTCAAAAATCTCTTACATTTATTCATTCAACCTACTTGTATACTGGCTCCTCTGTAGCATTAAACTGGATAAATAATCCTCCGAATAAAGGCAATCAATTTGTAGCTCATAGAGCAACTAAAATAAGATCTCTTACCAGCTTAGAGCCAGAACTGATTGGTGTCAAGCGCCAGAATGGCTTTAAAACTTTGAAATACCCCACATGCATATCTCACGTACGGTAGCAGTTCAGGAACAAACTATTGACACAGAGTTCTAAAATTTTGAAATACATCAGCAAGTAATAAAATATCAGTTTTTACATATCTACAAAAAAGACACTTAAAATGTACAAAAAAGCCAAGCTCAAAGAAAGAGAATTGATTAAAGTTGTGTCTAAAAAGGGTGTGATATCAAATTCCCAAGCTTACATTCAAATACTTATTTAATATTCCCTTTTAACTAAATTTTCACATGTGAATCAAGTGCCTTATGATATGTTGATAGAAATCCTTTTTTCATGTACTAAATACATCATAGCGTATTTCTGAAAAATATTATTATTTTTATTTATGTATGATGGGCTTGGCGGCCATCTTTCAAAGTTTTACGTTAGTTTGAATTCTATAAATCTCATCAATTATAGGATGAGTTGGTTGATTGGTTGGTTAATTGAGTTTTATATCGCACTAGTGCTGCGCAATGAGAAATAATTATAGGATGGGAGGATGGGAGTGCGCCAAACTTAACACTGTTAAAACTTAAATTGATTCAACTTGTGTGCTTAACGTGGCTTTTGCGATGTTTTTAATGCATTTTTTTTCTTTTTTAATCTGAATATTTCAACCCCTGTTGAATGGAATAACCATATTATTTTTACGAGATATTTATTCCAAGAAGCTAAATTCAAATTGGGTAAATATAACGGGGGGTGGAAGCTTCTATGCTTCCCCCCCCCCTCTCTTTCATGTTTTTACGTTAATTTAAATTTTTATATTCTTTATTCCCGGCATTTATAGGATGGAAGTGCACTTAATACTAAATAATTATAAGAAATCATGTTATCGAAATATTTCCGTCTCTGCTGAATAGAATAGCAAAATTAATTTTATATGAGATATATTTTAAGAAACTTCTTTCAAATTGTGTGAATGTTTATTCATTACTTGAAAGATGGCCGCCAAGCCCATCATACATAAATAAAAATAATAATATTTTTCAGAAATACGCTATGATGTATTTAGTACATGAAAAAAGGATTTCTATCAACATATCATAAGGCACTTGATTCACATGTGAAAATTTAGTTAAAAGGGAATATTAAATAAGTATTTGAATGTAAGCTTGGGAATTTGATATCACACCCTTTTTAGACACAACTTTAATCAATTCTCTTTCTTTGAGCTTGGCTTTTTTGTACATTTTAAGTGTCTTTTTTGTAGATATCATTTATTTTTTTTTAAATAGTTTTTATATTTACTGGAATTAACCTGATACTTTACATCAGATATGTCCTGGATTTCAACTCAGCTTTCGTGCGATGTTGTTCTTTGCATTAAACTGTATTACAAAGTTTTCTTTGCATTAAACTTTCCATAATTCTGGTTGCTAGACATTATCCATGGGTTTTCTATGCAGACTAGTATGTCGTGTCCATCACAAAACTTTCTTCTACATTTTCCTATACATATTAACTCAGCACAAATTATTTATTATTTTTTCCATTATGAATGCTGAATATTATCAACTCAGAGAGGTATTGTTGCACAAAATGTCCAACGGAAGTAAATTTTTACCATGCAGATGGCATCCTTTCAGTTAAAAAAAAAAAAAATTGTAGTATATGAGCTCCACTTATCGGCCGATAGGCATCGAGATTGAATCAGCATAATGTCTCATAATGGCCTTTTCACATATTAAGTTTTGTTTCATTATATGCAACAGAACCTTTCCTTAAATTGCGAAAATCGCTGTATAGCAGCGCCACATGTTGAGATATTGGTACAAAAGTTGATAAGCACTATAATTTGTAACAATGTAAATTTATTTGTAAATTTATGCAATTCCATGTATTAGTTACTCAGATATAGCCTTCTCTGAAATTGCGGCAATCACTGTATAGCAGCACCATGTTGAGCAATTGACACCAAATATTGATAAACGCTGTTATACATCAAGGTTCAATTGCATATAAATTTATATGTAATTCTGAGCAGTAGCTCCTGATATCTAGTTGGAACAAAACTTTCGCCACACACATAGAACACACACACGCAAATAGAAATTTTCGAAAAATAGTCAAATTGTTTTCAGGATCTCTTACAACGTGTAAATCCATTAAAAACCGAAAGTCGAAATTCATTTCAATAAAATGACAAGCGAAGCGAGCAAAGCCTGCTAGTATACTATATAGAAGGAAGTAGAAATCTTTATGCATCATAATTATCATTTCCAGATTGAATTGAAGGATATCAAAATTGGATACTATATCGTGTACCGACTTTCTTATTCTAAGGTATGAAAAATATTAAAAAATCAGCAATTCAAGCTATAGATTTGAAACAAATGTTATTCAAAAATGTATTCATTTCTGTTTTCAGGGATATAAAATTTAAAATTGTACAAAATAATAAAAGCAAAGATTCTTTGGTTAAAAACATAACTTACATATAAAAAGAAAAAGCAGCTCAATTTGAAATTAATATTTTTCGGGTAAACTGAGATGAAGCAATTTCATATTTGGCGATTTATGTCTCTTTGGCGATATTTAACAGTTTTTCAGCAATTAAGATAGGAAATTTTGATTTTTAAAAGGTAAATTTTATAAAAGTTCCTAGATTAAGTAATTGTCTATCTGAAAAACCAGTTTTCAAAGAATTCTGCACATTTATGAATTCTCTAGCTTGTTTTAAAAAAAAATTTCTTGAAGAAGAAATTTTTTCAAAAAGTTGTCAAAACATCTAATTTTACGCTAAATTGAAAATGCTCCCATTTTTTTACTTATTAACTTAGAAAGTTCGTTTTTATCTCAAATTAAAGATCTCGTTGATACGAATATTTTACTTTTTGTTTCATTTTACTGCGATATTTTGTTCGTCCAATATTTAAAACTTTACGGAAAAAAAATTTGCCGATTTAACATGGGAAAGTTGGTTTCTGTATAATAAGCATTTAACGATCTTGGGTTATTTCTGTCGATTTTATTATTGGCGCGTTCTGCTTTGTGTTAGTGGTAGTTTGTTTGTTTTGCTTTTCTCTGAGCTTGGCTTGGCAAAACGACCGTTTCTGCTTGATAAATCATGATAATCAACCAGTGTCTTCATATTGAACTTGTTCCAGATAGTTTTGGCATGTTCATAAGTCTTCATCAGAAATAGTTTCTTCAGTCAAAGCATTACAAAAGGCAGAAGGCGGAGGTAATTGAGTTTCCACAAATTTACTAAAACAGGTGAAGTAGTCATATGGATAGACACCTTTCCGTGTTAGTAAATCTAAGGACGTGTTAACAGGAAAATTCTCTTTTAAAATAGTAAACTGCGAGGGATTTTTACAAGTTTTTCTAAGGATGTTGGAAGAAATTTAAATGAATCTAAGAAAATCAGTTGAACAGGATATCCAGATTTTTTTAATCTAAAGGTAATATAATTTTCTAGGGTCGTGGCAATAACTCCTATTTGATGATCTTTATATTTCCCAAGTTTCGTCATAATATGCTGGCCATCATAATTTTTCAAATTGTGAAATATAAAAATCATCAAATAGAAGTTATTGCTACGACCCTAGAAAATTATATTACCTTAAGATTAAAAAAATCTGGATATCCTATTCAACTGATTTTCTTAGATTCATTTCAATATCTTCCAACATCCTTAGAAAAACTTGTAAAAATCCATCGCAGTTTACTATTTTAAAAGAGAATTTTCCTTTTAACACGTCCTTAGATTTACTAACACGGAAAGGTGTCTATGACTGCTTCACCTGTTTTAGTAAATTTGTGGAAACTCAATTACCTCCGCCTTCTGCCTTTTATAATGCTTTGACTAAAGAAACTATTTCTGATGAAGACTATGAACATGCCAAAACTATCTGGAACAAGTTCAATATGAAGACACTGGGTGATTATCATGATTTATATGTAAAAACCGATATTTTATTACTTGCGGATGTATTTCAAAATCTTAGAACTTTGTGCCAACAATACTATGAAATTCATTGTGCACACCTTTTTACTACTTCCGGATTTGAATGGAAAGCCTGTTTAAAATTGACTGAGACACCCTTGGAGCTGTTAACAGATATCGATATGCTACTGTTAATAGAAAAAGGGATACGATGTGGAATTAGTATGATTAGCAGAAGATTGGTTAGAGCAAACAACCCTTATATGAACGACTATAACTCAAATGAGCCTAATAGTTATATAATGTACTGGGATTCCAATAACCTCTATGGTTGGGCTATGTTCCAGTACTTACTTGCCCTATGGGAAGTTCACATGGATCGATACAGATAGTGTAAATGAATATTGGATTTTATCTCTTCGAGATGATTCCGATATCGGTTACATATTTGAAGTTTATCTTGATTACCCCCAACACCTTCACCATACACATAACGATTACCTACTTGCACCCGAAAGATTAACTTTAACAGAAGAAATGTTGTCACCTTATGCTAAAAGTATGCTTCAAAATAGAAAATATGTTGGAACACCAAAATTAATACCTAATTTGAATAGTAAGAAAAATTATGTTGTGCATTACCGAAACCTAAAACTGTATGTACAATTAGGATAGAAAATTACTGCAATACATAAAGGCTTTTAGTTCAAGCAAGCTCCTTGGCTGGAAAAATATAGATTATTTAATACAAATAAAAGAAAACAAGTCACATCTACATTCGAAAAGGACTTTTTTAAACTCTTAAACAATAGTGTGTATGGGAAAACCATAGAAAATTTACGAAAATGACGAAATATAGAGCTTTGCAGCAACACTTCTAAAAAACAAATTATTAATGTATAATTTTCATTATAATTACATAAAACCTATACATAACGATCAAGCTGTGCTGTTATTTACTGATACAGACTCTCTAACATATCACATTACTACTAATGACATTTATAAAGACACAAAATAATTTAGAGGTGCGGCCCGAAGGCCACATGCAGCCCAGTAGCCATCAATTTGCGGCCCGCAGAATGACCAACATTATAGATCGCATAAATCATCAGCAGGAGCGAAAAATTAAAAAAGAGATAAAATATTTTATTTTTTGCACTCGCAAAACTGACATTTATAAAAACTTTTCTTTTTTCTTGCGGGGGGGGGGGGTGTGAAAATGTTAAATTCTATACATATTTCTCAATAATGTAGCCCACAACAGGTTTCTTAAATTTTTAATGGAAAAATTACGGAATAATCTATTGGTGATTAAACACTCAAAAATGTAACGATCAGTAAATAAAAGCTCCTTCTCCATTTTTTTTTTTTTTTAAATCTGTCTCCAAAACATAATTATATGTATTAAAATTAATGATGAAATAATGTAAATGATGAAGTAATGATTTAATGTAAATTTATAGTAATAATTAATTTCCATTTAAAAAATAATAATAATAATAAAAACTTCAAATGTACAGTTAGTTGAATTTATTTCTGTCTGGTGACATAAAAAAGAAAAAAAGACTGATTGATGCTTATTTATTTTGTAGAACTTATAAAAACACAGACCGCAATAATGATGGGGATCATTTATGATTTATGGGGTCACAAACAGAAATGACGCAGCTGCTAAAAGAATGTATAGGACACAATTTTATAGCAGGCATAACTGACAAAACATTCAGATGATTTTATCTGGTGAGAATGGACCATTTTGTGCTTCAAAATGACCACCAAGATTTTCAGTGGTTGCAAATGTACTAGAGTTGCATTCGCAAAAATATAAGACATACGAAAGGAGGCTGAAAAGTTCCTAGCTTTGCACCCAGTGAGTTGAAATAGAAGAATAAATTTGGTGGCAAATAAAAGCTAAAGGTCTTAGTATTATAAATGTACAAATCATTCCGATTTGTACAATTTTTTTTAATCTGTACACAAATGTTTGAATTCTGACAAGAAGAAAAAACAAATTGAAACATTTTGAAGTTTTAAAGAACTTTCTGTCTAAGTTAGTGACACATTTACGATCCTCAGACAAAGGAGCAATCAAAAGAATAGGGCTACAGAGATTCCTGCAGCTAAAGAAGTTCCACACTCAGAAATCGGACAAAAAAGTCTTGGCGTCCATTACAACGATAGTGCACCTGATGATAGTGTGCCTCTATCTATCTATCTCTATATATTTATTACACAGCGAATATATCTGCATAGTTTAATTCTTTTATATTATCTTGCTCGTGGCCCTTCATGTACCAGTCAACAGCGAGAGTGGCCCTCCAGCCAAAAAGGTTGTGCACCCTTAAAATAATTCATCCATCTTTGATTTTACTGCTAATCCTCAAGATCATCTTCTCTTTTCAACAGAAAACATATTTAAAAGCAATATGAAAGTTTAAAGAAGAATTGAGTGGTGAAATAGCTTTGGAATTTGTAGGACTGAAGGACTTGACTGAAGACTTAATTCTATCAAATCAAGTAAAAGCGAAAAAAAAGAGAGCCAAAGGTGCATCCACTCAGGTTGTTCGACATAAAATTAGTCATGAAGTCTATTTACGGTGTTTAGAACAACAGAAAACAAGCATAGAAAAACAATTAAAAATCGGTCAAGAAAATCACAAACTGTATACAATCCACCAAAATAAAATCAGTCTAAGTCCCTTTGATGACAAACGATGCATTGCTGAAGATGGGGTAACGAGCTTAGCATACGTATATTGCGAAATTGTTCAAGATTTAATATTGCAAACTTAATTATATTGAATGAAATTATATGTATATAATATACTAATTATTATGAAGTAATGTTAACATATTACATGGATATTTAGAAAATACTTGTAAAAGTTGTAAAAATGTTTAAATACATTAAGATTTTATACTATAAACTTAGTTATATTTGATGAAATTGTATGTATATGTTACCGTACCGCTAATGTGCAGAAATCACTTAATCTGCAGATTAGCCAGGTAATCTGCACATTAATTAGGGCGATCCGTTAAAGTGAGGAAAATTGTTTCATTTCTCGAACTATCTGGATAATCTGCAGATTACCGACTAGACACTTGTTAATCTGCACATTACCTACTTGGCACTCGTTAAAGTGAAAATAAGATCTCTGGTGTTGTAATTTTACAGCACGCTGTGTTGTATTTGCTTTATTCATCAAAAAATAAATAAATAAATAAATAAATAAAATAAAAAGATTAGTTTTCTTTTCTTTTTTCTCTTTCTTTACTTATTTTAATCAGTATGTGTTTTAATTTTTGTCTTTTAAAGTTATATTTGTTTTATTTTTTTAATCTTTTTTATTCTGTCAATATAAGTTTGAAGATGTTATGCATTTTTAATATGAAATATAATATCTTTAACACGTTCAGCACCATGTCAGCCATCGGTAGCTGTGGCTGACACTGAACTTTCCGTTTAGGTCACGTCAGCCACCAGTGGCTGACAGTGTGAAATAGGATATAAAGCTAAAAAAAATATTACATAGTTTTAAGTAAGTACTGACGATTTATTCAAAATTTACTTAATTTTTATTTATTACATTGAGGCATTTTAATGGATTTTATTGAAACATAACACGTCTTCTAAGCAGCGCGCGTTGCCTTAAGAATTTGCGTGGCGCTCAACGTGTTAATAGCTTTCAATAAATTCTGTTTTATAAATGAATGTTAGAATTGTAATACAGCAAAGATTTCTTTTCAAAATAAAAATATTTAACCATTTAAATGAACAAAAAAAAAAAAAAAAAAAAAAAAAAATCTGGAGTGACTCCACTTGACTTTCCCAACATTGAGTCATTAACAGTTTTGTAGATAAAGTAAAGAAAGAGGAGTTGTTAAACAAACAAAAGAGAGAAAACCATAATAGAGTGTTTGAGTATTTTTCTCCATATATTATACGATGTTTTATTGAACGCTACTGAACTTTGAGCCCATAGATCATAACGATAAAGAATTTTTCGTTGTGTCCCTGCAAAAACCTACGTATGCTAGATTCACCAAAATGCTTATAGTTAGTGCAACAGTGTTTACAATATTCATATATATTTTCAGTTCCATTGAATAAGGCGTTTAGATGCTATCGCACTTTTAAAAATTGGGTTCCATAGGCCATAATGATAAAGAATTTTTCTTTGTGTTCCTGTAAAAGAACTGTAAATGCTCAATTCACCGAAATCTATACAGTCGGTGCAACTGTGACCTATAACATGTGTACAAATTTTTTGCTCAGATTAATAAAGCGTTTAGACGCTATCGCACTTTTAAAAATTTGGCCCCATAGGCCATAATGATAAAGAAATTTTCTTGGTGTCCCTGTAAAAAAAAAAACTATATGAGCTAGATTCACCAAAATCAATAGTGTTCGAACTATGGTGATTTACAATATACGTACCAACTTTCAGCTTATTCGAACAAAGCGTTTAGACGCTAGCGTGTTCACTCACAGACATACACACATACATACACACACACATACACACCCACATCATCGCAAAAATAGTGAAAACGGACTCAGGGGACCTCGAAACGTATAGAAACATCAAAATCTCAAATTCGGATTTTTGCCATGATTACAATACTTTCCTCAATAAAAAGGAAAGTTCGGAAAGTAAAAAAATGTTTTTTTAACAACTTATATTGCTATTACTATTTTTGAAAAAAAAAATATGCACTAATTTTTAATTCGCTAAAGAAATATTAAATTAGACAAATCAGAAGCATTATTTAAGAAGTACTTAAAATAATTTAAAAATTGCTTTAATATTTTTTAGAACGCATGAAAATTAAAATGACAGTTTTCCAATGCTTTATTAAACTATATTTTGCAGCATACAATATATCTGTACAAGTTTAACAAATATATTAATTTTACAATATATGTTTAAAAAAAAAAAAAAAAAAAAACTTTATTAACACATTTTATGTGATAAACTACAACGAAATTATCTGAAAAAGCGAACAAAATTAAAAAAAAAATCTGGAGTGACTCCACTCGACTTTCCGAACATTGTGTAATTAACAATTTTGTAGACAAAGTAAAGAAAGAGCAGTTGTTAAACAAACAAAAGGGAGAAAACCATAATAGAGTGTTTGAGTATTTTTCTCCATATATTACACGATGTTTTATTTAACGCTACTGATCTTTGAGCCCATAGATCATAATGATAAAGAATTTTTCGTTGTGTCCCTGTAAAAACCTATAAATGCTAGATTCACCAAAATGCTTATAGTGAGTGCAACAGTGATTTATAATATTCATATAAATTTTCAGCTCAATTGAATAAGGCGTTTAAATGCTATCGCACTTTTAAAAATTGGGTCCCATAGGCCACAATGATAAAGATTTTTTCGTTGTGTCCCTGTAAAAAAAACTGTAAGTGCTAGATTCACCAAAATCTATACAGTGTGTGCAACTGTGACCTATAACATGTGTACAATTTTTTTGTTTATATTAATAAGGCGTTTAGACGCTATCACACTTTTAAAAATTTGGCCCCATTAGCCATAATGATAAAGAATTTTTCTTTATGTCCCTGTAAGAAAACTATAAGTCCTAGATTCTCCAAAATCTATACAGGTTGAGTATCTGTGACCTATAATATGTGTATAAATTTTTTGCTCAATTGAATAAGGCGTTTAGATGCTATCGCACTTTTAAGATTTTGGTCCCATAGGCCGTAATGATAAAGAATTTTTCTTTGTGTCCTTGTAAAAAAACTATAAGTGCTAGATTCACCAAATTCTATAGGGTTCGTACTATGGTGATTTACAATATACGTACTAACTTTCAGCTTATTCGAACAAAGCGTTCAGACGCTAGCGTGTTCACTCACAGACATACACACATAGATACACACATACACACATACATACACACATACATACACACACACATACATACATCATCGCAAAAATAGTGAAAACGGACTCATTGGACCTTGAAACGTATAGAAACATCAAAATCTCAAATTCGGATTTTTGACATGATTACAATACTTTCCTCACTATAGTGTTCGGAAAGTAATAAAATAAGAAACAAACAAACAAACAAAAAAAAACTAGTATGTTGTGGCCACCACAAGACTTTCTTCTATATTTTCCTATACATATGCAATCAGTAACAATATTAAAAAAAAAAAAATATATATATATATATATATATATACACTAAGCGACAAAAAAAAAAGCCGCACTTGGATGTTTTCCTTTTCGCCTTCTACAACCGTCAATTTTATCGTTTAAAAAGCAAATTTTCGAACAGATTTTACTATGTTGTCATCCACATACACTTTATCTTTGAGTCCAGTGTGAAAAACAAAATGCAATTGTCAGGAAAATCGTAATTTTAGAATTTATTTCAAAAATGGTAAGAATAAGGCAGTTAACGATGCCACAAAAAGTATTAATTTTTGAATGAAAATCAAAAAATATTTTCATACGTGAGATGGCAAAATAATTAAATGTTAACGGAATATTGGTAAAAGGGTTTTCAGCAAGATATAAAAGTTTTTGGTCGTTTAAACTGGAAATTTGGTATTAGGTGGCCACACTGCACATCCAAGTGAGATGATCGTAAGTTAAAAAGCCATTGCTTATAAAATCGGTTTGTATTACATTTAGAACATATAAAAGCTTCAGAAAAAGTGTTTAGTAGCATAATTTCTTTAACTACAGTACAACAACTATTAAACAAAGCAGATTTAAATGACAGAAAATTTGAAAAAATTCCATTCTTAGTGAAGAGAAGTAGGAAAGCAAGACCTCAGATGGCTAAAAAAACTAAAAAATGATTAGTTAATTATTGGGCTGAACTGGTTCTCTCTGATGAGTCAAGTTTAACTTATTTCGAGCTAAATCAAACAAGCAGATCTGACAACGAAAATATGACCGACTTAATGAAAATCACATTTTTAAAACAGTGACACATTCTCCGTACATTATGGTACGGAGGTGCATAACTTTTCAAACATTCGAGAAAATTGTTATATTCAAGGGATCAATTAACTCGAAATAAAACACAATCTGCATAAAAGTGGTGCCTGGCCGACTATTTTCGGGGTATCTTGGACATTTCCGTAAACAGCATTTGAAGATAATAAGGCACCTTACTACACGGCGTCAGTGGTAAGTTTATTCAATTCAAATTGTCAAAAATTCTTATACATTCCCATGAGAACCTATAATTTTGTAAGTAATCATATCTTTTTTCACTTTAAGTTAAATACTACGAAGGATATTAGTAGAATTTCTTCTTTACCAGACATGGAAATAGTCAAAATCGTGATCCGCTCGAAAACGTTTCGTTTATAAAAAGGCGGGGGAGAGGGGAGGGGATTCGAAATTTGCAGCCTATAACTCTGCCAGAACTAGAAAGAATAATTTGTGATATTTGGCACATTGAAATTTCTGAGATTTATATTAAAACACTGTATAAAACTATGCCATTGCGCATTAAATGCAGTGATTCCATATAAAGGTGGAATTAACCCAATGCAAAATACATATTTTTAACAAAAAATTGCTTAGATCTAACAAATAAATAGTTTTATTTCATATATTAAAATATAACTTGTTTATTTCATATAATAAATCATAATAGAAAGCAAAGTATATGGTTATTGCATTATATTAAAAAAAAAAGTTTTATGCAGATTTTTAAAAAGTATTTCGTAAAGTGCAATAAAGCGAATTATTAAATCTAAAATAGACATAGGTATCATTTCATACCTTTGGTATTACGCAAACAAGACAATTTTATTTGTTTCAAACATTAATTTTAAAGATATTACAAATAAAAAAGGTATAAGTCATTTTTTCTGCAGTGCGGCTTTTTTTTTTTTTTTTTTTTTTTTGTCGCTTAGTGTATATTTTTTTGTTAAAAGTAAAAAAAAATCGATAACTTTGTTTTAAATTATCACAGATCTATAGTTCAACCATTCGTTTTAAAGGTATTCACGAGATCTTTCGAAAGATACCCATCTTCAAAATTTACCCCTCCCCTCCTACCCGGAGTACTTTCCCCCATGGGGGGAAGCAATGCCCCCACATGCACAGAAATTTTTCCTTAGTTAACTATTACTATTATCAATAACTCATATTAATTTTACAATCACAAGTTAAAAATAACTCTCATTATGTACATTTATACGAAATTTTGTCCCATACTGTCATGTTAAAAATTTAGAAAACATGAGATCACAGCGCCACCTGTTGAGCGATGGATCCCCAAATGTAATCATCACCAGTTTATGTCAGGGACCAACTAAATACCAAGTTTGGTTAATTTTCGGTTTAAAAAAAAAAAAAAATTTCTAAGGTTTTTTTTTTTCGTTAAAGTAAAAAAAATCGATAACTTTGTTAAAATTGTCACAGATTTACGGTTCAACTATTCGTTTTAAAGGTATTGACGAGACCTTTCGAAAGATACCTATCTTGAAACTTTGCACCCCTGGGAGGGGTACTTCCCCCCCAGAGGGGGAACCGATGCCCCCACATGCACAAAATTTTTTTCCTAGTTAACTATTACTATTATCAACGAGACCTTTCAAAAGATACCCATCTTGAAAATTTACTTCCGGGGGGGGGTACTTCCCCCCCATCCCCAGAGGGGGAACCGATGCCCACACATGCACATTTTTTTCCCTAGTTAACTACTACTATTATCAATAATTCATATTAATTTTACAATCACAAGTTTAAAATAACTCTCATTATGCCCATTTATACGAAATTTTGTCCTATACTGCCATGTTAAAAGTTTGCATAAAATGCGATCACAGCGCCACCTGTTGAGCAATTGACCTCCAAATCTAATCAGCACCGGTTTATGTCAGGGTGCAACTAAATACCGTTTGGTTAAATTCCATTCATTGGTTCGTGAGATACAGCGTCTACAGAAAACTGATACAGACAGACAGACATTTTCTAAAAACTATTAATTCGTGTTCTGGACATCCCTAAACAATTAAATCCATCAAAAAAAGGAGGTCGAAAATTTTCATGAATCCAATACTTTCTCTATATTACATATAGAAGAAAGTAAAAAGGTAATGAAATGCTAAAATTGCACAAAAATTTCATATTAAGTATTTATTAAATAATAATGTCACAATAATTTTCAGAGTTAAAGTTTTTTTTTTTTTTTCAATAAGTAATAGTAATTTAAATCAATTTTAAAATAAATTAGTTTTAAAAAGTTATGGTTTAATAGTTTTATTTCGGGAGGAAAAAATTACTGTGTTGTAAATTTAATATTTATAGTTCAAAATGGAGTTTCACGAGAAAGAGATTTTAATTAAGATTAGATTTCATTAATAAAATGGAGACCCTTATCAAACTGATATTGACAGAATTAAAAAAGAGAAGAAATAAAATCAAAATTAAAACAATCATAACTTACTTATTACTTTAAATTTTGTGTTCGTCATAATAAGAAACCTAATCATGGCTTCGATTCACCACATTTTGCGTTTACCGTTTATCATAGCGGAGCGGAAGGGTTAAAAGTTGATTCTAATGAAAAATTGATTGTAATGATAGAAATTCCTCAAAGTACATTACAGAAGAGCCTGCAATTTACAAATTTTAAACAAATTTAAACATAAACTAAATGTTTGAAGCTCATTCGCGTATCTGTATCACATGACTGTTTGACGTCATAGTGAATGTAAAAAAACTAAGGCTCGAAACAAATATTTGAACTTTAACGGTACAGAAACCGCTAATGTGCAGATTATCTAGTTAAAATGCGAAAAACTCTTGATTCCGCCCTTTAACGGGTCATTTTAGTTAATCTGCAGATTAATTAGGTAATCTACACATTAACGGCTTTCGAGCTTTAACTGTAACATATGCACTAATTATTGAGATGTCAACTTACTAGATGGATATTTGGAAGATACTTGTAAATAATGTAAAATAGCGTAAGATTTAATACTGTGAACTTACAAGGGAGGATCACCAACTGTTCAAAAAGTATTTATTCATGTTATATATCCTCTTAAAGCTCTAACTGAACTGATAATAAAAATACCCATCTTATGGGCAAATGCGCTGCCTAGCGTGAGTTATTCTCAATTAAAATTTGTAAATTGCAGGCTCTTTTGTAATGTACTTTGAAGAATTTCTATCATTAGAATCAATTTTAGTTCCCCATCATACTATAGGATTGGGAACTTAGGTAATCGTGAAAATTTTCGACCTCGGTTTTTTTACTTTTTTACACGTTTTCAGGTGTGAGGAATCCGAAAATGACAAAATTTCTATGGTGTCTGTCTGTAGGGTGTCTGTTAGTCTGTTAGTGTGTTAGTCTGTTAGTGGGTCAGTCCGTTAGTTTGTTAGTCTGTGTACACGATATCTCAAGAACAAATTGTCGCAGAGATGTCAGATCAGTTTTAAAATATTACTTTCGACACTGGCAATAACCCTATTCATTTGCAACATTCGAATTTAAAAACTTCGTAAGTTATTAGAAATTTACGATTTTCTTAACATGGGAGAATAGGACAAAAATTCACTTAAACGTGCATTAAATGGAAACTTTTTACTGTAAAACAGTCAGACCAGTTTTAAAATATCAGTTTTGATGCCGGAAGGAACATCAGTAACTATAAATAGGCTACTTTGAAAATTTCGCAAGTTATTGGAAATTTACGAATTTCTTAACATGTCAGAATAGAGCAAAATTTCACAAAAACTTTAATCTTGAGGGTTATTTTCATCGTAAAGGTGTCAAACCACTTTCGAAATATTATTTAGGATACTGGCATGGATATCATAGACTATGATTTTTCCAATTAAAAAAAATTCGTAAGTTATTTGGAATTTACGATTTCCTTAACATGTCAGAATAAGGCAAAATTGAGCATAAACTTCCATTTTGAGGATCCTAAATACACTAGACAACTTCAAAATTAAGTTTATGATATTTGTTTGAACATGATTGAATACAAATATTCTACTAGGAAATTTTCGTAAATTATTCGTAATTTACGATTTTATCAACATAGCGAAATTGTAAATTTTTCATATAAATATGAATTTTGAGGTTTATTGCAATGGAAATAGTAGCATGAAAACTAAACAACAGAAATGACCCTGATAAAATAAATTAATAGATTAGAATAAGAAAAATATATCGAAGTGAACGGTGGATAGCGTATTAGGCGGGGATTTCATTCTGTCACTGTATCAAGCTTTTGTCAAATTCATTTCTTTTAACATGATTATAATATGTCTCGCACTAGAAATTTATGAGGACATAAATAGGATGGGGAACTGAGCAGAGTCCACCTATGCCAACTAGTTTATTTTAATAGATTCTCGTGCTAATTATGACTATTTATATTGTTAGTAAAGTATTTTATTATGTGTTTAATAATTTTTTGTGACAGCATTAAATTTATAAATCCTGTACTTTATATAGGTAGCCATGAGTAAAATATTTGCAATCAGAAAGATTTTCCTGTACATCAACAAAATCAGTATTTTGGATACTTACATTGCATGGGGAACAAAAAAATAAAAATAAATAAATAAATAAATATAATAATAATGCACTAACATAGTAATAAGCGGAAAAATAAATTTCTACTTTAAAAAAAATAATAATTATATTATTACCTACAATATATTTTAATGAAAAGGAATACATAAAGTAATAGTTTTCTTCATTACTATAAAAATTACAATAGCTTCTTTTTTACTTTAATTACTCTTTATATATATATATATATATACTTTACATACAGTTTAGCATGTATAAATTTATTGTACTTTACATGTAATAACATATATAAATGTATATTTATTTATTTATTTTTCAATGGCGCGGTACTTGCAAATGAGCGTTTGACTGTGAGGTCGGTGAACTGATAACCATTTGTGAAGGAGTACCCAATGGACGGCCATCGCCACCCCTTACAGGGATTAACAAACCCATGCTTTATCCAGGATTCGAGCCCGGCCCTATTGTGAGGGAGTTAGGGACGCTAACCACCACACTATACGGGCGACCTTTACTAATAATATATACAATGGTTTTTAGAATGAGAATCTTTTACAAAACTGATTATAATGATAGAAACTATACGAAGTACATTGTTTAAGAATCTCTAATTTAAAAACTCTAATTGAGAATAACTCGCGCTAGGGGGCACATTTGTCGATAAGATGAATATTTTTGTTGTCAGCTCAGTAAGACCTTTCAGATGATATACTATAATATGTATAAATACCTTTTGAACAGTTGGTGACCCTTCCTTGTTAGTTATATTTGATGAAATTATGTGTACCTATAATACTTATTATGATGTAATGTAACTTATTTGATGAACAATACTTATAAATATTGCAAAAAAGATGATGAAATACATTAAGATTTAATACTATAAACCAGGGTTGGGTTTCTTCCGGAAGAAACCAGTTTCTTCCAGGACAGTGGAAGAAACTGGAAAAAACCGGAAGAAATGGAAGAAACCGGAAGAAATGGAAGAAACCAACCAAAGGACAAAACATATGTTCAAAATTAAAATTTATGAACTATATAAACTCAACGCATAAATATAATGTTAAATCTAAACTATAATCTAATTAATATTAAAAATATTTTTAGAAAATAAGTTATTTGATAACAAATATTAAATACATACAAGTGATGGGTTTTTACTTTTCAATGCTAATATTTTTATAACTTTTTGCACAGATACTATCTCATATTATTATATATTCAAACAGTACAAGTGATAATAATTACAGAATTTTTAGCCATAAAATATTTGTGATTTTTTTTTTTTTTTTTTTTTTTTTTTTTTTTTAAGGATACAATTTTTTGTATAAACTCGAAGCTGGTACCCAATGAACTGTATCAATAAGTAAGATACCTCTACTTTTAAATTCTCCTGCAAGTTCTCTAGGATAAAAAAAAAAAGAAAGAAAACTATAGTTTGTATTTATCTATTTTAAGTTGAAAAATAAAGTGCAGTAATGAGCCTAAAAAACATTTCATTTGTTTTACAGTCAACTCCCCCTAACTCTCAAAAGTTTTGTCCAGATGTTGTGCGGATTATAAGAATTTGCAGATTAGAGATCATTGCCTTTGTTCACAGTTTTCTTTTGCAGATACGAAGTCAGTTATTATTAAATCTTAAATAGACATCAAAATGGAAAGACAATTTCTAATAAATTTTAGAATAAAACATTTCTTCAATATTAATAAAACTAATCTATCACATTCATATATGATAGTAAATAACTTAAGCATATTCAAATGTACGTATAAAATGTAAACAAACATATTTAAAATACGAAACAAAGTATTTTTGAAAGTTTGGAAATAATATTCATCACTGATTAATTCTGTTAAAACATTGATGTAATAGTGATTTGTTAGGAGCACTAGTCTGTATGAATTGCAGGATAATAAATAAAAGAATATTACTTCCCCATCCCTGCCAATTGTGTTTCAAAGCAAGAATTAAACCAAAAATTTGATTTAAAAAAAAAGGAGAAATGTGAATTTTTTTAAAATATGACATGTGAATTTCTTTCATATTAAAAAAATCAATTACGGATTAGAAGGATTTAATATTATTTCCGAGATTATAAATCTGCAGATTAGAGGGAGTTGACCGTACTGCATATGACTGTAAGGAAAATAAAGTTTTTGATGACATTTTGTAATACAATACAGTAATTATTGAACACTGGTTCTTTTAATTAATTGGATCTTTGTTAAGAGTTGTTTTATCAGAAAGTATAAGCAAGTGATCCAAACTATTATTTATTACCAGTTAAAGAAATAAAATTGTCTAAATTATAAAACAATACACTGTTTAAATTGAAATTTATTTTTTTACTGGATTTTGAGTATTTTGGAACGTGATCATCAGATAAGGAAGATCACTTCGGTAAAAATCCCATAATTATTAATTAAATATGTAATTAAATTTTTATAGATATAATTAAAGTTACTTAAAGTTCTTTATAATATAAATGTATCCATTGTATCTTACAAATCTGCAATTTATTGGATAAATTTTTAAGAAAAACAGTTTCTTCCACTTGGAAGAAACCTATTTCTTCCGGCCGGTTTTTTCCATGGTTTTTTCCGCGGTTTTTTCCACCTTGGAAGAAACTTGCCAACCCTGCTATAAACTTAGTTATATTGGATGAAATTGTATGTATATACTAATTATCGAGATGTCAACTTACTAGATGGATATTTAGAAAATACTTGTAAAGAATGTAAAATTGCTTAAGATTTAATACAAGATTAAAGATTTAATACTTCAATATAGTTGATGAAATTATGTGTACATATAATGCTTATTATGATGCAATGTAACTTATTAGACGGATATTTAGAAAATTCTTGTAAAAATTGTGAAAATGGTTCACGTTTAATGCTGTAAATTTAGTTACGTTTGGTGAATTTATGTGTATAATACTTTTTATGATGTGATGATAACTTACTAGATGAATAATACTTGTAAATATTGTTATAATAAAGTTTTTCAATTAACTGCAAACTGTGTCTGTTTTATTTCTAAGTTACTATTTTTTAGAATGTGTGTGAATTTTATTGAAATAGGATAAAAAAAAAAGAAAAAGAAAGAAGAAGAAGAAGGGAAAAAATGAATTTACAAATTTTATTTAAAAGATGAAAGAAGAAGAGGGAAAAATGATTATTACAAAATTAATTTTTTCAAAAGAAGAAATAAATATATAATTTTATTAAAATGAAAATTATTTCATAAAAATATTTTATATTAAAACCATGGAAAGTAATTCAAATTAAGTATTACAAACTTTTTCAACTAGCATTAAGTGCAAGTTGTAAGAAAATCCCGATTATTTCATTAAACGATATTTAAAACACTAAAATAGGATGCAATATCTAAATCTGTATGACCATAGAAGGTTACTTTCAAGCTAATATTATACGAAAAGGTAGTAGTGATTGGGGATGTTGCGTTCTATTAGCACATCGTGCCTCTTGCACCTCTGCAGGTGAACGAACATTATATCACTACTGAGGAATTAAAAAAAATTGAAATAGAGGGAGGGATTTAAGGGTGATGAATCGATTGCGCATGCTTTCGACGCTGTAAAATTAATAGAAGTGGAAATGAGTGAGGGCGAGGGGGAGGCAGACAGTTAATAATTTTATGGAACTAGGGCTTTTTCACTAGATTTTTGATGGTGGGAAACGGTTGCGCATACTTTCAAAGTTGTAAAATGGATGAAGTCGGGGCAGATATCTAAAATTTTTAAAATGGAGCCACGGCCTACTACTCCGATTCAAAAAATTAGAATAATGTAAAAAAGAATGAGTTTGATGTTGCTAACGCGTCAATTTGCATACTGCGTCCAGGAAAAAATATTTTAAAAGTATCTAATTATCTTCAGAGCATTTATAAATATAACATAAATATTTATTTTTATCTGATATATTAATAATTAACTATTTAAAAAATATTAGAATAATTCAAAGAAATAGAATACCTCGATAGCATGGTTCAAAAAATTAGAATATTCAAATTTTTCTTATAAGTTGAGAGAACGGCTGCGGGATTAACATCTGTGGGACTATAAAATGTGCTCCGTTGAAAATGAAAAGTCGTTTGGCATTTGATTGTAGCGTAGTATTTGCTTAATATGGGACGAAAGAGCGATTTATCTGAGGCTGTGAAATATCGTATTGTGTACTTGCACGAAATAGGAAAAACACAACTTTTTATAGCAAAAGAAGTGAAATGCTCTCAAGCAAGTGTGAGTAGAGTTTTGAGAGAATATTCTAATAATAAATGTTTTCAAAATAAACACTTTAAAAGTGGTCGAAAGCCAGTAACTTCAAGAAGAGATGAAAGGCAATTGAAAAAGATTGTGAAGAAACATCGTTTTCGGAGTGTGAGATATGTGCATAGAAAATGGAAAGAAATGGGTATAAATGTCTCCAAATCTACAACACTACGACGACTTCGCAAATTAGGTTTTAGATCACGTGTGCCTAAGATAAAGCCATTCTTATCATCTAAGCAAAGGGCTGCTAGAGTTAAATGGTGTAAACAAAGGCTATTTTGGGATCACGACGATTGGAAAAAGATACTTTTCAGCGATGAAAGTGTGTTTTGTGTGTCTCACGGAAATCAAGGTATACGTGTCTGGAGACTCAAACATGAAGCTTATAAGAAAGAATGTTTAAAACGTTCGTTTAAATTTGCGACCTCTGTTATGGTATGGGGCTGCATGACTGCTGAAGGCCCAGGCAGGTTGTGTATTGTTTCCACAACAGTCAATTCAGAAGTCTATCAAGAAATTCTTGAACATTTCATGATTCCTTCAGCTGAGGATTTATGTGATGACGACTTCTTGTTTCAGCAAGATTCAGCTTCTCCCCACACTTCCAAATCAACAACTAAATGGCTCAAAGAGAAGGACATACCTGTACTCCCTTGGCCTGCAAACTCACCCGATCTAAATCCTATCGAGAATTTGTGGGGAATTATGAAGAAACGACTTCAAGAAGTTGCGCCTAGAGACAAAAAAGAACTTATTTCTAGTATAAAGAGCATATGGGCGAATTTGGATAAAAAAGATTGTGAACCTTTAGTTAAAAACATGCCAAAACGTTTAAGAGCTGTCATTAAAGCTAAGGGTGATGCAACAAAGTACTGATTAGCACGTAAAAATACTTAGAGTTTAAATTATGTTCAATATATTTTCATTATTCTAATTTTTTGAACCATGTTAGAAAGTATTCTAATATTTTGAATTTTTTGTTGTTAGCTGATTTAAATATATTTTCTATTTCATTGTAATGTGTTTACATTTTTATAATCTGCAAAATATGCAGATTCATATTATAGTACTTTATATTTGATATTGTTGATTATTTATTTGATAAATTCGATTTTCATTTCCCTTGACCATATTTCTTTTCATTATTCTAATTTTTTGAATCGGAGTAGTAGAAGAATTTTTTTTTTTTTTTTTTTTTTTTTTTTTTGGGGGGGGGGACCGAATACGCTTACTTTCGATAATGTGCTACAAAGGTGTCCAGGCAGTGGGTTGGTTGGTTGGTTTTTACTTCGCACAAGTGCTGCGCAATAGGCAATTGGCGACGGTCTGGGACTCACCCCTAGAGGTGGTCCGGAGACATGCCATCACAATTTTGATCCTCCACCCCAGGCAGTGTGGACCTGGACTTCGCGTAGTGCGTGCGGGCGATGCTGCCGAAGGCAACGGCGACTCAGACTACTCATTGTTACAAATATTTGTTTAGGCGGAAAGAAATCCTTTGAATAAAGTCGTCTGCTGCTCAGGGCCACAAAGGAGCACACATAAAATCTTGTCCGAAACTCTTCATTGAACTGAGGTAAAAATTAGACATCATCATCTACCTTTTTACAACTGATCTACATACAAGGCCAGGCAGCACCGGTTTGAGTCGAGAACGGCCCTGAGTGACGTCACTCTGCAGAAAGTAGGTCAAGTACCCGGAAGAGAAGAAATTCCTCGCTTTCTGAAAATATCGAGGAGCATCGTTTGTTCGAGGTTCGAGTTCGAGGGACGGGGCATAACAAAACACCTCAGCCATTTCCAATGCAAACTATCCTTTCAAATCCACAACAGCCGAAGAATTTTAAAATGGAGTATTTATCGTGAAATACGAACGTTTCGTAATGAACGATTTAACAATCGTTTAGAAATCGCTGATAAATTTAAATCAGTTGAGAAAGAAATCATAACAGGGGGTTGGACCTACCCTACAGTGGGTGTTTAATCTTGGGGTATTCAATACTTAAAGTGGAAAAATATAACATGTATGCAGGATGAAACCGAAACGCATAGGTTAACATATTTTTGATTTGAAAATAAAAGAAACAAAAACAAAAATCAGTGGCGGCTCGTGGTGGCAGGAGCTGCAGAGCTGCAGCCCCCCCCCCCCCCCAAAAAAAAAAATAAAATAAAAAATAAAATAAAAAAAAAAAATAAAATAAAATAAAATAATTAAAAAAAATAAAATAAAAATATATCTTTATATATATATTCGAAGTAACAATTTTGTAACATATAATATTTAAAAATAATAATATTTTTATATTATATAGTATTATGCATATAGAACATATTACTTTACTTCGTTAGAAAGAAAAATTATCAAAAGACTGCAAAAAACTCAATGAGTTTTAATTGTAATAGCCTCTCTAAAGATCGGAAAGGGGCTACTCTTCATGCAGCTCCTGAAAAAAGGGCTTTCTTTAGGGAAAAGATAGTGAAAGCCCGTTTTCTCTACCAGTTTCGACCATAGATTAGATATAGTAATTCCTATGGATCTATTTCCGGACCCCCTCTAGGGGTGTGTCCCAGACTGTCGCCAATTCCCCATCTGCGCAGCACAGTGCGACGTAAAACCCAACCAACCTATAGATCTGATCTATCATCCACATGTTAACGAGCAAAGATTTTTTATGCCTAAAAAAATTTTTGGCATCAGCCATTAGAGAGTATAAACCTCGGAAATAGAACAGAATGTTGATGAATTTTCAAAATGTCGAAATATTGCGTAGCTTTTAATTGTTCTAATAAATATATGAAAAGAAACGGGATAAGTTTTCATAAGTTTATTGTATTTGACTAAATTAGGAAAAATATAATTTTTATAATCAGTTGCTATGTTATTATAATGGTTTAAATACTGTTTTAATATTTAATGGAATACTTTTTTTAAAAGTTCGATATTTTTTAAGATTTTACATTAGTAAATAATATAGAATTTTCAAAATTCTTAAAAAAAAAAAAAAAAAAAAAAAAAAGTTAGCTGCGGCGCAAGTAAAGAACATTAGTTTTAGAAAGAATGAAAATTGAATTTCAAACTGTATCTGGAGTTTTCATTCACCTTTAGTACATAAATTTAAATTTTATTTGCTAAATTATCCGGGGAAAGATTAGAGAGTCTTTCCCTGAGTAAAAATGAATCACTTTTTCCCCCTCGATGATCAATCTATGTCTTATTACTATGTCTATGGCTTCGACCCTATGAAACACAGTCCGACCTCATAAGGGATTTTCGGTAATGCTGAAAAAGAGTATTCCCTTTCTAATCTCCCTTTTTTAGCACAGTTTTTGATGCGATAATACTTTACGCGATGGGACAGATAAAAAGTTCTTGTTATCTATGAGAACCGTATTATTTTTCATTTTTGTTTTAAATTTCACAGTGAATAATTTTTACTTTCCGAACACTCTAGTGAGGAAAGTATTGTAATCATGTCAAAAATCCGAATTTGAGATTTGTATGTTTTTATACGTTTCGAGGTCCACTGAGTCCGTTTTCACTATTTTTACGATGATATATGTGCGTGTGTGTGTGTATGTCTGTGAGTGAACACGCTAGCGTCTAAACGCTTTGCTCGAATGAGCTGAAAGTGGGTACGTATATTGTAAGTCAGCATAGTACGAACCCTATAGATTTTGGTGAATCTAGCACTTATAGTTTTTTTACAGGGACACCAGGAAAAATTCTTTATCATTATGACCTACGGGACCCAATTTTTAAAAGTGCGATAGCCTCTAAACGCCTTATTCAATGGAGCTGAAAATTTATATGAATGTTATAAATCACTGTTGCACTCACTATAGGCATTTTGGTGATATAAGCATTTATAGGTTTTTACAGGGACACAACGAAAAACTCTTTATCGTTATGATGTATGGGCTCAAAGTTCAGTAGCGTTAAATATAAAACATCGTGTACTATAGGGAGAAAAATACTCAAACACTTTATTATGGTTTTCTCTCTTTCGTTTGTTTAACAACGCCTCTTTCTTTACTTTATCTACAAAACTGTTCATGACTCGATGTTCGGAATGTCGAGTGGAGTTACTCCAGATTTAAAAAAAAAAAAAAAAAAAAAAATTCTCTTACGAAATTTTGTCTCATACCTTTCCCATTGGAAAATTTGAAAAATGAATGAAACTAGTAAATAAATAATGGCATGCCACCTGTCGGATGAATTTGTATCAGTAACTGATAAGCACTCACTCCTTTATGTGAAAGTGCAACTCGATATAAAATATTACATGCAATTCTGCGCGTTAGTTCCTGAACTAGAACTGTTACAACATTTTCGTCACATTCTAAAAAGACACCTTCTAAAAAGTGATCCCATCCTGTTTTAGCGTGACATTCGATCTATCATTCGTGTTTCGAGAGTTACGGTTTTAGACCTCTGAAACCGGTGTCAATCCAGGGAATACTGGAAATTGAAAATCTGTACGAATCCAACAGAATATAGGAGAAGCAGAAGAAGAAAAAAGATTGCCATCGCGAGGTATTTTTTTATGAGCAAAGCTTATAAAAAGAGAAATAGCAAAATGTGACTTACTTGTAGGACATTCATAATTTGTGGTCGAGCTGACCGACTGCTTTTCTTCATTATTTTGAATTATTTCTTTTGCGGGGAAAGCCTGTTGCGTGTGAAACTCGTTAACCTCATGGGAACGAAATACTCGTTACCATTATTCCAGGATCACTATGCTGGCGAAGTCATGTCCTTGGGGGCTTTTGTTTGTCCCCGGCGAAAGCAAACAACAGCTGGAATGACTATTAATCACACGATTAATGGAGTAGAGTCTAAAATATGTAATTTACATTATTTTAATAGAAACGCACTTATTCAGAGCTGGGTTATCGCTCAGGCCCACGCTGCAAATGCAGTTCCCGCCGCTTATTAAAATCACATTCGTCCCGAGGCAAAATGATTTTATGAAGCGGCTGATTTTTATATCCGGCGAACGTTCCAGTACTCAAGGAAAAGGTTTTACTTCTTAAATTCGGAAAGAAATTTCAAAAGGTAACGAATATTGGAAGTTATAAACAATATTAATTAATTTTTGATAAATAATTAATTATTCCTCCGATATAAGTAAATTAAACGCATTCCAAATTTCCATGCGCTTTCCTTCGAAGAAAATCATCATTATTTTACCAAAAGTTCACGCTTTTCTTATAAATTTAAAATATTTCCGTTTGAACCTCTTAATTTATAGCTATTTCAAAATAAGAACTAGAAATTGTCTTTTAACATGTAAAAATTAAAAAGATATACATACCATTTACAAATCAAATCAAATCAAATTTGTAACATATTACTGCGCTAGAATACGTTCCTTGAAATTGTTACGGAGATAAGTTATGGGGCATGTTTAATTTGTAACTATGATGGAAGTGTAAAATTTTCAACAATGAGCGATAACGGGTACTTTAATTTCTTATTTAAAAAAAAAAAAAAAAAAAAAAATCACAATGTAAATAAAAAAAAATCTGGAGTGACTCCACTCGACTTTCCGAACATTGAGTCATTAACAGTTTTGTAGATAAAGTAAAGAAAGAGGACTTGTTAAACAAATAAAAGAGAGAAAACCATAATAGAGTGTTTGAGTATTTTTCTCCATCTATTACACGTTGTTTTATTGAACGCTACTGAACTTTGAGCCCATAGATCATAATGATAAAGAAATTTTCGTTGTGTCCTTGTAAAAACCTATAAATGCTAAATTCACCAAAATGCTTATAGTTAGTGCAACAGTGATTTATAATACTCATATAAATTTTCAGCTCAATTCAATAAGGCGTTTAGATGCTATCGTACTTTTAAAAATTTAGTCCCATAGGCCATAATGATAAAGAATTTTTCTTTGTGTCCCTGTCAAAAAACTGTAAGTGCTAGATTCACCAAAATCTATAGGGTTCGTACTATGGTGACTTACAATATGCGTACCAACTTTCAGGTTAATTAAAGAAAGCGTTTAGACGCTAGCGTGTTCACTCACAGACATACACACATACACACACACATACATACATCATCGTAAAAATAGTGAAAACGGACTCGGGGGACCTCGAAACGTATAGAAACATCAAAATCTCGAATTCGGATTTTTGACATGATTACAATACTTTCCTCACTATAGTGTTCAGAAAGTAAAAAAATTAGTGCATAAATGATAATTTTGGCTGCTGAGGAGATTTTTTTTGTGTTTATTAATCGGCGATGCTGATTTTATTAAGCGGCGGTTTCAACAATAGTTTGTATTGATTTGATTCCGGCCTTGGCAACTTGATCAGATTAAGCGGCTGATTTTATTAACCAGTGATTTTTTTAAGCGGCGGTTACTGTATTTCCAAACGACTTTTGAAAAACGATTTCGTTTTGAATAAAATTTTAAATAGTCACACAAAATCCAAAATCTATCTCGATTTTCATTCGTCAGTAAGGCTGACCCACTCCATGTTTTTAAGTTTCTAAAGACACATGCAAGGAAGCTGTTTTCATTTGAAGAATACAAATAATTAAATACGTAAATCGAAACTCACAGAACTGTAAATAAATATAGATATTCAACCCTTCTTAAGCCTCTGCTCCTTTTTACTTTCCGAACACTATAGTGAGGAAAGTATTGTAATCATGTCAAAAATCCGAATTGGAGATTTTGATGTTTCTATACGTTTCGAGGTCCCCTGAGTCCGTCTCCACTATTTTTACGATGATGTGTGTATGTGTGTGTGTATGTGTGCATGTATGTATGTATGTGTGTGAGTGAACACGCTAGCGTCTAAACGCTTTCTTCGAATAAGCTGAAAGTGGGTACGCATATTGTAAGTCACCCTAGTACGAACCCTATCGATTTGGGTGAATCTAGCACTTATAGTTTTTTTACAGGGACACAAAGAAAAATTCTTTATCATTATGGCCTATGGGACCAAAATCTTAAAAGTGCGATAGCATCTAAACACCTTATTCAATTGAGCAAAAAATTTATACACATATTAAAGGTCACAGATACTCAATCTGTATAGATTTTGGAAAATCTAGCACTTATAGTTTTTTTACAGGGACACAAAGAAAAATTCTTTATCATTATGACCTATGGGGCCAAATTTCTAAAAGTGTGATAGCGTCTAAACGCCTTATTAATATGAGCAAAAAAATTGTACACAGATTATAGGTCACAGATACTCAATCTGTATAGATTTTGGTTAATCTAGCACTTACAGTTTTTTTACAGGGACACAAAGAAAAATTCTTTATCATTATGATCTATGGGCTCAAAGCTCAGTAGCGTTCAATAAAACATCGGGTAATATAGGGAGAAAAACACTCTATTATGGTTTTCTCTCTTTTTTTTTTGTTTAACAACTCCTCTTTTTTTACTTTATCTACAAAACTGTTAATTACTCAATGCTCGGAAAGTCGAGTGGAGTCACTCAGTGGCGGATCTAAGGGGGGGGGGGGGGACTAGGGGGCTGAACCCCCCCCCCCCCAAAAAAAAAAAAAAAAAAAAAAAACACTGACATTCACCACTAAATATTGCAATTGTAAATTTTTATTTTGTCTAGAATAACATTTTGAAAAATCTCAGCCCCCCCAAAAGTCAAGTTCTGGATCCGCCACTGGAGTCATTCCAGATTTTTTCTTCTATTACTCGACTACCGTAGGAAGTGGAAGTATTGTATCCGGTCCGAAAATTCGATATCGAATTTTCACCTGATTTACATGTTTTAAGGTCTCTGAGTCCAAAAAAGTAGTTCGGGGCAATGAGTCAGTGTGTGTGTGTGTATGATTGTGCTGCTAGGCTGGAGTTTACAAGAAGGCTCTATCTCAGCTTCTGTGTTATATAAATGAACCAAGCTTGTGATATATATATATTATGGAAAATTATGCTTATGCAGTTTAGGTGTATGAGCTGATGGCGCTGCTATTACCTTCCAATTGAGAAAGATTGCACCCAATTTATGCATAAAAAAAATCTGGTGTGAAACAACCACACGACTTCCATTACCCACTATTACACGCATTATAGGAACTTTTCGGAGATAATGTTATCAGAAGATATAAAATTGACCTAATGAAACAGACACCTAAAAATTTTCCGGTACGAGAAAATTAGTACACGTGTCATAAAACCGAGTTTACACACCGATTTTTTATTTTTATTATTATTATTATTTTTTTTTAAGAAAAAGAAATGAAAAGAGAATTTTAGAGTTTATTTATTTATTTAAACGCCAATTTCCGAGATCTAAAACGGATCTATCTGATCAGGATGATTATTCATTTTCCTGCGATAACCAAGTAAAACACCAGAAAGGATATCTAAAATGGGTTTATATAACAATTTTCAAGAAAATCGTTAGAGCCATTTTTGAGATACCGACTTTTACCAAAGCTTTGCATAATTAATGGTTGACCAGAAAACGACAATTACATGCGAAAGGATATTTAAAAGAGGGTTAATAGGGCCAGTTTGAAAAAAAAAGCCTATCCATTTTCCTGAGCTAACCAACTATATCATTCAAAAGGACATCTAATAGAGTGTTTATACAGCAATTTTGAAGAAAATCGTTAGAGAGATACTTTTTAAATGATTAAAAAAAAAAAATCAAAGCAGTCATTGGGGACTGCCGATGGAAATGAAAACTAAGTAACTTGTGAATTGTATCGTCGAGCTATTAGATTATTATTTTCGATTTGTAAAGAAGTGTTTATGATCTGTATTATAGGATTCGGCACGCTATTTGTAGCTACCCAAATTAAATGAACTAAGCTTATATTAGATAAAAATATTGATTGCTTATGAAAATATTTTAATCAGTAGCTGAGATACAAAAGCAAACTCATTCAGGACACCTCAAAACGTGTAAATCAGCTGAAATCTCGAATTCCACTTTCGATAATATAAATTCGTAAAAAATATATTTCTTCTCATGGAAAACCTTCGCTGACGATGACGCGAGTTTCATGATTTTTGTTCACCCAAAAGTGCTCAACGCGCCTAAAGAAGTTTTCACTTAAAAAAAAAAAAAAAAAAAAAAATTAAAATTAAATTAATTATAAAAAATTTTAAAATAAAAAAAAATAAGTCTCCTAAAGGTTTGTTTTTTAGCACTTTCCAATAAACTTAAAAAAATTTTATGATTTCGACTTGTCGCTTGTCAGTCTATCTATCTGTTCATCTGTCCACACTCTAAAGTGCGTAAACACTTTGATTTTCTTCTTATCAATATATTTATTTAATTACTTTCCGAACACTAGAGAGAGGGAAGTATTGTAATCATGTCAAAAATCCGAATTCGACATTTTGATGTTTCTATACGTTTCGAGCTCCCCCGAGTCTGTTTCCACTATTTTTACGATGATGTATGTATATGTGTGTGAGTGAACACGCTAGCGTCTGAACGTTTTGCTCGAATGAGATGTAAGTTGGTACGTATATTGTAAGTCACCCTAGTACGAACCCTATAGATTTTGGTGAATCTAGCACTTATAGTTTCTTTACAGGGACGCAAAGAAAAATTCCTTATCATTATGGCCTATGGGGCCAAATTTTGGAAAGTGCGATAGCCTCTAAACGCCTTATTCAATGGAGCTGAAAATTTATATGAATATTATAAATCACTGTTGACTCACTATAAGCATTTTGGTGAATCTAGCATTTACAGGTTTTTACAGGGACACGACGAAAAATTCTTTATCATTAGGATCTATGGGCTTAAAGTTCAGTAACGTTCAATAAAACATCGTGTAATATCGGGAGAAAAATATTCAAACACTCTGTTATGGTTTTCTCTCTTTTGTTCGTTTAACAACTCCTCTTTCTTTACTTTATCTACAAAACTGTTAATGACTCAATGTTCGGAAAGTCGAGTGGAGTCATTCCAGATTTTTTCACTTTCGCGTGAACGCCTTTGAAAATGGTATCTGTAGCATGACTATGGATGTATACGGATGCATAACTATGTATTGTATATAGGAATGCATAGAATATGAATGCATTGCGTTCTAAAAGAGATACATTTTCATAAATCCTATTCAAATACCTTTATACTACACAAATCACATGATATATGATGTAGTATGTGGAATCGACATATACTTATGCACACACGCACAAGAAGGAAATATCTGGAGTGACTCCACTCGACTTTCCGAACATTGAGTCATTAACGGTTTTACAGATAAAGTAAAGTAAGAGGAGTTGTTAAACAAACAAAAGAGAGAAAACCATAATAGAGTGTTTGAGTGTTTTTCTCCATATAGTACACGACGTTTAACGCTGCTGAACATTGAGCCCATAGATCATAATGATAAAGAATTTTTCGTCGTGTCCCTGTAAAAACCTATAAATGCTTATAGTTAGTGCAACAGTGTCTTATAATACTCATATAAACTTTCAGCTATATTGAATAAGGCGTTTAGATGCTATCGCGCTTTAAATAATTTCACCCAATAGGCCGTAATGATACAGAATTATTTGTTGTGTCCTTGTAAAAAAAACTAGAAGTGCTAGACTCACCAAAACCTATATAGATCGTGAAACTGTGACATACAATATGTGTATATATTTTTTTTTTTCATTTGAATAAGGCAATTACACGCTATCGCACTTTTTAAAATTGGGTCCCATAGGCCGTAATGATAAAGAATTTTTCTTTGTGTCTCTGTAAAAACACTATAAGTGCTAGATTCACCAAACTCTATGTAGTTCATGCAACTATTACCTATAATATGTGTATAAATTATTTTCTCTGTTTAATAAGGCGTTTTGACGCTATCGCACTTTTTAAAATTTGGTCCCATAGGCCATAATGGTAAGGAATTTTTCTTTGCGTCCCCGTATAAAAACTATAAGTGCCAGATTCTCCAAAATTTATACAAATTGAGTAACTGTGACCTATAATGTGTGTATAAATTTTCAGCTCAATTGAATAAGGCGTTTAGATGCTTCAGATTTTGGTCCCATAGACCATAATGATAAAGAATTTTTCTTTGTGCCCCTGTAAAAAAAACTATAAGTGCCAGATTCACCAAAATCAATAGGGTTCGTTCTATGGTGACTTCCAACATGCGTACCAACTTACAGCTCATTCGAACAAAGCGTTTAGACGCTAGCGTGTTCACACACACATACATACATCATCGTAAAAATAGCGAATACGGACTCAGGGGACCTCAAAACATATAGAAACACCAAAATCTCGAATTCGGATTTTTGACATGATTACAATATTACTCGCTATAGTGTTCGGAAAGTAAAAAAAAATCCTCTAGGGGAAATACGATTTACAGGCCACACAAAAATATTCAGATACATAAAAAAATGGGATTGTAAAGTTCTGCAATTGCATTTATACTAGGCTTTATTAATACTTTCCACAAATGATTATTAATTCATCAAAATTATCTGTCTGTCTTGGTGTTAGTTTCTCCGTCCGCATACTCATTTCCATTAGTAATTATTATTTAAAGAATATCTTAAAACTAATTTATGTTATACATCTTCAGTATGACAAGTTTTGTATTAAATCAAGCACAACTGGTTTTGAGGAGATTCACAAAAAATTTGAAATGCGTTACGGTCTATGAGAAGTGTATTTTTAAATCATAATTTAATATCTTTATACTAGAAACAACAAAACAAAATTAATAAGTAATTTTTTTTTATATATATAAAATTATTATTATTTTTTAAATAAGGCATGATTTTGGTTAGCTTGGTTTACAGAGTACCAAAAAGTTGTTTTGAATCATTGTTGTTTCGATTGATGAGATATTAGGGAAAATATTCCAACATCAATGCTCAATTTCATTAAGTAGTACACATTTCACACGGTGCGAATGCACAATTTAGACGATATACTATACAGAGCTACATAAAAACAATCTTTATAACGTTTTCTCTTTAGAAATAAAACTTAAAAAAATCTTTTTTTTGAATTCTTTACTGCAGAGCTAAAAGAAAATGTACATTTGTAGGTTTGTTTTTTGCGACACTATACTACAAAGTCAATCACTGTTCGAGGTGAGAGCTACACAAAAGAATTTTTTTTTTTTTTTTTTTAAAGAAGGAAAAAGGTATAGAAATATTTTTTGTGTAATTTTTTTCTTCTTAATTAAAAACAAAATGTTTTTTAGTGTATCATCATTGAGGCAAAAAATATAGAGAGAGAGATATTGAAAATTAAACAATATAGTGGGTAAATACAGTTGAAATGTTTTTCTAATCAATGAAAACTGCATTATTTTTCATTCATGTTCAGTCGGGTTTAAGCCAGATTTGAGTAGGCTAATTTTGTATTTTGCGCCCCCCCCCCCCCCCCAATATTTATTGTTCGCTACGGCCCTCAGACAGACACACAGACCAACCGCTATGTTTCTAACAAACATGTTTTATGTATCTTTGGATTCAGGGGACCTCAAAACGTATAAATATAACTAAAACTCAATTTTAAAAAATTGATCCCAAAACAATATTTTCTCTACTCTATATATATTCTCTACTCTCTATACATAAATAATTATAAGATAAAAAAAAAAAAAAAAAAAACTTTTTATATACCATGTTTTTAAATTTTCTGATGAATCATTCATAAAATACGCGAGGATAAAAAATAATATTTAAGCAATATTTAAGCACGTGGACTCAGTTCAGTGAAATAATAATAATAGTGAAGAAAAAAAAAAAGTTGGTTTTAAAAATAAAATATTACTCCTTTCAGAACAACGTATATTAGCATCGTGAACTACATTAGCACTTACCAATGCGTATGAAATTTTTAAAGTGATAATGACGTCAATTTTTGTGAGATGCATATTTTAACTTTTTATAATTTTTTAACGTTCAAGTTGAATTAAATGTATTTATTTTTATGTCGAAAGAAAATTAACTCTTTTTTTTTTTTTTTTTTGCCACAATTAAATTACAGCTAATATTTTAATGGTTATTTTACCATGTTTTTATTAACTTCGATTCTTGTTTGTTTGTTTGTTCGGTACAAATCTTGCAATCGAATTTTAACTTCCCTACTAGCTAGACATTTGAAACTTTCACAATAGCTCACAACCCGATGACAACATACTACTTCGAAGTCCGATTTTCGAATTTTTGATTAGTTTTCTTATGATTAATTAAAATATGAAAATAATAACATCCGAATACCTTATAAATAGCCATTAAAATATTAGATTTAATTTAATTGTTGCCATATAATAATAATTACGAGTTCATTTTCTTTCGACCTAAAAATAAATACATTTAATGAAACGTGAGCGTTAAAAAATTGTAAAAAGTTAAATGATGCATCTCACAAAAATGGACGTCATTATCACTTTAAAGATTTCATACGCATTGATAAAGTGCTAATGTAGTTAGTTCTATAGCTACGATTCAACAGAAAACTTAAAAACATGGTTTATAAAATTTTTTTATCTTGTAATTATTATTGCTATTAGGAGCTTATTATTTTCATATTTTAATTAATTAAAAGAGAACTATTCGAAAATCTGACTTCAGTATTGTGTTGTCACCGGGTTCTGAGCTACTGTGAAAGTTTCAAATGTCTAGCTAGCAGGGAAGTTAGTTAAAAATATATAGCAAGATTTGTACCAGAAAAACAAACAAGAATAGAAGTCAGAAAAAAAATAACTGAAAATATTAGAGTGGAAGGTTTTAGTTTGGGAGACATTTTAAACAACAGGTATAGTTTGTTATAAAAGAATTTTTGCAAGTTAATAGTGGGTGTCCCATAGTCATATGTGCCCCAGGGCCATTAGATGCGTCCATGCCGCCTACTGATAGAAGTAAAATTATTTTATGTGTCCCTATACGTATACCATTATTTTTAATAAAATGACAGAGAAGATAGCTGCAGCGTTTGTCTTCTAAAATTTTCCGGTAGTTGTAAACGAAACTTCGGTGTTTTCAATGCAACTGTTATCGTTTTCTGATTGCGCCAACACCCTCTCTCTTCAGTCATTCCGGTGTGACATCCCGTTTCGGGAAATCGGCCTCCGCAGACGTCACGGACGGAAGTGGACGTGTCACGTGGTCGTCACCCGTCCAACATCCGAAACTTGGTTGTTGTTGTCTCTCGTTTGGTGCGTAAAAGAGAGGAGATCCGCGTTCGGCGAAAGTAAGTGGTTTTTCTGGGTGCTGCCCCTTTGCCTCTTCACTTGGTGCCCTTCTGTCAACAGGTACGTAAACGCTGTTTTCTCTTTCTTTTTTCTCTTTCAGGGTCCGACTCTGGTATGGGCGCAAAACAGGCATTGGGCACCTCCCACAATAATATCAAATAAGATGAATCTACTCCACCATAAATGCAGCACTTCTGAAACGACATTAATAATTGCGCATTTTCTCTTCAATTATTAAATCGCTTATTTTGTTATGCAACGTCATTACAGACTCGTTATTTTTCCTTCTCGCTGAATGAGTCATGAACAGCAAAATTGAGCTCTGGAGATGGTATACATCAAACATCATTAGCCATAAAGTAAAGAGAATGGAATTTTAAAATAGGGGGGGGGGGGGCTTACATAAAGGTAGAATTTAAGAGTTGATATGTGTAAAATAATAAATAACATTTTTGGAATTTATAAAAGTTTTACTGAAATCTGTAACAACAGCTTATTTATTTTTTTATAAAGGCTATTTAAAAGCTCGAAAGAATGACGGAGATTAGAACATCAAGTAGTATTGGCTGGCCATTCCATGTGTACAGTAGATAGAATTCACAAACAACAAAAATCTGGAGCAGGCGTTTAAACAAATTTAGATTATCGAATAATTGAGTCAATAATCAAAAGTGAATAGTGTCATAATGCGACTGAGCATTTATCCTCATGTTCGAACATTGTGCTATGAACACTTTTGTGACTCCCTGAAAGAAGAGTCAAGTCATTTCCAGCAACGATACTTCTGCAGCAAACATATACAGTACACCCTCAGATAGATCCGCAGAACTTGGCAGCTGGATTTTAAAATTAGCAAAGCCGTTGACAGAAAAAATGTTCGGAGGAGGTTCAAACTTTAATACTCAATATTGAGTGCGAAAAATAAAGTTTAACCCCAAAATTTTTAAGAAATCGGCAAAGTTTTTTTTTTTTTTTTTTTTTTTGGGGGGGGGGGGGGGGGGTATTGATCCATTCCGCTCTGGATCTCAATTTGATTCAATTATTATAAGCCTCATACAGCTATATAAAGTCTATATAAGGTCTGGGATTTTACCTGTGTTCAGAGGGAGGGGGAGGTGTGGATGAGGTGGGGACGAATTTCTTTTGCGATAAGGATATATTTCTTTCCTCCCCCCCCCCTCCCTCTGCGAAAGCTCGCTTTTTAATATACTCAGTGGATTTTTACTTGTAATATACAAGATTGGCGATGCGAGTGATCTAAAAAATTTTCTCAAATTTTCTAAGAAAGTGGCGAGAGGAAAAAAGAAAAAATCCTCTTTTAACGGCAATACATACAAAAAAGAGGGGGGAAAATGTCTTGTCTCTTAATTGAAATAAAAGAAATTTGTTACCCGTTCATTTTTTCTTCCGACTAAAAATAAAAAATAAGAATTAAAAAAATAAAGTAAATAAAAAAATAAAAATAAAAAAAGTTAAATAAAATAACTGTAGCATTTCCTTTTATGTAGGGAAATATATATATTTATTTGACATCAACTAACGGACATAGGCTATAGTAATAAGACATAGATTGATCATCGAGGGTGAAAAAGTGATTTCTTTTTATTCGGGGAAAATTTATGAATAATAAAATTTATGAATAATTTATAAACTAAAAGTGAATGAAAAACTTCAGATATAATTCGCCAGATACACATTTTTCTTTCTTTCTTCTTCTTCTTCTTCTTTTTTTTATATATATACTATAGTATACTCATGTCTGCATAAAACTGACTTTCTTTCGGCATTTATTACTATACTACATTGAGGTAAAAATCGTCTGCATTCATCAAGGAAAATAATTTTAATAAATTATAATTTCATAAATAATTTGTATTACGTAAATTTGTATAGGATTATATATAGAAGAAAGTCTTGAGGTGGCCACGACATACTAGTTATAGACAAATAGCGGTAGCGGGCTTCACTTCCGCCGCTGCTAACTACATTTAAAAGAATTTTGAAAATTCCATAATACTTACTAATATAAAATCTTTAGAAATATTAAAAAAAAAAAAAAAATCTGGAATCTGGAAAAAAATCCACTCGACTTTCCGAACATTGAGTAATTAACAGTTTTGTAGATAAAATAAAGAAAGAGGAGTTGTTAAACAAACAAAAGAGAGAAAACCATAATAGAGTGTTTGAGTATTTTTCTCCTTATATTACACGATGTTTTACTGAACCCTACTGAGTGTTTGAGTATTTTTCTCCTTATATTACACGATGTTTTATTGAACTCTATTGAACTTTGAGCCCATAGATCATAATGATAAATAATTTTTCGTTGTGTCCCAGTAAAAACCTATAAATGCTAGATTCACCAAAATGCTTAGAGTTAGTACAACAGTGATTTATAATATTCACATAAATTTTCAGCTCAATTGAATGAGGCTTTTAGATGCTATCGCACTTTTAAAAAATGGGTTCCATAGGCCATAATGATAAAGAATTTTTCTTTGTGTCCCCGTAAAGAAACTGTAAGTGCTAAATTCACCAAAATCTATACAGTTAGTGCAACTGTGACCTATAACATGTGTATAAAATTTTTGCTCAAATTAATAAGGCGTTTAGACGCTATCACACTTTTAAAAATTTGACCCCATAGGCCATAATGATAAAGAATTTTTCTTTGTGCCCCTGTAAAAAAAACTATAAGTGCTAAATTCACCAAAATATGTACAGTTCGTGCAACTGTGACCTATAACGTGTACAATTTTTTTCTCAGATTAATAAAGCGTTTAGACGCTATTGCACTTTTAAAAATTTGGCCCCACAGGCCACAATGATAAAGAATTTTTCCTGGTGTCCCTGTAAAAAAAACTGTAAGTGCTAGATTCACCAAAATCAATAGGGTTCGTACTAGGGTGACTTACAATATGCGTACCCACTTTCAGCTTATTCGAACAAAGCGTTTAGACGCTAGCGTGTTCACTCACAGACATACACACACTCATACACACACACACACACACACACACACACATATGATGCATAACATCATCGTAAAAATAGTGAAAACGGACTCAGGGGACCTCGAAACGTATAGAAACATGAAAATCTCAAAATTCGGATTTTTGACATGATTATAATACTTTCTTCACTATAGTGTTCGGAAAGTAAAAAAATATATATATTCCATTAAATATGACAATAATTATTTCATAATAATAACAAAGCGACAGCGACTGATTACAAAAATTATATTTTTCATAAATTAGTTAAATATAATTTACTTATGGAAACTTATCTCATTTCCTTTCATATATTCATTTGAACTAGTATCACCCTGTGGTTGAAACTCGGCCACTCTTTTGCAAAGCAAGGCAAAGCAAAGTTATTGCCTTGTCCTAAACGGAATTAAGTTGCAACGCAGCTGAGGCAATTGTTTGTCGATGGGCACTCTAACTGAATCAGCAGAGTTTTACATAACCCCTTAACGCGAGCTGTCCTCGCTGCGATGACGCAAAATTTAAGATCCAGCTGTAAAAATTCATCCCGGAAAATTTTTAGCAAAAATTTACGTTTATAACACAACAGAAAACGCCGGTTTTTTTAATCTTAAAATTTAAAATTTCTTTTAGTTTAATTTATTTCATGAATTCCGGTGGCAGTATAATTTAAATGATCCGAATTGTCTTGCGCCTCAAAGGGTTAAAATATTTCTCTAAGTTTGGTACGCTACAGATGTTGAGCCTTTCTTGAAATGAGAGGAAATCGCGACGTGGAAACGCTCCCTGTTGGGTGATACAGCCCAAAAGCTAATCGGTACCCTGTCAAACCAAGGTCCAACCAAATATCAAATTCGGTTAAATTAATTCCATTGGTTCATAAGCTACAGTGTTTGAAATCAAAAAGACAGATATTTTGCAAACATGGTCGAATTGAGTTCGGGAAATCTCAAAACGTTTAACTTCGTCTAAAACCGAAAAACTAAAATTTTTCTGAATCATACACTTTCTTCCAATATATGCAGAAGAAAGAATAATAAATCTTTTTAAAAAATAAGTAGTCAATTTCAGTTAATTGAAATGCAAGGAAAATCTCAAAACGTGTCAATTCATCGAAAACAGGAAATCGAAAGTTTTTCCAAATCTTATACTTTCTTCTTATGTATGCAAAAGATATACGCAAGCGAAGTATGACCTCACTGACCGTTGTTGGGGCCAAGTAAAAGATTTCCTATATGTTAATCGTCCATTGAAATTTTTGTAAAAAAAATATTAATAATCTGGTGTGTCTCTCAAACGACTTTCTCTTACCCTAAAATTTAATACTATAAATACAGGTTGCAGATTAATAGGTAAGATAACGAGTACTGTTATGCAAACCTATTCATATTTGGTATTAGTTATATACCTATTCATTATTATTCATTAAATTCATATTAGGCTTCATATTAGTTCTGTGTGAGGGGGGCTACTGCCCCCCTCAACCCCCCGTTTCATTAATGCACCTACATTTATATAGAATTTTATTTGGTTATTAAAAAATAATTTATTAAAATTATTATTTAAAAAAATTGTCTTTTATGATATGGCAGACAATTTCCATATTAGAGAAGTAGTATAACACCAAATATCCAAAAAAGTCTATTTTATTCTCAATATATAAAATAAAAAAAAAGTACGATTTTTTTTTCTAAGTTTTTTTTTTTCGTTAAAAGTAAAAAAAAATCGATAAATTTGTTTTAAATTATCGCAGATTGATGGTTCAACCATTCGTTTTAAAGGTATTGGCGAGCTCTTTTGAAAGATACCCATCATGAAAATTGACTCCCCACGAGGGGGAGGCGAGGTTTCTACATACACAAATTTTTTTCCCAGTTAACTGTCTCTATTACAAAAAATATATATATTTGTTTCATTTGGTCTAGTGCAGTCTATAGACGTTAAACTCTATTTTCCTGCAATTTCCCCCATAGACGTAATGTATTAGAATTCTCTTGATTGTCCCTGTGCACGAACCATTTGCTTGATCTTAACGAAAAGCTTACTGTAGCATCCCTATAGGATACACATTTAGAATACCAAGTTTGAACTTTCTGCCATAATTTGTTTTTGAGATAGGCTGATAACAGACAGACACACACACAGACCATTTGCTAAAAACATGATTTTCGTATTCAGGGGACCTCAAAACGTGTAAATATAACAAAATCTCGCCTTCGAAAATTTGACCCAAAAACAATACTTTCTCCACCTTATGGGTAAGAGAAAGTAAAAATGGAGTAAAATTATTTCCTGATTTTAATTCCCATATATTTGGGTATAGTTACAAATTAGCCTTTTGAAAGAGGCTCTTACGAAATCTTATGGTGAAGCGTCCCTTTTCAAAAGGTTAGTTATCGTGCACATGTGTTAGATTAAGATATTATTATTATCATGTTTTCATTAACTTCTATTCTTGTTTGTTTGTGTGTTTGTTTGTCCGGTACAAATCTTGCAATCTATTTCTAACCCACTTCCCTACTAGCTATAGCCATTTGAAACTTTCACAGTAGCTCAGAACCCAGTGAGTCGAAGTCAGATTTTCGAATATTTTGCCATTATTATTATTTCCAGTGCAAATTTATAAAGTATGGGATGCAAATCAACAAAATTTCTAGTATTTTAGCATCTATTTTCTGAAATGCAGGATCGTAACTTAATTTAGTTGTGATTGTGCTGTTCATTTTCACGTCTACATTCTGCATAAGCTGAGGTCTTTTGCTATAAAATTTGAATATCGGTATGTGCACCAGCCACTAATGGAACTCAAAATTTTGCTAATGTTAAATTTCGAATGAATTATTTATCAAGTCACTCCTGAGTATTTGGTATTAATCTAAAAATAATTTCATAACTTATTTCCATTAAAATTCTCAATTTTTAATTTACTTGCTGAGATACTAACTCAGCATAACTGAACACCTGCAACGAGGGATCGGAAGAAACACCCATAAATAATAATCGAAAAGAACTAAGAATTCGAGTGTAGAGGGTTTAAATTCAGAACATTCTCACTTCACAAATCCGTTGTAAAGTATAAATGGTATTGTTCGATTTCATGAAAGGTTATACATAGTCGCATAAGAGGAAATGATCAAGCTACATAAAGGAATTTATTACGCCAGGTGACATTTCGATTTCAAAACAGAATCATAAAAGTCTAAATCGAATGACCAAACATGCGTGGGAACGAACAGAAAAATTTTAGTCGAATAACAAACCTTTGAAATGACGAGACTCGCAAGAAAAGAAGGGAAACTCATAAGAAATATAAAATGAGAAGAAAAAGATTTTATGAAAAATAAGGGAATAGAAATATAATAGTTATCAAAGATATACGCAAGTGAATAAAATAATATTATAGTTTTAAAAGATTAAAGAACACGCTTTTATAGAAATGTGAACTAAAAAGCACAAAATATCTATCTTAGTATTAAAATGCAGGGTAAGAGAAAATCGTGTGAGTGACACACCGTAATATTTACGCACATTTAAATCTTTAATCAAAATAATTTAGAATTAAACAAAAACCATTTTTAAAAAATCTCCCCTGACTGGGCTCGAACGATAGACCTTTAGGTTCGTAGCGCGGAGCTTTACCTCACAGCCACATCGTTCACGTAGGGAAAGTCTTTTTTTACAATATAGATTTTTTGTTTTTTAGAAATTTTTATTCATGAATTCATCAACCGTGAATATTTATTTAAATCAAATTGGAGTGTACAGGTTGATATTTTTATTTATTACCAACTATGTGAAAAATACCAGAGCCGGGAATCGAACCCGGGCCCTCCGCTTAAGCAGTGGTAGAGCATCCGTGCGTTAAGCGGAGGGCCCGGGTTCGATTCCCGGCTCTGGTATTTTTCACATAGTTGGTAATAAATAAAAATATCAACCTGTACACTCTAATTTGATTTAAATAGATTTTTTGTTTGCTCCCAGAGCGGTTACAAACATACATTATACATACAAACATACATACAAGTGAAGCTAATAAAAGCCTGTTAAAAAAAGGGTCCGGTTGTAGAGTGCTTTCAGGCAAGAATAAACAATTTTTGATCTGGACGGATAAACAAATTTTTAAAACACCTGGGTTGAGGAAAATAAAATTTAATAATTATAAGAAAAAAAAAAAAAAAAAAATTATATACCATGTTTTAATTTTTCTCATGAATCATAGAGCTCTTATCAATGTGCATAAAATTTTTAAAGTGATAATGACGTATATTTTTGTGAGATGCATCGTTTAAATTTTTATAATTTTTTAACGTTCACGTTTAATTAAATGCATTTATTTTTATCTCGAAAGAAAATGAACTAATATACATATATATATATATATATATATATATATATTTGCTACAATTAAATTATAGCTAATATTTTAATGGCTATTTTAACGCTATTAGGATGTTATTATTTTCATATTTTAATTAACTATAAGAAAACTAATCAAAAATTCGAAAATCGGACTTCGAAGTATTGTGTTGTCACCGGGTTGTGAGCTACTGTGAAAGTTTGAAATGTCTAGCTAGTAGGGAAGTTAGTTAAAATTCGATTGCAAGATTTGTACCGGACAAACAAACAAGAATAGAAGTTAATAAAAACATGGTAATAAAAATAATCTGAAGGGTGAAGTTAGACCAGTAAAAGTGAGTGTTGGCGAAAATGAGGATTGAATTAAAGTCGAGGAGATGAAAATTAGAAGGGAAGAGAAAAAGATATAGAAGAGGAGTTTTGGAAAAAAAAAAAAAAAAAAAAAGGAGTGTAGAGAGAGATTGAGAGTGGGAGAAGGTGTTTGTGGTCAGATCTAGGGTTATTCTAGAATATTATTTGCTCGCCGTTGGCTACCGTGGAGTCCGACAATGGTGTTTTAATATTCCTTTTGGTTGGTTCTGAGATGTTAAAAGAAATTTAAAATATATTTTATTTTATATATTAATAACTAAGAAGATTTAACAATTAATAAAGTTTTAAAAAGGACTTGTAAACAAATTCTGATATTCTGTAATTTATCTAATTGAAAATAAAGTTTTAATTTGTTCATTCTAATTTGAATAATTCTCAATTTTATTTAAATCTAATTTTATTTATTTATTTTGAAACAGCGCAAAGTATATGATTATTACTTACATTTTTAAAATAAATAAAATTTCAAAGAAATTAACTAAACTAGCGTACTGGGCAGTTTATTTCTATTTTTTACATAGCTTATTAGCGAATAAATTTTAAAGTTTTTCTAAATACAATTATTTTGCATTACAGAAGTAAAAGAAAAAATTTTTGGTTGTTTTAATTTTTATTTTTGTTCTATTTTTTAAAGTTAGTCAGTATTTGGTCAGTATATTTTCAATTTTAGTCAGTAAAATCAGTATTTTTAGATCTCTCATTGACTTTCACCCCTGTAGATCTAACTAAATGGAATTTAAATTTGTTTAAAATTCTCATTTCTTATTGGATTGAGAAGATTTTTAAATTTTTGATTCGAAAGGACTAAACATGTACGATTTTGTTAAAATCAGTTGGAGAAATTAAAAAAATTCAATTAAATTTCACAGTTCAAAATAGGATAATAGAAATCTATAAATGTCTCTTTGAAAAGAACTTTTGTCTCTTTTTTTTTAGCAGATGCTTCCGAAAGTGGAAGGAAGTCTGAAATGAAAATAGATTTAAATTAATATTTAATTATTAAAAATTCTTAATTCTTAAACGATTTCTTAGATTTTTGAACTGGAGACATGGGAATTTCAAAAACTTTTTTTTTTTTTTTTTTTTTTTTTTTTTATCGCCATTACCGTGCTACAGGGTATAGAGAAAGCTGAAAACGCAATTTTTCTGGAAGATCATCTGGCGAAATGTCTTGTGGGCAGACGTTTGAAAAATTTTTCTTCGAATTTGCAAAGATAAGGCATTTAAAATCATCATTTTAATATCCAAAAAACAAAATACTTATTTATTTATTTTCACTACCAACTCTGCCGCACTTCTTGTACTTAAGAGGGGACAATACCTAATCCCGCGGACAGCCGTGGCCAATGTTATTCTATGGGAAAATTTGTTTCGACAATTACACATTACCTAATGTATACTTTTCAATTCTGTTTTCGCAGTCAGAAAATTCATAATCGTTAAATAAGTACTCATTTTTGAAAAATTATTTTTTTTTTTTTTTTTTTTTTACATTTTAATTTCGAGTTCAAAAATGCGATTTTTCACAAAATGCATTTTTCTCATTTTCTAGTCGCAAAATGAAATACTAAAATTTTAAAAAATCAATTTTTGGAAAACAAGTACTAATTTAACGCTTATGAATTTTCTAAATGTGAAAACAGAATTGAAAAATATACATTAGGTAATGAGTAATTATGTAAACAAATTTTCCCATAGAATAACATGGGCCAAGGCTGCCGGTGAGATTAGGTATTGTCCGCTCTTAAATCTCAAATTTTTTGATTCTGCAGCGTATATTCTAAATGCATAGTTGTTATTATTGAAAGCGTTAATAATCTATGACTCTTTATTGTTGTTCAAGCTTAAAATTAATACAAGTCGAATTTTTAAATATTACAATTATATCGACAGAATAGGATATTTTGTAATAATTGGATACAGATAATATAATCTAGGCTGACCAGATCAAAGCTCCTTTGTAATAGAGAAGTGTTCAAAATTGCCACAGTTACCCAATTACGAATGTATTTTTTCATTCCTAATCAATAAAAATAATGAAAATGGTATGAATACCTCTACTGGCTTGTGTACAGGGACACTCAAAAGTATTCCAAAGCACTGTGTTCTATGGCAGGTATTTTTTTGAACTATATTTTAATTCCTTTATTTTATACAAACTTCAATGAAATTGAAATATGTTATTCAAGTTCACGAACTGATGTTTGCTATAGAAAATGGAGGAAATACCACGACTGTTTTCTGTACAGGGACACCCAAAAGTATTCCGAAGCATTCGTTCTCTGAGAGGTATTTCTATAAACCAAATTTTAATAACCTTACTTTGAACAAATCTTAATAGAATTGAAATATGTTATTTATATGCATAAAAGGATGCTTTCTACAGAATGTAGTATTTACTGGGCCACATAAAAATATTCAGTTACATTGAGGGCTGTGAAGGAGTTTCTTCACCTATATTTGTTTTATTTATATATTTTCAAATAATTTAATAATTAAACATTATATTTTCAATAAATAAAATTTATATTAAACTATGTAACGAAATCCTAAATTATCTTTTATAGATAAACACATTTGTCTCTCTGTAAACAAGTATCTTAATTTTAATAATATTTTTATCAGTTAATCTATTAAATGAATCATTTGAAAATCAAAACGTATTCTTTAATTTATTCCTTGTAATCTAAGTGCATTTTTATTAAATAACGGTCTTTCAGAATTCATATCTTCTAAAGCTAAATCGTTTTATAAAATAAAATAAAAGAGTATTATTTTCATGCATTAACCGTTGCTTACTCTAAAAATGACAATAAATATTAAAAGTCGTCATGGGAACTTTATACTAAAGCTGTACTTCACATTGCTTTGTGAACGATAAAATAATAATAATAAGAAGAAGAAAGGTATAAGGATATTAACGATATAAGGCTCAGAACTGATTAAGTGAAATTAATATTTAAATATAAGTAAATAAAATTTCTTAAAATGCTATGACGTCCATTTTATCAGACATTTTTGATGATACAGGTTTAATTTTCCATTTTTACCATGTTTTTATTAACTTCGATTCTTGTTTGTTTGTTTGTCCGGTACAAATCTTGCAATCGATTTTTAACTCACTTCCCTACTAGCTAGACATTTGACACTTTCTCAGGAGCTCAGAACCTAGAGACAACACAATACTTCGAAGTCAGATTTTCGAATAGTTTTCTTTTAATTAATTAAAATGTGAAAATAATAAGCTCCTAATAGCAATAAAAATAATCATTAAAATGCTAGCTATAATTTAATTATTGCCAAAAAAAAAATTACGGGTTCATTTTCTTTCGACCTAAAAATAAATACATTTAATGAAACGTGAGCGTTAAAAAATTGTAAAAAGGTAAATGATGCATCTGGCAAAAATGGACGTCATTGTCACTTTACAGATTTTCTACACATTGATAAAGTGCTAATGTAGTTCATGATGCAAATATAGGTTGTTCTGAAAGGATTAATATTTTATTTTTAAAACCAACTTTTTTTTTTAATTCAAATTTCCCGTAACTCTTTAAGGGCCCTCTTCACTCACCACCGCCGGAAGCCGAAACTAATGTTATTCTATGGGAAATTTTTCTTTACAAATAACTTATTAACTAATACATATTTTTAAATTCTGTTTTCACATTCAGAAAATTCCCAGCTGTTAAATTGACGGACCTTTTTTAAAAAATTATTAATTTTTAATATTTTATTTTGAAGCTGCAAAATACAAATTTTCAATATGTGAAATTTTTTCATTTTGCAATTTCGAAATAAAATATTAAAAATTCAAAAAATACATTTTTAAAAAAGGTCCGTCCATTTAACAGTTAAGAACTTTCTGAATGTGAAAACAGAATTTAAAAATATGTATTAGTTAATAAGTTATTTGTAAAGAAAATTTCCCCATAGAATAACATTGGCTCGGGCTTACAGCGACGTTAAGTGAAGATGGCCGTTAACCAGTCACATTACAACGTCCATCTTTAGAATATCGACAATAAGGATTTTGTCGCCAAAAGTCGCCAAATTGGGCGCCAAATCCATTACCTGCCTATTGGAGATTTTTAATGCGTTTTAAAAGGAAGATTAAAGTATTTTAACGCGAAAAAGAGCTGGAAATTCAGAAAATTGACATTTTATCAACTTATTAAGCCTCTTTGAAAGAATTTATACAAAAATAAATACAATTATGTACAATTTCATAACAATACGCACTGATAAAGTGCTAATGTAGTTAGTTCTATAGCTGTGATTCAACAGAAGATTTAAAAACATAGTTTATAAAAAGTTTTTTTATCTTATAATAATTAAAATTATTTTTCACATGTGCTTCTTTTTGTGTTAAAAAAAATAAATAAAAAGTTGTTAGGTTTTATTTTTTGGCATAAGGCTGAAATTACGAGGCAAAGTAAAATGTTGAGAAATTTAATAGAGTTAAATATGTTTTAGTTAATAACTTTTTTTTCTAATTAAAAATTAAAAATCAGGCTTCGAGGTTGCCAAATGTCAGTCTGTAAGTGTGGTGGATTTTTCTGTAGACAGCTGACAGACAGACAGAATTATTTCGATTTTATTAATAAGATAATAAACATTTAGAAATAGGAAAATTTGCTTTAAAAATCGTAAATACATTTAATTAAAGTCGCAATTTCGCTCTTTGTTAAAAGGACAGGGACTTATTAGAAATAAAAGAGAACTTCTACTCGTTACCCTATATTAGAATAACACAGGGCTTCTAAAGTAGGGATGCACCGAATAGCAGAATATTCGGCTGGCTGATTTACTCTTATATTCAGGTGTCAATCGCCTAATTTTTTGCGAACTTTTTCAATAATACCATTTACATTGAGTAATATTTTATTTTTTTAATTATTAAAAAGTATTATAAAAAAAATACTATTCAGAAACAGTATGGTTTATATAAATGTAGAAATATATTAGGAAATATTACTATACATAAGTAGTGGTGTATTGCTGAATTCAAAGTCAAAGAAAATTATTAAATATTAGGCTTCTTAATAAACATATAAAATTTCTTTAAAAAACAACATGTTATTGCGCCCACGCCTCAAAAAAAAAAAAAAAAAAAAAAAAAAAAAACGCAGCCCAGAAACGCAGCATTTGAGAAAAATCAATTTAAAAGTGACAACGTACTGGCTAACCTATACTAAAATTGACGTAAATGCCTCTCACTCTCATGTGGATAAATTGTGGGATGCTTTTCGTGCATGTTGGGGCACTTCATATGCACTTTCCAATTCAAAATTGTTATTTTAGGACTTGTGTCATTTTTCTTGCCAGATTTGGATGTGATCTTTGATTGATCTCTTGAAGTTTCCTAAGATGGCAACATCATATGGATTATGTACGTTCTTTTTTAAATCAACTTTTTAAACCTACATCGTGATACTGTTATCGATAAAGACAACTTTTGTTAGATATCATTCATTGTTATGATTAATGTAACTAATAATTAATTTTCTTTAATCTTACTTGAAACTAGATAAAACAATTGTTTTCATTTAAGTATAATCTATTTCTTAATTACTCTGAAAAATCTCAATTTAATGGTAATATTAAAAAATTGAATTTTTATATGTTCAACTAGCAAAATAGTAGCCGAATAGTTTTAGATTAGTCAAACTGAATATTCGGTAGTATAGCCGAATACATAAGGAATATTCGGTGCATCCCTGCTCTAAAGCCGCCGAAAGAACATATTGTTATTGCCTCTCAAGAGCTACCAAACGATATTCTCGTCAGTGAGGACGCGTCCTAAATGTTGGAGGGATGCCAGCGTGACCGACAGTTTTAAATTTGGAAAACATCCAGTCATTCCGCGCCCTGTTATTGCTCATTTTCTCCGAGTCAGATGACTGTCACCCTTATTTTAGCATTGGACTCGTTGAGTTAGCACTTTCGCAGATGCTTCCATGGTTTCATGAAATGGGGTCGAAGAATATTATTAAGCATAATCTACAAATGTAAACAACGGACCCAACATTTGACGATAATTCATCTGAAGGATGTTTGAAAGGAACAAGGATAGAGGATATTTTTTAAGCGAATTTTCGTGTGACATAACAATGCACTAGGTGATAAGATACCTTGTTATTTATTCATGAAATACAATCGCAAACACAGAAGTAACATTTTACTGCAATTAAAGTTTTTGTTTTGTGTTACAGTGATTTTGATATCCCCTGTATACACAGAAAAAAAAATCTGGTGTGAAACAACCTCACGACTTCCATTACCCACTATTAAACGTATCATCTACATTTTTTCGAAATAATGTGATTAGAAGACGTAAAATTGACATAAAGAAGTAGAAACCTAAAATTTTTCTAGTAAGAGAAACTGATACACGTGTACGTGTAAAGACAAATAAAACAAAGTTTACATAGCGAGTTAAAAAATAAGAAAAAATAAAAATAAATAAATAAATGGTAGAATTATTATTACTTGAAACACCAATTTCCGAAGTCTAAAACTGGTCTACATAAGCAGAATGACTGTTAATTTTTCTGTAATAACCACGTAGTATATGAGAAAGGATATCTAAAATAGATTTATGTGATTTTCAAAAAAAAAAAAAAAAAAAAAAAAATCGTTAGAGCCGTTTTTGAGATACCAACTTTTACCAAAACTTGGCATACTCAATTATTGACCGAAAAACAATAATTACATACAAAGGGATATTTAAAAGGCAGTTAATAGGACGAGTTTGAAAAAAAATCCATACAGCCTATAACGATGTTTTTTTGTTAATCTTGAAGGAGGCTCATGATTAGTATAGTGAGTGTTCCAGATTCGAAAGAAGACAATTAAAAAAAATTACTTGAAAACAGAATCAAGAGGTAACTAATTGTTTATTTAAGTATTTAGAAAAAACTATTTAATGAATTTCAGGGATATGCTCCAATTAAAATGCTGTGAGAGAGAGGTAACTTTTTATCGCGTATTCACGTCAAGATATTATCGTAAAGTGTGTGGTGGGGAGAGCAAACCGAGCGCACGACTTGCTCAGCCAAATCTGGCAAGCCTGCAAATCACATGACCCTGTTGTCGCCAAATAACCGCCAAGAGAGATTCTTTGTTTGTGAATTGAAATGTATATAAACTTTTTAAATTTTGAGAGGCGGTTGGAAAATATTAACCCTATCGTTGGCGCGCTTGTGTAGAGCCAAAGATGATTTATGAGTATTGTGAAACAGGAAATTGATAATTACTTTTATATGAGTCATTTAAAATCTATTGCATCAGGTTGAGTAGAGAATGACCGTTATTAACTGAAATAATTAATATTGCGTAAACACAAGTAAATTATTACATGTGTCGAAATGCATTAATTCTGGAATATTTGAGAACAGTTTTTTTTATAATAATATTAAGCTAATTTATATCTCTCAAATGATAAGTTATTAATAAAGTATTACATTTAAAATCTAAATAAAAACGAAAACTTTAATATATGAGTTCTATTAATAATTCCAAAATGAATGAAGTTTTGATTTAATAAAGTTTTATCTTAATCTGGTTTACGTAATTAACTATATAATACAATTAATTTATTTTATTTTATGAATCAAAAAGTAAAATTCATTAGGATTCGGAAAACTAATATGAAATAAAATATGAAATAAAATTAATTTTAAAACGAAATTTTCTCATGAAAAATGAAATAATTTAATTATTCAGAATTTCAAAGGAAGTAGATTAAAAAGTGAATGTATGTGTGGAAACTCCTCCGTATTTAAAGGAACGTCCTACTAACCAACTATATCATTCGAAAGAATATTTAATAGAATGATTATGTAGCAACTTTGAAGAAAATCGTTAGAGCCGTTTTTGAGATACGGATTTACGGTCCCACTTTCGGTTTCCGATACCCCACTTCCGATTTTCCAACGCTTACCAAAAATTGGAAAATTCATCTGTTCACCAGACCTGTCTCAATTCTGAAGTGTCGTAGTTCTATCTTCATTAGTTTCGGAGATAGGATAGCCAGAAGATTGCACACATACATACACACACTCTGGCTAGTTGCCAAAAACTACTTTTTTGAACTAAGGGGCAGGGCCTGATTAAGCTTTGAAGCTAGGGGAAGCTCAGTATCATTTTGGGCCCCCTATGATTTCGGGAAATCTTGTTTTCCTGTTACATATTGTAATATAAAAATGCTATAGACCAAAAATGAATGTGTGTTTATGTTTATAGTTTTTTTTTTTTTTTTTTTTTTTTTTTCATTCATATATCTGGGTGGTTTCTACCCACAACTTAAAAATCGTATAACTTATTAATTAAGAACATTCTGATTTTTGAGGTTAAATAATGGAATTTTCCCAAAACAGTGAGTATTTTACCTATGCTTTAGGTGAACTTTCTTAGAAAAAGTTCAATTTTGTGTGAAAATCTGAAACAGAAAATTCAAGACCATGATTTTAGTCATGTTGGGGGCCCCCTCTTAAATTTTAGAGAAGAAGTTTGTGTTTCGCAAGCCTTTTGGGTAATCGGGCCCTGCTCAGGGGACCTTAAAACGTGTAAATCAGATGAAAATTCGATATCGAATTTTTGGACCGAATACAATATTTCCATTACCTACGGTAGTAAAGTAATGGAAGTGAAAAGGAAAAAAATCAAATATTGCTTTTTAAAGTTATTGAATAAAAAATCCGCCGGATATGGGAACACTACTCTAACAAGTGAGAAGCTTTTCATCGATTTTGGAGCAAAAAATATTTTTGGCCAGCTAAGTCAGTCGAATGCCCCACTGTGCGTCCTTTTCCCTTCATTTGCTAATTAAAGTTTGAACCCGGTTACGGCCTTGATAAAAAAACAAAATCTCTTCTAATTTTACGGTTCAATGCAGATTCCTAAACTCAAGGCGAACCTTCTTGTTGTGAATTGGAAGTGTGATGGGGTGGGCGATAACGCTTTCTTCTCTTATTACTACTGCTACTCTCGGTAGCCTTGAAGCAGATAACAATCATCAAGGAACACTCAATTTGCAATTCCGAAAGACCACTTCGTAAACGATATTCATCTGTTGGTTCGCCAGGCTGTCTGCAGGCGCTTCATCAGGTCAGGACTTTCTTAGAATGCTCACGATGAAACGCTCCCTATTGAAAAATTGCATCAATAGCACTACTGGCGAGTGTGGGGAGATTTGCAAAAGGTTTCCAATGCATTACGGTATATGAGATGCTATTTTTTCAAAGCCTATCTTTCTTTGGAGTGTGCAGTGGGGCTCGCAGAATTTCTGCCTGAAGGGGACTCAGTTGTAGGGTCCAGTTGTAACAGCGTGACGGGTTTAACTCCTTTCTTTTGGAATAAATAAATGAATGAGTGAAGCTAAATTTAAGTTGAATAACGCAATAGAAGAATGGATCGCAGTGTTGAGGTCCATCTAGGACCAAAGACTGTCCTGTACTAGTTCGTTAATCATAAATTAAATTCGTTTTTACAACTTGGCGCACGTCCAATTCGCCGAAGTGAAATATTTCCTCTTCCATATTCCCATCGAAAAAAAAAAAAAAAAACACCTCGAGAGTGACTGTGTTAATCTGTCATGGGATTATAACGTCGCTGAGTCACGATGGCACCACAAAACACCTCGTAGAAGTTAGCCCCCCCCCCATGACAGAAACAACAAAAGCCACATATGCAGTTCGTTTGATTATCACATTTGATCAACAATCAACCATTTTCGGCATTTGATCAAACCCAGAAGTGGCTTAATGATCGATTTTTTAACCAAGAAAATCTAGAAGTTAGCCCCCCCCCCCCCTCCATGACAGATATTTGAATCAAAAATGGTCTCATCCGACGTAGAATCGTTAGGTCAGATTTGATCAACCATTTTCGGCGTTTGATTAAACCCGGAAAGGCTTAAAAATCGATTTTTTAACCAAGAAAATCTAGAAGTTAGTCCCCCCCCCATGACGGATATTTGAGTCAAAAATGGTCTCATCCGACGTAGAATCGTTAGATCAGATTTGGATCAACCAGTTTTGGATGAGACCATTTTTAACTCAAATATCCGTCATGGGGGAAGCTAACTTCTAGATTTTCTTGGTTAAAAAATCGATTTTTAAGCCACTTCCGGGTTTGATCAAACGCCGAAAATGGTTGATCCAATCTGATCTAACGATTTCTGTATCGATTCACTAATTTTTTTTTTTCAAATTTGGACAATTTTATTTTTTGTTGAAGTTACCCCCCCCCCCCCTCCTGTATTTTTTTGCTCATATCTCTTCAAATAAAATTGATCAAACCAAAAAATTGTTGATCAAATGTGATCAAACGAACTGCATATGTGGCTTTTGTTCTTTTTGTCATGGGGGGGGGGGGGGCTAACTTCTACGACGTCCACAAAACTGGCGTTATAAAAATAAGTACAACACTTTGAATAAGACGTATAAAATGAAAGAACTCGCAGCAATGGTTTGAGTCACCACCCTTCGTCAGGTCAATCAAGTAGGCACGAGTGTTGCAAACAAAGCAGCGACGTAGTATCGGATTGTTTACCAAATCCGGTGCGTTAAAACTCTATTATTATTACAACGGGTATTCTCGAAAACAGTCCAGTTGATTCTTTGAATAGTCTGGAAACCGTCCAACGTACTTCAAAAGTCTGCATTCGTCGAAAGTTCTGGTATAGTAAAAAAAAAAAAAAAAAAAAAAAAAAAAATCAATCACTTGTTCCTCGGGAGTAAAGCAAATTACCAGAGCAGAAATCTTTCCAGCTCACGAATAACTTTCAGTCGCTTGGAGGCAATCTCCAAAGTGCAATCGCTCATAATAAATCTCTGAACAACTCTGAATCGCAGTGACTAAACACTCTCACTCAGAAGTTAGCTCACTCCTATTTATACCCTTGGGGATGGGGCTTGGCGCTGTTTCTATCGAGAAACACATGAAAAATTGAAGATTTTGACTCCTGTGCATCAGAAAGTTTCGAAACTTCGGGAACCTTGAACTACTATAACCCAATTTTGTCACCCTGTCGCCCAATTCGTCACCAAGTGGCCGAGTTTATCGCCAAGGCAGACTTCACTGAAAGTGAATGAACTGCCTCTTTATTTTCCCTTTGCCTGTAAAACTACTTTCACCCCAATAGAACAACTGATGTAGAGAAAAGACTTAATCCGTTGCAACAATATGTTAAATTAGCGTAGTGATTGGTATATACAAAAAATAAATAGGTAAGGGAACCTGATCATAGTACAGCTCTATTATAGCTCTCCCTCGGCCGCTTTTAAATTTTTGTCCTGAATAGGCTTGAACTGAACAGAACTTGTCCTGAATAGGTACTAGAAAAAAAAGCGAGCATTTTTTCAGCACCTATAGTGCTAATACTTTTATAGGTTTCCGTTAATTTATAAGAATTCTTCATGTTCTGTTTATAGTTTTAATTTACGACTAGGTTCAAAATAGGACTTGTAGAAATAATTTTTTTATTTTTGAAAGTGTATTAATTCGATAAAATGATATAGTCAGGCAAAAATAAATTATTCATGTGACTATTATTTTTGTTTATATACTTTTCTTTCTTCCTTTTTTTTTTTTTTTTTATAATATATATATGTATTAATATTTTATAATAATTAGCATATACAGTTAAGCTCATCAGTGCCTGACTCTGTCACGCTTTAGGCTTAAGAGATTTCCTTGGACTTTTCTTGGATTCTCCTAATTTTCATACTTTAGCTAATTTTAAAAAATCTAATTGTCCGATCGATAAGCTGTTTAATCCGACGGATTCAGAAAAATCGCCCCATTTTTGGTACCTTGTTTGTAACAAATTTTTTATTAGATTTTTTTTAATTAATTAAAATATGAAAATAACAGCTTTAATAGACATTTAAATTTTTAATTGTTGTCAATTTTTTTTTCAAGCATGAAATAAAATATGCTTTCACGTGAAAGACACACACACACACACACATATATATATATATATATATATGTAAGCAAAATAACTAAAGCCAGATGAAAAATTAATCCCAAAATACATGGGGACCTTCATCAGGGGAGCTCCCCCATGTAGGGAAATGAATATCAGAAGTATCTGAAGAAACGCTGGTAATTTAACCAAAAAACAAGTTTCTAGCCCCCAACTTCTCACAGATGGAAGCAAGACCATACAGCAAACGAATTTAATTAATACAAAGCATAAAAAGCAATTAAATTCAGAAATCAAGCACAAAATATAATACATCAATATAAAATACAATAATACAAATAATACAAGAATATATAAATACATACCAGGACAAACTCGAATAATCATTAGAATATGGAAAATTGAAAACCACCATAAACATAGAACCCTCTTCAGCTAGTAGGTCCACTTACCAGCACTTAAATGTCGCCCAATATGGAACAACAAACTTTAAGTGGGATTGTAATCCCACTTAAAGTATATGAAATGTTTTATATACTGAAATAAATAATCCTATAAACATTCACCTATAAACATTCAGCTATCCTCAGTAAACATTTCAGTATATATAAATATACTGAAATGTTTATTGAGTAAAAAAACAGGATAGCGGTTAACAGTTAGTATGTTTTTGAGATTTTTCATAGCCAGATTCATGTCTAAATTGTTATTGCATATCATTTTAATTCTGTGTATTTGGGTGAACATAATATTTTTTTAAACTTTAAGACTAATACAGACTATATAAAAACTCTGTTCTAGCTCTATATATTTAATAATTCAAGTTTAACTCCATCTTATATTTAAATTTTATCTTATATACACATTTATATATATATATATGTATATAATATTAAATTTGCTCATGCCTATGGAAAAATGACGTCTATAAAATAATAATTTTAAATTTTAAAGGTAACGAAGAGATAAATAAAATGCGAAAAATTCGCACGGGCTTGCTAGCAAATGAATTATTTGAAGTGAGAAATAAATATTCAACGGGAGCCTTAGTCGCCCTCTACAGCTAACTAGTTTATTTATATTTTTGATGCACTACTTGGTTTAAAATTGTTTAAACTGTTACGAAGTTAAAGTGCTTGGCGAAAAATGTGCGATCTACGTCAGCGCCAAAATTTAAAAAATCTCCCAGTAGGATCTATGAATAAAGCTTATAAAAGATGATCCATAGAGTTTAGATTAGGAAAGAAACTCTATTCAGTGGAATGCGACATCGTTGCAGTTTTTTGATCATCAATACGACAGCAAAAATAGGAAAAATAGTCGAAAAATTAATAATAATGAAATTAATCCCTTTAAAACTACATGTTTTAGCGTTATGAACTGTTTTATCAATATGAGTAATTTTTTTAAAGTTATAATGACGTCATTTTGTGAGATGCATAATTTAATTTTTGATAATTTTTTATTGTTCACGTTTAACTAAATATATTCCTTCTTATGCTGGGGAAAAAAATGAACGCGTAAATTTTTTTGGCAACAGTTTTAAAGCTAATTATAAGGTTATTATTATCATATCTTAATTAATAATAATAATAAAATCGAAAATTGGGCTTTGAGGTGCAATAGGACACCTCGGAGGGACATCGTGTCGAATCACCCGAGCTACCGTCTTTGCGTTACGCTGTCCCCAGTCCAACACACAGACATTGCCTTTTATATATATAAATATTCATTTGTGCCCCATCTACTCTATTTTTCATTTGCAAAATCTTCGCCTCTTCTCGCACGCGTAAAACCTATGAGAAAAGTGCAAACTGGGTAGGTTGTGCATGTGCAGGGCTTCAGGGGTCTCTAAATCCATGTATTGGTAGAATTCGCCATTGTTTAGTACCTACTGAAACTTCTTGCCGTGTCTTGAAGACCAGACAATAAGTAATTTCACGTTTGACACTTTTGTCAATTTATTATAACTAGTACACCCAATGGTCTAAACTCGAGAACTTTTTCGAAAAGCAAGGCAAAGCAAAGTTATTGCCTTGTCCTAAACGGAATTAAGTTGCAACGCAGCTGAGGCAATTGTTTGTCTCTAACTGAATCAGCAGAGTTTTACTTAACATATTTCTCTAAGTTTGGTACGCTGTAGAAGTTCAGCTTTTCCTGAAATGAGAGGAAATCTCAACGTGGAAGCGCTCCCTGTTGGGTGATATAGCCCAAAAGCTAATCGGAACCCTATCAAACCAAGGTCCAACCAAATTCGGTTAAATTAATTCCATTGGTTCATAAAGTACAGTGTTTGAACTCAAAAAGACAGATATTTTCTAAAAATGTTCGATTTGAGTTCGGGAAATCTCAAAACGTGTAAATTCATCGAAAACAGGAAATCGAAATTTTTTCTGTATCTTCTACTTTTTTATTATACATGCAGAAGCTAATAATACATCCACTTTTTTAAAAATACGTAGTCGATTTCGATTAATTGAAATGCAAGGAAATCTCGAAACGTGTAAATTTATCGAAAACCAGAAATCAAAAGTTTTTCCAAATATTACCCTTTTTTCTTATATATGCCGAGGATAGAAATAATAAAGCCCCTTTTTTAAAAATAAGTAGTCAATTTTAGTTAATTGAAATGCAAGGAAATCGCAAAACGTGTAAATTCATCGAAAACCAAAAATCGAAAACTTTTCCGTATCTTCTACTTGCTTCTTATACATGCAGAAGCTAATAATAAATCTACTTTAAAAAAAAATAAATAGTTGATTTCAGTTAATTGAAAGGCCAGGAAATCTCAAAACGTGTAAATTAATCGAAAACCGCTTTTTATACATGCAGAAGCTAGTAATAAATCCACTTTTTTAAAAATAAGTAGTCAATTTCAGTTAATTGAAATGCAAAGAAATCTCAAAATGTGTAAATTCATAGAAACCAAATATCAAAAGTTTTTCCAAATCTTATACTTTCTTCTTATATATGCAGAAGATATAGTAATAAATCCATTAAAAAAATATATAATAATAAGTAGTCAATTTCAGTAAGTGGAATGCATTATGTTTTGGTTTAAAAATATGTCTTTAAATTAGAACTGACATAAATATAAAAAGAAAGAAAGAAAATAATTAGATCTTAATAAATTAGAAAGAAAAAAAAAAAGAACTTTCATGATAGCAATTTTCTCTTAGAAAAACTAATATGTTGTTGCCCCCACATAACATTCTTCTATATTTTCCGATACAAATTCACTCAGTAACAATAATTTATTAAAATTATTATTTAAAAAAATTATCTTTCATGATAATGCAGACGATTTCCATATTAGAGAAGTAGTATAACACTAAATATCCAAAAAAAGTCAGTTTTATTCTCAATATTACATTTTTTTTTTTTTTTTTTTTTTTTAATTTTTGTTAAAAACGAAAAAAATTGATAACTTTATTTTAAACTATCCGCGTTTGTAATGATCGATAGATGGCGTTTTTACAAGTGTTGATGTTAGTAAATATAAATATAATAGCCAGAGCCACGTGTGTTTATTATTGTTGTGTTTGTATTGCTACTTGGCTATCTGTTTTATAAATTTTCTGCCATCACATCATGGAATATCGATTGCCTTTGGAAAAAATATTTCAATTTATTCAAAGTTCGATCCAAAGTAGATGCCTAACCGAAGCTGAACAAATACTAGTTTCTAATCATCTGAGTTTGTGCGGCGTGAAATCGAAAGATGATAATACTAATGTTATTATAGAAGCAGTTTGCCTCAGATCCACTGCTGTGAAGGAAAAAGCCCACACACAATTAATTGTTCTTTAATAAACAATGAAAATGTGTGGGACATTAAAGACGATGAATGTTCCATCAAAGCGGGTAAAAACAATACCTGCAAACATTACGTTGCAGTTTTGTTGTACGGTAATAGGTAAGTAGTTTGTCATTTTCTTAATACATCGTCGTTCCATTTTATTTTAATGCAATAAAAATTACTGAAGAAAATATGTATGAAATAAAACATAATAATAGGATGCAATGAAAATTATTGCGTTTTATTACTTAATAATTCCACTGTATTTTAACTGCATCTATATGTTATCTTACAACAAAGGTACATTAAAAAAAGAAAAAAAAAAAAAAAAAAAGGTACAACTATAGAGTTGGTCCATAACTGGATTTGGCGATTTTTCTTTCGCACCGTTTTGAACGATAACGATGCCTTTCTGGATTCTTTGCAATAAAATACGCTTTTGTTTACGTTTGGAATCCATCGCAACCATTTGGAAAAACGGCATTTCGCCATAATCACCAAAGAAAAATCGCCAAATGCACTTGTGGACCAACACTATAGTTGTTTCATGACATCCATGAAATGTGATCGTTTTGCTTTGCTCGTTAGCGAAGGAAATGATCAGCTTTATCTGAAACATTTTATAATTAAATCAAAATTAAACATATTATTACTTGTGAAATCCTGAGGTGTGAAATGCTTTGAACAAACAGTCATTCTCGGTGATTCTTATTTCCCAATTCGTAAAAGTCTAACCCATTCAGATTTTCTACTAACTAAAGCTTTACTTCCATTATCCTAAGCAACAGAAATTTTATATTTATCATTTGGAAATAAATGAAAGTTTAATTCTGGGTTTCTGGATCCTTTGGAATTACATTGTGGTACACAACAGTATGTGTAGTCTTTTTTACCGGATTTATTCATTTTTATTCAATAAATAAGTAAAACTAAACATTGAATATACAGAACGCAATGGCGTTTTGACGAAAGCTATCCGTGTATTGTAATTTCACCTTAGGCCACCAGAGGGCGAGCATTTCATTACAATGGCGGATTGCAGATCGATGGTTCAGCCATTCGTTTTAACGGTATTGGTGAGCTCTTTTGAAAGATACCCATCATGAAAATTTACTCCCCTCGAGGGGACTTACCACCAAGGGAGTTGACTATCTGTATTACAAATAATTCTTTTAAATTTCATAATGTTCATTAAAAAATTCATTAATTCACTTTATGCACATTTATACAAAATTTTGTCCTATACCACCATGTTAAAAATTTAGAAAAAGCGGGATGGCAACGCAAGCTGGTGAACATTTTTACTAAAGTTGATAGGCACTCGTTTATGTCAGTGTGTAACTACATACCAATTTGTATGAAATTCTGTGCAGCAGTACCTGAGATACAGTCGCCACAAAATTTTGTCTCACATATACAGAGAGAGACAGACAGACAGACATTTTCTGAAAATGATCAAATCGTGTTCTACAGCTCTCAAAACGTGTAAATTTATCAAAAATCCGAGGTCGAAAATTTTTACGAATCCAATGCTTTCTTCTGTTGAACATAGAAGAAAGTAAAGATATCTGTAAGTAGAGAGTATAGTGATGCTACATCAAGCCTCTACCGAAAATAGCGGGAACTTTAACTTACTCTATTAATAATGATATGGGATTTTGACAACTCATTTAAGTATAATGCCCAGCGAAGCAGGCAAAGCCTGCTAGTAAATAATAAAATAAAATAAAATAAATAAATAAATAGATAAAAATCTTCGAAGTATCTTTTTTTTTAACGAATCTAACTTTTTGATTGGATGCTATTCTCTCCCTTGACAATAATTTAAAACAACATGGCTTCTAACATAAGTTTCATTACAATTACTTAAATATTAATACTCAATGTTTAAAACTTTATTTGCGAATATTATTTATCTTTCGATGCATATTTGCTTTGTTTGTTTTACTTCTTTTCTAATACAATCAAAGCAATTTCATGTTATCTGAAATATCTGTTGAATAATATATGGTGTGCCCAAATGAAAAGGAGACCTTAGCTGTAGCGGCGTTATATCAAATCCCAGGGAGTTAATGGGTTGGCCGATATATGGCATGGTGGTATTGCTACATGCACATGCGCAGTTAATGGCTTCGCATCAATATCCTCAGTGCTGGAGAGTCATTTCCGCAGTTCGTTGCATGATGGATTCCTCCAGATCAGCACAAAAGGTGTGCCCAAATGAAAAGGAGACTAAAGTTATATGTGAAGAAATTTTAATAATAATATTATAATTACAGTTCATGTGGTATAGTACAACTATAAATAATTGCCATTTGATACACTGATCCCAGCGCGTAGGAAGGGAGTGGATGGCTCAACAGATGGGTCAGGCAAACATCCATTCTCTCCGTCTTCTGATTCTCTGACAGATGCTTGGTCACCCATTGTGCGCAAACTTTGCCATAACCAAGCTTTTTGTGGATTATGTGATGCGCAGTTCCTTTGTTTATCGACAGTTCAACAGTAATTTCACGTGTGGTGATCCGGCGATTCTTTTTGTGCAGCTCTGGGAGGAAACCATCATGCAACGAACTGCGGAAATGACTCTCCAGCAATGAGGATGTTGATGCGAAGCCGTTAACTGCGCATGTGCATGTAGCAATACCACCATGCCATATATCGGCCAACTCACTGGGATTTGATATAACGCCGCTACAGCTAAGGTCTCCTTTTCATTTGGGCACACCTTATATATACAACTATGATTTGTTTAATAGAATTTCGATTTAATTTTTTATAACATAAACTTAACAGTACTTTAGAGCGGGTCGCGATTCGAAAGTCATCTTGTGCGTCGGGTACAGATTTAGTTTCCTCGACCCGCACAGTGCTCTACTCTGTGGGGATATTTCTCATTTGAATATTTCTCATTCTATCGCTGTAGAAAACCTCTATCTACCTATAATAATAAAAGAAAATGCCTGTCTGTCTGAGCTTCTATACGTTCAGCCCCTACTGATGATCAGGAGCCTTCCCGAAGGGATAGTGAAAACAGAATTCAAAAAATTTAATTAGTTGCGGAGATATCGGCCTATCTCTTAAATTCTTTGCTGAAATTTTAAATTACGCTAAACAGCATGAAATGAATGTACGTTTTTCACAAGTAGGTCGCAAAAAATTCAGATTCATCATGGGTTATTTGTGGAAATGCTTAAAAATGGATTTTAGTATGTTGTGTTTCCATTATTATTATTTTTTTAATGTACCAATTTTTGGGGCACTGTAGGGTGCCTACATAATATCTAGGCAATGTGCAGGGCATCTCAATTTCTATGCTGACATATCATAGATTTTTAAATCCTATTATAGTACCAGTAGAGTGGTCACATTTGCCGTCGTGCATTTTTCAATACAAAATATTTGAGACGGAATATTTTTTGTTTCTTCTCCCAAATGCAGTTCGTTCTTTTCCCGTTTCAGATGACAAGTCGGCCCATCAAGCTGGTCGTTGTGGGAGACGGGACCGTAGGAAAGACTTGCCTGCTCATCTCCTTCACCACTGGAAGTTTCCCCGAAGGAGAGTATGCGCCGACAGTGTACGTATAATAACTTTTCTTAACAATTACAAATATATATATATTGCATCAAGGATTTTACAATTTCGGCAGAATTTGTGACAATGAATGACGCATGGAGGAAAGAAATTAGTATGTTGGGCTTTCTTCTACATCATTTTATAGGACAGTGACACCTAGCGGATAACAGCATAAAAATGGAATCCACATGACTTCTTATTCAATAAACAATTTACATATGTAGTTTTATAACCCAGAACTAAATCAGCATATTAAATTTTAAAACTTCTTTACACACCATAAATTTTAAGCCAGTGCTGGCTTAAAATTTATGGTGTGTAAAGAAGTTTTAAAATTTAGTATTGATTGTACGCCAGTTTTGAATTTTGTTTTGGTAAACCAGCATAGTTTTTCATAATGACAGGGGTGAAACTACCTAACATGCAAAAACCTGAAAACTGCTACTTGCATGCAGACAGAGGAGATTTATTAATGATATATCCTATAGCTACCTAAAATAAGTGATATTTTGAGAGTTCTTAATATATTATTAGGCAAATTAAACACTCAAAATGAGATATTTCTATAAAAAGAAAATAATTTAACATGAAATTCAGAGACAGAGAAATTTTCAAAAACCCTGAATGCAGGGGTAGCCCCTGAAAAGTTTCACCCCTGTAATGAGCCTTTCGATAATTGAATTTTGCGCTCTTATAAACTATAGAAGACGAGATGTAGCCTTTCAGTAAATGGCTGTCTAGCAGCACCACTGGCTGGGCAGTGAAGGCTAAATCTAATGAGCACCCATTTATATCCATGTCCATGGAGTTTTGTAGACTTCCATCTACTTTTTCGTGAGAGTAACACACAGACATGTTCCAAAAATGCTTCAATTGTGTTCGGGACATTGCAAAACGTTCCATTCCATCGTAAACTAGAAACTTTCACGAATTCAATAATTTTTTCTTGTACACTATTATATTCTAAGAAATTTTAATTGAGCAGAGAAAAAGATTTATTTTATAAAATTGAAATGCGACGATTAAAAATTAAAATTCCAAGTTTTTTTCGTAAAAAGTAAAAAAAAAATCGATAACTTTGTTTTAAATTATCACAGATTTATACTTCAACCATTCGTTTTATAGGTATTCACGAGACCTTTCGAAAGATACCCATCTTCAAAATTTACTCCCCTCGAGGGGGGACTTCCCCCCTAGGGGGGTTGACGAGGCTCCTACACATGCAAAAAATTTTTCCCAGTTGACTATCTCTATTATAAGTAATTCTTGTAAATTTCACAACGATTACTAAAAAATAATTCTCTCTATGCACATTTATACAAAATTTTGTCCTATATCACCCTGTTAAAAATTTAGAAAAAGCGGGATGGCAACGCAACCTGTAAGACGATTTTTACTAAAAGTGGATAGGCACTCATTTTAGGTCAAGATGCAACTACATACCAATTGGTATGAAATTGTGTGCAGAAAGTAAAAAAAAAAAAAAAAAAAGTGAAGAAGAACTTGAAAATTTCCAATAATTTTATTTATGAGATTTTTCTGAAAATCCTATTAGGTATGTACAGTCGGTAACAAAAGTGTCCGAACACTAGCGAAAATTCCTATATAAAAAAAAGTCGAGTTACTACTGTTTTGTTCAATAAATCCTTGTCGAATCATGTTCTTAGACTGACTAAGAATAGGATTCGACAAAGATTTATTAAACAAAACCGTATGAAGTGTACTTTTTTTACATAGGAATTTTTGCTACTGTTCGGACACTTTTGTTACCGACTGTAAGTACTAATTCTGCGCGAGAAAGGCTAGTTGTGCGTCATTATAGAATATCTAAAAAATTGGTACAGAAAGTCATTCGAAATTTCAGAATATTCACTTTCCATGCAAAAAAAAAAAAAAAAAAAATGCTATGAGTGAACAGACTAATAATAATGATTCATACAATTCTAGCCATGTATCAACAACAAGACAAGACAAAAGTTAACTTTAGCCACATTTTAATGCAAAAGGATGAACTAATTTATGAGTCGACAACTTACTTTAAACATAATTTCTAGTTTTTTTTTTTTTTTTTTTTTTTTTTATAAAGCACTGAATTTTTTTTACACGACAACTTTAGTGTGTATGTGTGGTAAATTCTACTTTTAGACACCATGCAGGCGTATACGAAAGCAATTTCTTTTATATTTTCCTTTTAAAAACAAACTCTTATAACTGCAGTGTTTTGAAAATGATTATGCAACAAATGGTGTAAAAACTTATTTTTGTACAGGGACTCATAAAAGAAATCGGATACATTACGGTGTATGAGGGTTAGTGGTTAAAAACATTCCTATGGCAGAAAACCTAACACTTTTCAGATGCACAAAAACATAATTTCTTATAAAATAGGATAGGATTAGAAATAACAATTGTTTTTACAGGGTCGCACAAAGCTATTCAGACATTTTAAAAATATAAATATGGAAATTGCTTCAAGCGGATTTTCATTTATTATTGGCATTTTTAATACTTGAAACTAAGTTGAAATGCTGTAGGTTAAGGGGCAAGTATAGAAAGAGTTATTTATTTATTTATTTTTTATTTATTAAATTATCTATGCAATGATAGATTTTTTAACGAATTGACTGATTTTATTTTTCCTTCTCTAAGCTAATTCATAGTGTTGTCCTTTTCTAGCTTCGAGAACCACGCCGGCCTGATGGAGGTAGACGGTGTCCGAGTGAGCATTACCCTGTGGGACACGGCCGGCCAGGAGGACTACGAGAGACTCAGGCCGCTCTCCTACCCGGGTGTAAGTACGACCTGCCAACACACCTTAGATGGAAGGAAAAAATTCGATTTGGGTGTATCTGTAGATATATATATTTTTTTAAATCTCCTGAGTATAAGTTTTTGACAAATTTTACGGTGATGTGTGTATACGCTTGAACGAACACGATAACGTCGAAACGCTTTGATCGATTGAGCTGAAAGTGTGTAGATATGTTGTAGGTGATCGTCGCATAAATTGTACAGATACTTCAGGCACTTTTTTTTTTTTTTTTCCAAAGAGACGCAAAGAAAATTTTTATCGTTAAGAACTATAGACTCAAATTATCTAAAGTGCCAAAACGTCAAAACGACTTATTGAATTGAGCTAAAAGTCGCTTGAATTTGTTATAGGCCACCGTTGCACAAGTTCTACAGATTTTTATGAAAAATTTTTATTTATTTTTCAACGACCCTTCTCTCAAATGCACGCACAAAAAAGAAAAATCATTACGGACTATAAGACTCGCATTATTTAAAGTGTGTAAGTTGTTAGAGTCTAACATCTCAATACTCTATTCGATTAAGATATAAAGTGGAAGGTATATCATAGACTATCATCGCAAGAACCGTATAAATTGGCATGACTGTAGGCAGGCCCTGATTACCCAATAGGCACGAGAAGCATGTGCTTCCCCTGGAAAATTTTGAAAAGGCCCCAAATTAAGCAAAAAAATGGGCCCCGAATTGTAAGCTTGTGGTCTAAAAGCGTTATCTGATTATAAAACGTCACAGACCTACCTGACTGCACAACTACCATTTCTAGATTATATAGGATATATGTTAATGAAGCTTTTACACATTCATTTATAATGGAATAAATTAATATATAGTGGCGAATATAGGCTTTCACCAGTTTATATCTTGGTACAAAAATCAAGTGAATTTGCCTGTCTATATTTTAAGCGAATTTACTTGTCCTCAATTCTAGGTACTACAAAATTTATAAATTTTTCAAGCTGTTTGTAGGAGTCTTTAGAACAAAAAGTCAGTGGGGGGGGGCCCCCAAATGGAATTGTGCTTCCCCTCAATTGTAAGGTTAATCGGGCCCTCACTGTAGGACTTGCTTTCGGGACACAAAATAAAGCTTTTATACATTGTGGTTTGTGGGCTCATACTAACTAAAATCCGTTTTAGTAATGTTAAATTGTTCAGTCTATCTATAGGGCAATAAGGACGAGCGCTGGTTTGCGTATTAAATCAGTGCACGAGTTGCTCTTTGGAACACCAACATTAAAGCTGGCGATGGCCTTTTCCCTTTTCATTTAAAATCTTTCGATAAAATGGGCAACGCCGTCCAAACTTAAAATGCCTGTTTACAATGAGAAAATTTTCATCTCGTATTAACAGCATCCTACCCTACGAAGAACCTTTCTCGCTCATGCATGCTTAAAATACTTCTGCACGAAAAGCGAGTTGTTGAATGTTGAAGAAGCATCTCGTTAAAAATAAATCATCCGGATGCAGTTGATCTTAAAAGTGCCGTAAAACAAGTTTACTCGTAACTCGGGGAAGTGAAAGGTGGGTGTGGGGGGGGGGGGGGGGGGAGAATTTCAGGACACGTAATAATGAGTTTAATAAAAGATCGAGAAACTGATAAACCTACTTAACAATGTTCCCGTAACACCTTCTCGTAGTTTCGAGCATTACAACGTTAAAATTGTATATACAAAGGTTACTTTGGACCCAATATTTCACTTAAGTCATAACCACGGAAGAAGATTGTATACTCTTAATCCGTGACCATAACAGGCGTGATCAGGTTAAAAAAAAAATAAGTAAATTCAGCATTAATAATTATAAGATAAAAAACTTTTTATATACAGTCGAACCTTGTTAACGTGAATTACTTTTAACATGAATTGTTTCCACAACCCCCGTCAAAATGAAGATTGGTTTAGTAGTATGAAAACTAGCTAGTTGTATGAAAACTAGTTACTGATAGCATGAACTACTGATAACATGAACAAATTTTTGAAGTGAAAACTTCTTTAGGCGTGTTGAGCACTTTTTGGGTGAACAAAAATCATGGAACTCGCGTCATCGTCACCGAACGCTTTCCATGAGCTATAGGTATACTGTGTATATATGTACATAGGTATACCTCCGTGCGTAATTAGTATACATTATATATATACAAAGAGTATATCTCTCTACATATATATCCATATAGGTAGCACACAGCGCGGCATGCCTCATATACATATATATATATGTATAAAATGTATACTAATACAAGTAGTATACTGGCTACTGGCATCTGTCTCTTTCTAGTTCTATACTCTATGTAGGTATGTACTTTTTCCACAGTCTATACACAGTTCCCAAAGTACAAGCACGTGTTTTTATACAGACTGTAATATTTTTCTTTTTGCTTTCAATATAAATTTTCAAATAAATAATTAAAAAAAAATATATATATTTTAGTCATATTACAATATTAACACTTCTTTACAAACCAAAAATAATTCAAAAATAATAATCTAATAGCTCGACGATACAATTCACAAGTTACTTAATTTTCACTTCTATCGGCAGTCCCCAATGACTGCCTCCGCATTCAGTTTATCCCCTTTGAGATTCACGACTGTACCATGTTTTTAAATTTTTTGTTGAATCGTAGCTATAGAACTAACTACATTAGTACTTTATCAATGCATATAAAATTTTTAAAATGACAATGACGTCCATTTTTGCGAGACGCATCATTTAACTTTTAACAATTTTTTAACGTTCACGTTTCATTAAATGTATTTATTTTTAGGTCGAAAGAAAATGAACTCGTCATTTTTTTTTTTTTTTTTGCCAACAATTAAATTATAGCTAATATTTTAACGACTATTTTTAAAGCTAGTAGGAGAATATTTTCATATTTTAATTAATTAAAAGAAAACTAATCAAAAATTCGAAAATCGGGCTTCAAGGTATTGTGTTGTCATCGGATTCCGAGCTATTCTGAAAGTTTCAAATGTCTAGCTAATAGGGAAATGAGTCAAAAATCGATGGCAAGATTTGTACCGGACGAACAAGAATAGAAGTTAATAAAAACATGGTAAAAAAAAAAAAAAAAATCTGATGTGGGACACACATGATTTCGCTATACAGTCATTGAATATACATATTGTTAAGAAAACGTTGACATTTTTCTGTGAGGTAACTAGTTTGTAAATGAACAAACAGTTTCCAGTCATGAATATTCTTGAAAATACCCCCCCCCCCAAACCAAAAAAAAGAAAACAAAAAATTAACTCCAGCCACAAAAGTCACAATAGTAGAATTATAGATACCGCAGAGAACGAATATAGTAGCTCGTTCAGGAATAGCATTTAACAGCTTATGACAGAATCTTAATACACATCTTAAAGTTCATTGGAATTTCCTCGAGTGTAGATGGCCTACACTTTTGTTCTTTCGCCAAAATTAATGGTGAGAAACAGTACGTTATGCGAAAACAATTAACTACGTTAAAATTGAGAGAGGGCTTAAATTCTAACTACACTGAAATAGTTTTTGCCAAATTGCGTCGCTTATCTCGCCAAGTTACCAAGTTCGTCGCTAGCGTAGATTTTGGTCTTGGCGTCGATTTTCGATTGGGTGTTGAATTGGACGATAGGACTACTAAATTCGGCGAAAAATTGTATTTTAGGGTTGCCAAAATTTGGAAGCTCTAACTTCAATAAGAATCGAGTTCTGAAAATTTCTGGAACGATTCGGTGGTTTCTGTAGTGCAGATTTAACTTCTTCGAAAGTTCTATAAATAACTATAAAAAATCTGGAGTGACTCCACTCGACTTTCCGAACATTGAGTAATTAACAGTTTTGTCGATAAAGTAAAGAAAGAGGAGTTATTAAACAAACAAAAGAGAGAAGACCATAATAGGGTGTTTGAGTATTTTTCTCCATCTATTACACGATGTTTTATTTAACGCTACTGAACTTTGAGCCCATAGATCATAATGATAAAGAATTTTTCGTTGTGTCCCTGTAAAAACCTATAAATGCTAGATTCACCAAAATGCTTATAGTTAGTGCAACAGTGATTTATAATCTATATTAATAAAATCAGACTTTTGTCTGCAAATTTGTTGGAATCGAAAAATTTTGCGATATCTTCACGTTTCACACCCCATGAAAGCCGAAAATGACTTCAGAAAATTTTGCCTGTGTGTGTGTGTGTTTCATCGTGTCCGTATGTCGCTTTTTTTGTCCGGGCATCACTCGAGAACGGCTGGACGGAATTCAACGGCGCTAAGCAGGAATTTAGGTCTTCACCCAACTTAAAATTATATCTATCAACTTTTCAGAAATTCCCCCCGGTTCCCCCCTGGGGCTCAAAAGACAAAAACACGTTTGTCCGGGCATCACTCGAGAACGGCTGGACTGAATTCAACGGTGCTTGGCAGAAACTTAGGTCTTCATCCAACTTAAAATTATATCTATAGAAATTTTCAAAATTATGATTAGTGTTTAAATTGTGGGTAAAAAACGCCTGCGCATGCGCCATAAATATTTTTTTCACTAAAACGCTTTGAATGGAAAAATCTATATATATAAAAATGAATGTTTGTCTGTATGTTATTTATAAAATCGTAAACGGCTTGACCGATTTCGATCATTCTTTTTTTGTTTTTTTCCTTATAGGTCAGGGATGGTTTAGGAAAAAAAAAAATTGAAAAAATCTTTAAAATTAATTAAAATATGAAAATAATAAACTTATTGACTTATATTGACTTAATATAAGCCATTTAAATTTTTAATTGTTGCCAAAAAAAGTTTACGAGATGTATTTATTTATTGTTTTCAGCATAAAATGAAATATGCTTTCACGCGAAAAATAAGAAATTACTAAATGTTAAATTGGTCGATGAGAAAATGACACTTTATAATTTTAAAATAAAATAGTAATATTACAAATCTAACATATTTCTTCTGAATTTTATTTCACAGCATTTTTTTTATATACCTCAACTTCAGATTTTTTTTTTTTTTTTTTTTTTTTTTTGTAGTATGGCGGATGAAACACGCTTGGCATAAACGCTAATTCAGCAATATATTAAAGGTATTTTCTTATTGATAATTCTTGACAATTTTTTATAATTTTGATGCTGAAGTAGAACGGACATTTTTCGCCAAGGAAAAGATAGAAACAAATACGCAAGCGAAGTGATGACGTCAATGGCCGTTCGTGCATGCAAGAAAAATATTTCCTATGTTAAACGCCCAATGGATTTTTCGTAAAAAATTATTAAAAATCGAGGAAAATTATTTCCCGATTTTAATCCTCATATTTAGGTATAGATATGTATTAGTTATCATGTCCATGCATTAGATTAAGTTATTTTTGTAGTAAAATTGACAAAATTTGAATTTTTAATTTCAAAACTCTAGAAAAAAAAAAGAAAAAAATGCCAGACTTCCATATTCGATTGAAAACACAAACATTTCATTTCAAAGTATAATATTTACACAATATCCAACTAATATACTGATTGAAAGGGAAATGATAAATATTCTATCATAATTTGAAGTCAAATTTGTTTCCAAATGTCTAAATAAAGTATCTAATATAAGATACTAATATGTTGTAGCGGAATAGATTTGATATCGGTCATCCTTGGTAGAAAAATAAAATATCGCCAAATTATTTGGCGATCATAATTTAATTCCTTTCAAAAATCATGGTTATTTTAACAACTTATTTTAAGACAGTAATGAATAAGGTACAACTATAGTATTTCCCCTCAGCTGAATTTGGCGATTTTTCTTTGGCGCCGATTTGAACGATAACGATGTCGTTCTGGATTGTTTGCGATATAATATGGCAGCCTGCATGCTATTTATTTTGGATTTATGATTTATGATTTATAATTTAGCTTACGATTTTATCATTAATGCTATATGATTTATGATTTTTAGATTTATGATTTAGCCATAATAGCCAACGAAAAATCGCCAAATCTAGCTGAGGGGAAATACTATAGTTGTTCCATGAATAATATGAAACAATATTTCGTACAATGCATATTACGAAAATATACATCTGGCATGTATATTTTCGTATTACGTTTTTGATCACCAAATACAATAAGCGCCAAGAACGACAGAGTTTTGAAATTTAAAATTAAAATTTTGTCAATTTGACAGCAAAATAACTCAATCTAACACATGCACATGATAACTAAAACATATATGTACCCAAATATAAGGATTAAAATCGGGAAATAATTTTCTTCGATTTTTAATCATTTTTTACAAAATATCCAATGGGCGTTTAACATAGGAAATCATTTCTTGCATCCACGGACGGTCAGTGACGTCACACTTCGCTTGCGTAGGAACAATAATCGCATAAATTATATTTTGGTCTAAAACGGCAACAAAAATTTAAAAGTCGCCAAGGGTGTACCATGATCAAGTTTACATATTAATTTATTTATTTTTCTATATACCAACAACTATTAACTAAGCATGAAGTATATATAACCACAAAATAATAATAATTGTCTCATGCGATAGAAGTAGCCGATCATAGCATATTGTAATATTATATTTGGCTTGAAATTGCTGTCATTCTATGGTTGATCGATTAAATCAAATAAATATAGAGAATAACTTGAAAGCAAATATTATGTACATCACGTATAATGTTGCTCATATATAACTAGGATTCAAATATAAAGGGCTACTTCAAAATTTTCGATACTGTCCGTATCGAAATTGTCATATATCATAAGCAAAGCACCTAAATAGAAGCCCACGGGTAAGTCATTATCGCAGGCAATAGGGACAGGTATCGCAGAATGCGAGGACGAACAAGGCGCTGCCGAAGGTAGCGGGAACCCAAAGCGAACTTTTGAGCGATTTCAGTATTATTATTTTCTCTTTTTTTCATAAAACTATATAGAAAAAAGTTTCCTTTAAATATATAGTGACCAGCGAAGCGGGCAAAGCCTGCTAGTACTCATATAAATTTTCAGCTCAATTGAATAAGGCGTTTAGATGCTATCGTACTTTTAAAAATTTGGTCCCATAGGCCATAATGATAAAGAATTTTTCTTTGTGTCCCTGTAAAAAAAACTGTAAGTGCTAGATTCACCAAAATCTATGCAGTTGGTGCAACTGTGACCTATAACATGTGTACAAATTTTTTGCTCAGATTAATAAGGCGTTTAGATGCTATCACACTTTTAAAAAATTGGCCCCATAGGCATAATGATAAAGAATTTTTCTTTGTGTCCCTGTAAAAAAACTATAAGTGCAAGATTCTCCAAAATTTATACAGATTGAGTGTTTGTGACCTATAATATCTGTATAAATTTTTTGCTCAATTGAATAAGGCGTTTAGATGCCATCGCACTTTTAAGATTTTGCTCCCATAGGCCATAATGATAAAGAATTTTTCTTTGTGTCCCTGTAAAAAAACTATAAGTGCTAGATTCACCCAAATGTATAGGGTTCGTACTATGGTGACTTACAATATACGTACCAACTTTCAGGTTATTCGAACAAAGCGTTTAGACGCTAGCATGTTTACTCACGGACATACACACATACACACATATACATCATCGCAAAAATAGTGAAAACGGACTCATTGGACCTCGAAACGTATAGAAACATCAAAATCTCAAATTCGGATTTTTGACATGATTACAATACTTTCCTCACTATAGTGTTCGGAAAGTAAAAAGAAGAGACATTATGGATGATTATAGGTTAGAACTTGTTTGTTTCGGTGCGGTATTACATTAAAAGTGGAAACAGATGGCAGATTTTTCATTTACACAAAGGTGGGATGGTGTAGGACCCCTTCAAAGACCCACATGGAAAACATTCCACCCTTAAGCCTAGGATCCTAGCGTAGTCAGTCAACCTCTTAAATCTTACAACCAATCCACAAAGGTGAGCGTTGACTCTTGGCATCCAAATTTGTAGAGAAGTGGTAGTTTTGGAGTTCTGTAATTTTTTGTAATGATTCATCGGTTTCTAGCACAGAACTACTTCGAAAATTCTATAAACCACTGACAAGACTCTTGATGAATTCAAATTCTATTCAGACTTCGAACTGTGCGATGGATCATTGTTTCTAAATTAGCGATATATTTCTGCTTTTATTTAACTCCATTTACTTGAGTTCTATTGTACGACACTCTTTTATTGGATTGTTTCGAGAATATTCGTTGATTATTGATTTTTGTGGTTAAAAAAAAAAAACAGTTTTATGCAAGTGTTTCCAGTATATTCATTGAATAAAGTGCATTCGTTGATTAAAACATGATTATGAATTTACGAATTTTTTTTTACACGCAAAAATGTCGACAACTTTATATTTTCAAAAGGGAAAGTCACGGGTAGACCAAAAAGAAAGGTGCATAACTAGATGATATGCGCCGCAGGGATTAATAAGTGAAACAAGTCGGGGGGAGGCGAAGCCTCCCTCGGGGGTTGATGAGCAGAGCGAGCAGGGGGCAGATCCCCCTAGTTTAATATAAAAATACCTAAATAGGGGTTTTTATATTACATATATATCTTATAATGTATTCTTGATATTTTTATACATTTCATACAGTTATTATATCGATATTCTAAAATATATGTAAACAGAAGAACACTTTTAGACAAAAACTTTGAAACCCTCTTTAGGAAGAGGTAGTTGAATGTTAGCAATATTTTTCTTGCATTGAATATATTTGAGTTTAAATATAGGCCCTCGTCAATCAAATTTCTAACAAAATGATATCATATGTTTGGTTCTGATGTTGTCTACCGGTCAACCAGATAACAGTTGACTTGAAAAATAGGGTTCGTTAGGAGGTATGTTTCCATTCCACGAATACATTCCTAAATACAGTCAGTAACAAAAGTATCCGAACACTAGCAAAAATTCCTATATAAAAAAAGTAGAGTACTGTTTTGTTAAATAATACCTTGTCGAATCGTGTTCTTAGACTGACACGATTCGACAAGGATTTATTGAACAAAACAGTATTAACTAACAGTAAACAGTATTTTATATAGGAATTTTTGATTGTGTTCGGATACTTTTGTTACCGACTGTACTATGGATAACCCGCTGTAACTTTTTAGCAGCTTCTGTCAGATGTTATGGTGGGATGGACTAATGTTTGAAAGGGCGCCAAATAATTGGAGAGATACCAGTAAATGATAGAATTTAAATCGTGATCATCCCAGTTTAATTTGAAACATAATCTGCGTCACTCTAACAGTATACACTCAATATTGGAGAGGTTGAATGGAAGGTTTAGAAGCGTTGAGCAAATGGATCATTGTGACATGATCTATAATTTTAGCAAGTCAGGGTTTTGTCGAAAATAGATGAATGACAAAACTTGTATCTGATCGTGTTCTGTTTGCCGTGCCAAACTGCGGTATGGGATTTTATGCCTCAGTATTTGAGCAATTTACTTTAGACAACAATACTGTTTATGTAATTGGTAGTGATGAAATTCGGATTTTAAACTTACTAAACTTTTAAAATAGAGTCAGAATGATGTTTGCCTCCTCAAAAGTTTCTTTGTTTTTCCAAGTATTTTAAGATCAAATTTATTATTTAGTTTTCTTAGTTTGTATCTTCATTACTTTTTCCGAATAGTACAATATCGTCTACTTAAAGCAATAAAACCTGATTTTTCGAAGAACCAGCATTTGTTTAGTTTAGATGTACCAGGAATCTTTCATTAGAATGTGTACTTTGATACAGTGGAGCACCGTTTATACGTTTTTCAAGGGACCGTTCCTAAAAAACGTACAACTGAAAATTCGTTTTAACAATTATACACAATAAAGTATCATATTAATAATAAAAGTCTACTCAATTTTCATGATTTCCTTTACATTTATTCGAATAAGATATATTTTAATTATATTTAAAATATTTTAAGAAGCCTAAATAATAATTAAATAATTAAAAATATAGAAATTCAGAAAATTTTTTCAAGATTTCGATTTTAACCTTTAACGACAAAGCCTTTTGTTCTCAACGAAGATGACATTTTTGCAAACGATGGAAGGAAAGAAAAAAAAAAGTTTCTCCAAATTATCCCGATAAGAAATCTTCCGAGTTGCCCAACAGAAGTAAGTAATAAATCTTCAAGTTTACAAAATGCCTGTAAAATTGTGGGGGTTTTTTTTCCTTTCATACCCCATTCCTGGAATCAATTAAAAGCAGAGAAAGTGGGAGGTTTTCAAGTGGTCACTGGCTACTTGGCTTATCTCTAAAAATTTCTCTAACCCCCCCCCTTCCCCCCAGGCTATCGATGCAAATCGCACTTTGTTCTATAGCCGCACTTTGTTACTATAGTTCTAAGAAAAAATAAGAATAAAACATAAGAGCATTCATCTTTTTTTTTAAATCCTGGAATGAAACTCAAACTTGGGATTCTACAAGGAGGAAAAAAAAACGTACAAGTGAAATTAAGAATTTACTTGTGTCGTATAAACGAAATATTTTAACATTAGAATTCAATGGAATGATTTGGGACCGAAGTCGAAAAGCGTATAAATGAGAAAAACGTATAAACGAGAAACGTATAAAAGGTGCTCCACTGTACTAATTTTATCCTTTGGTACTGCTTTGACCTTAGGATCCTGTTCAAGTTTACACCCCTCATTTTTTTCCTTCTTGAGAATCAAGAGATGGTATGTAATTATTTCATTTTCGGTCCAGTACCGCTCTTCCTTTCAAAAAATGTAACATAGTTTCTATCGTGTTTATTTCTGGGGTAACCTTTAATAAAAAGCGCCTGTTGACGCATGCGCGTCACCCCGTCGCGGATCACCGGGCAGAAGGCTATGAGAAGCCAAGTACAATGGACGTGGGCAAAGAACTTTAAATTTATTGACGCCCACAATTATTATTTTATGTGCTACCTATTATTTCTTCGTTGTATATAGTGTAAATACTTGATGTATGTGATCGTACAAATTAAAATATTAAAACAACGAAGATGGTCCGTCGAAAATTAATTATTTGTAGTTAAGTTCCTACAAAAAAGTGGCTCCGTCGAGAAAGGAGCTTGTAATCAGCGACTCATGGATAAAAATAATAAATTGAAATCTTCCCTGAAAGGGAAGATAACTAGAATTGAAAACTATGTAGAAGGCACGAATGCCGAAAATTACGATATAGATATAGTGGAATTAAAAGTGAAATTAAAGAACATAGAACTGCTACAAACAAAAATCGATGAATTACGACAAAAATACTACGAAATTCAAGACTTGAAAGATGCTGAACAAGCAACCATAGATGACGACCTTGACTCATGTGAAGAACGTCTGGAAAAATTAGAGGTAAGAATTAATACTCTTATTAATTCTTATAAGAAATTTGATTCTCATAAAAAAATAAATGCGACTGAAAATGCATCTCAAGATTCCTTTGAAATTAAAACTCAAATTCCTCCTTTAGTATTACCTGAATTTTCAGGAAAATATGAGGAATTCAGTTCTTTTAAAGAACAATTTGATGATTTAATAACCAATAATGTTCATATTAATCAGTCGCAGAAATTATATTATCTTAGATCTTGTCTCAAATATGACGCTAAAAATCTAGTTAGTAATTTTGATACATTTGAATCATTATATAATGCATTAGAAAATCGCTATGATAACGAGCGATTAATTGTTGATATTCATGTACAAAATATTCTGAATTTTGAGAAAATTGAAACTGAAAATCCCAAAGAGATAAGAAACATGATTGATTGCATTCAGAAAAATCTGCGTGCCTTGAAAGTTCTGAAATATGTACAGAATAAATTATCAGATGTTTTCATTATAAATATTCTCGTAGCAAAGTTAGACAGAGAATCTAGAAAGAATTTTGAGTTGTCCCATAAATCCAAAAATGTTCCCACCTTTGAAGAATTTATCAAATTTTTGGAACAACGAGAATCAGTTTTATTATCTATTAATAGAACGAATATGACTAGCGGAAATAAAAATACTAACAAAAACTTTCCGGCTATTAACAAATCTAAAACTCTTTTAATGCATGAAAATAAAAACAAAAATTGTGTTGTTTGTAAAAATACTTATCACCCTATTTATAAATGTGATGCATTTTTGAAATTAAACATTAACGAAAGATTAAGTATAATACGCCTTCACAAGCTTTGTGAGGTTTGTTTTAGGCAAAACCATAAGAAAAATGATTGCTTATCAAAATTCAAATGCACCTGCGGAATGAAGCACAACAGATTATTATGTTTTTCTTCTGGCGCCAAAACCCCGGTTCCAGACTCAGATGAAATAAATTCATCCAAATTACCAGATATAGACAAACGGATTGCGCAATTAAATGCTTCCGTTTTGAGTAATAATAGCAGATATTTAAAAGAAAATAGAAAAAGTATTCTGTTTTCCACAGCTTATATTTATGTTCAATGCGAAAACAAAAAAAGAATAAAAATAAGATGCGTTCTGGATTCCGCTTCAAATGTGTGCGTATTAACTGAAAAGATGCGTGAATGTTTAGGAATTAAAAGAAAAAAAATAAAAACTCCAGTTTCAGGTTTGAATGGATTGACCCAAAATATTAAGTGGAAATTAGATACCTTTATTTCAAATGAAGATTGTTCTTTTAGTGAACCAGTAGAATTTTTGATTGTAGATAAAATAACTGGGCTTACACCATGCAATAAATTAAACATTTCAGACATAAAAATTCCAGAATTTTTGAAATTGAGTGACGAGACATTTTTTGAACCGAATGAAATAGAAGCGTTAATCAGTGCAGATATATTATTCAAAGTTTTAAAGGATAATACTTATAAAATAAATGACGATTTGTTTTTTAAGGAAACCGAATTTGGATGGCTAGCGTGTGGAAAGGTTGAAGAAACAGAACTGAATAATTCGAAACAGTGTTTCGTTTTGTCAGACGATTCCCTTAGTAGCACTCTTAAACTCTTTTTCGATCTAGAAAGCATTGGAATAAGAGACGATCCAATTCAAAAAGAAAGTGATAAAGCTATAGAAATTTTTAATGAAACGATTCAGTTTAAAAACAAACGCTACGTTGTACACTTGCCCTTTAGAAGAACCTATAATGAACTTTCCGATAATTACACGTTAGCGAAACAACGATTTTTAAGTTTATGGAGACGTTTTAAATATGATAGAGAATTATATGAACAGTATAGAGAGATTATTCGTGATTACATAAATCAAAAAATAATAGAAATAGTTGAACCCAGTACAGCAGAAAATAATTTAAACAAACCTATTTATTATTTGCCTCATCAGGCAGTAAGAAAGGAAGGTCGCTTAACATCCAAAACAAGAATCGTATTTGATGCAGGGAGTCATCAAAATAATCAGCTGTCACTGAATGATTGCCTATGGCAGGGGATAAATTTAAATCCGAATCTTTTGGATGTTTTAATTAATTTTAGATTAAACAAAATAGCATTTTGTTCTGATATTAAACAAGCCTTTCTACAAATCTGTCTCGCTGATGAACATAAAGACGCTGTTCGTTTTTTCTGGAGTGATGAAGAACCGCATGCACATAAAAAACCCAAATTACAGATTTATCGTTTCAATCGAGTTAATTTTGGGGTGTGTTCAAGTCCATTCTTACTCGCTGCTACTATTAGACATCACATTGAGAAGTATAGAGAAGAATTTCCCGCTACTGTTCGACTTTTAGATAAATGTTTTTACGTAGACGACTTAATTTCTGGAGGTAATGATTTTAACGAAGCACTTGAATTATCACGAAGTTCAAAATATATTATGGAAGCCGCAGGAATGTCCCTTAGAAAATGGATAAGTAACGATACCGAATTAACAGAGCAGTGGAAAAGCGAAAAATTTGATACATACCCTGTAGAATCTACCATCAGCTTAGGTATAAATCAGACAAAGATCTTGGAACTATCTTGGGATACTAATAAAGATAATTTGATTGTAGCTATCAAGAGTTTGTTGAACTTTATATCCATAAATAAAATTACAAAACGTACCATTCTTCAAGCCGTAGGGAGAATTTTCGACCCCTTAGGGTTAATTTCTCCATTCACTGTCAGGGCAAAAATTATCATTCAAGATATCTGGACAACTAAAACCAAATGGGATGAATCATTATCACCAAATATCGAAAAAGAGTGGATGAAATGGTGTTCGGAATTGCCCTTATTAAAAGAGCTTGAAGTCCCTAGATTCGTCCTTGATGCCACTTCCCCAGAAGATGTAGTTGAATTACATAGTTTTTGCGATGCTAGCAAAAAAGCATATGGCGCTGCCATTTATGTACGAACAAAATCAGAAAATGGTATTTCAGTAAAACTTTTGACTTCCAAGAGCCGTGTAGCTCCCCTCAGCGGTGTTACACTACCTCGCCTTGAATTATTGGGTGCCCTGGTCGCAGCTCGTCTGATCACCAAAGTGAAAAATACTGTAAACCTTAAAGGACCTTCTGTTGAATATCACTGGACTGATTCGCAGATAGTGCTTTTCTGGATAAAGGGTACTAAAACCCGATGGAAGCAGTTTGTCGCCAACCGTGTTCAAGAAATTGCCAGCCTGACAAACCCTAACTCTTGGTTCCATTGTGCAAGTAAAGAAAATCCTGCTGACCTGTTGTCTCGAGGGATGACTGCTGAAAGCCTAACAACCAGCGCCACATGGTGGACAGGTGCTGAATTTCTGAAAAATCCTGAATTTCGGAAAAACAAACAATCTTTTATTGACTTTTCAGAACTAAATGAGGAAAACTACACTCCTGAATTAAAATCTGAAAATGCAGTGACTCTAAATTTGAAAAAGGACTTTACTATTTTGAACTATCTGATTAATCGTAGTAATAAATTTTTAAAAATATTACGTATATGTAGTTTTCTTCACAATCTAAGAAATCCTTTAGAAAAGAAGAAAGGACCGCTGATGCCTGAAGAGCTGACAAAGGCAGAAGACTTCCTACTGAAGCAGCTGCAGGAGGAAGAATTTCCTACTGAAATAGCTGCCTTGAAAAGTGGCGGTAATGTATCGCATAAGAGTAAAATTTTTAATTTATCCCCATTTTTGGATGACAATGGTTTAATAAGGGTAGGGGGGAGACTGCAAAATTCGCAGTTATCTTATTCGATTAAGCATCCTTATGTACTTCCTTCAAAAAATAAATTAACGGAATTAATTGTAAAATATTATCATGAAAAATATTTTCATATTGGTCCCCAACATCTTCTGTTTCAGGTTAGGCAAAAATATTGGCCCATTCATGGGAGAAATCTTTGTAAAAAAATTGTGCACAGATGTTTAGTCTGTTTTAAAGCAAATCCGAAAGTATGTGTACAAAAAATGGGAAACTTGCCAAAACAAAGAATAACGCCAGATAAAACATTTAATTCAACTGGAGTAGATTTGTCTGGACCCTTTTTAATCAAAAATAAATATGGAAGGAAGGGTCCAGAAATCAAAATTTATGTTTGTATTTTCATTTGTCTAGTAACAAAGGCTATACATCTTGAACTTATTAGTGATTTAACTTCACAAGCTCTGATAGCTGCGTTAAAAAGATTTATTTCGAGAAGGGGCAAGTGTCATAAAATATTTTCGGATAATGGGACCAATATGGTAGGCGCCAACAGGGAACTAAATGCCTTGTATAAACTGGTAAGAGATAAGGAAGAATCCTTATTCAATTTTTTTGCAGAGGAAAAAATAGAATGGGTTTTTATTCCTCCAAGGAGTCCAAATTGGGGTGGTCTATGGGAAGCAAATATCAAAGCGTTTAAATACCATTTTAAACGCATAGCGGGTAATTCAAAATTTACATTTGAAGAAATGCTTACACTTGTTACTCAAGTGGAAGCGATCTTGAACTCGAGACCACTGACTCCGCTAACTTCAAGTATTGAAGATTTAGAGGTTTTAACTCCAGCCCATTTTCTTATTGGAAGGCCAATAACGGCTGTTGTTGAACCCTCTTTAACCAATATTGAAAAAAATCGCCTAAATGCTTGGCAAAATATTACGAAGTCAGTTCAGGCAATCTGGAAAAGATGGAGTCTTTCTTACTTGAATAACTTACAACAGCGCAGAAAATGGATAATTGATAAAGAAAATTTAAAAATCGGAGACATGGTTTTAGTCAGGGAAGAAAATCTTCCACCATGCAAGTGGTTTTTAGGGCGTGTAATAAAGCTATATCCTGGTCAGGATAATAAAGTTAGATTGGTAGATATAAAAACTACCAAAGGGATTTACAAAAGATCCATCTCCAGATTGTGTGTGCTGCCTATCGAGGAGTAAAAATGAATATGAACATTTATTATATTAACTAGCAGGCTACGCCCGCTTCGCTGGTCACTATTTTTAAATGAATCACAAAAATTAATGAATTCTCAAAATTGCATTAATTTTTATCATGTGATAAAAAAAGAGAAAAAAAAATTCTGATCAGGAAAAATGTCGCACCGGGTCCCCACTGCCTTCGGCAGCGTAGACCCGTGCGCTGCGCGCACGTATTCCTTCACCATCCTTATGACTTCTCAAAATTCCATGTTATTACTCATAAACTTTCATTCTTAAGAAAAGGGATTAAAAAATATATCATTTAGCATCGGGTAAAAACTCACACCAGGACGCCACTGCCGTCGGCAGCGCAGACCAATGCGCGCTGTGCGCACACGTTTGAGGATATACGTGCGCTGTACACGCATATTCCTTCTCAATTCAAACTTTTATTATTAAGAAAATAAAATTTAAAAAAAAATCTTTTATTAACGGGTAAAAACTCGCACCGGGTCCCAAACCCATGCGCGCCTATTCCTTCCCCACCGTTCCAGCCCCTCCTAATTAACTTGCATGTACCAATTTTCAACGGTCTTACTCAATTAGCTGAGATGCAAAAGAAAACCTGATCAGGACACTTTAAATTGTAAATCAGGTGAAATCTCGAATTCCACTTTCGATAATGTAAAAGAACTTTAAAATATCTTTCGAATGATGTATTAGAAATAATTTAATCATAATTAGAATATGAAATATTGAAATTTAAAAATATTACAGCGCCATCTGGCTGTAGAAATTTCTGTAATCTATTGTTCCATTCCAGATCAACAAAGCTTTCAAATGATGTATCACTCATGAAATTATTTTGATTAGTAGATGAGATACAAAAGAAAACCTAATCAGGAGACCTCAAAACGTGTAAATCGGGTGAAATCTCCAATTCCATTTTCGATAATGTAAATGTACTTTAAAATGTGTATCAACTAAAATAAGCTTTCAAATGATGTTTGACTTATGAAATTTTTTTAATTAATAACTGAGATAAAAAAAAAAAAAAAAAAAAAAAAAACTGATTCAGGACACCTCAAAACGTGTAAATCTGGTGAAAACTTTCGATAATTTAAAAAACTTTAAAATATCTTTCGAATGATGTATTACAAATAATTTAATCATAATTAGAAATTGAAATATTGAAATTTTAAAATGTTACAGCGCCATCTGGCGGTACAAATTTCAGTATTCCACTGTTCGATTCCAAATCAAAAAAGCTTTCTAATGATGTATTACGAAATTATTTTAATTAGTAGCTGAGATACAAAAGAAAACTAATTCAGGAGACCTCAAAACGTGTAAATCTGGTGAAAACTGTCGATAATATAAAAGAACCTTAAAATATCTTTCGAATGATGCATTAAAAATAATTTAATCATAATTAGAAATTCAAATATTGAAATTTGAAAATATTACAGCGCCATCTGGCGGTAGAAATTTCTGTAATCCCCTGTTCGATTCCAAATCAAAAAAGCTTTCTAATGATGTATTACTTATGAAATTATTTTAATTAGTAGCTGAGATACAAAAGAAAACCTAATTAGGAGACCTCAAAACGTGTAGATCGGGTGAAATCTCGAATTCCATTTTCGATAATGTAAAAGTACTTTAAAATGTGTATCAAGTCAACAAAGCTTTCAAATGATGTATTACTTATGAAATTTTTTTAATTAATAACTGAGATATAAAAGAAAACTGATTCAGGACAGCTCAAAACGTGTAAATCTGGTGAAAACTTTCGATAATTTAAAAGAACTTTAAAATATCTTTCAAATGATGTATTAAAAATAATTTTATCATAATTAGAAATTGAAATATTGAAATTTGAAAATATTACAGCGCCATCTGGCGGTACAAATTTCAGTATTCCACTGTTCGATTCCAAATCAAAAAAGCTTTCTAATGATGTATTACGAAATTATTTTAATTAGTAGCTGAGATACAAAAGAAAACTAATTCAGGAGACCTCAAAACGTGTAAATCTGGTGAAAACTGTCGATAATATAAAAGAACTTTAAAATATCTTTCGAATGATGCATTAAAAATAATTTAATCATAATTAGAAATTCAAATATTGAAATTTGAAAATATTACAGCGCCATCTGGCGGTACAAATTTCAGTATTCCACTGTTCGATTCCAAATCAAAAAAGCTTTCGAATGATGTATTACTTATGAAATTATTTTAATTAGTAGCTGAGATACAAAAGAAAACTAATTCAGGAGACCTCAAAACGTGTAAATCTGGTGAAAACTGTCGATAATATAAAAGAACTTTAAAATATCTTTCGAATGATGCATTAAAAATAATTTAATCATAATTAGAAATTGAAATATTGAAAGTTAAAAAAATTACAGCGCCATCTGGCGGTAGAAATTTCTGTAATCTATTGTTCCATTCCAGATAAACAAAGCTTTCAAATGATGCATCACTCATGAAATTATTTTAATTAGTAGATGAGATGCAAAAGAAAACCTAATCAGGACACCTCAAAACGTGTAAATCGGGTGAAATCTCGAATTTCATTTTCGATAATGTAAAAGTACTTTAAAATGTGTATCAACTAAAATAAGCTTTCAAATGATGTATTACTTATGAACTTTTTTTAATTAATAACTGAGATACAAAAAAAAAAAACTGATTCAGGACACCTCAAAACATGTAAATCTGTTGAAAACTTTCGATAATTTAAAAGAACTTTAAAATATCTTTCAATTGATATATTAAAAATAATTTAATCATAATTAGAAATTGAAATATTGAAATTTTAAAATATTATAGCGCCATCTGGCGGTACAAATTTCTGTATTCCACTGTTCGATTCCAAATCAACAAATCTTTCAAATGATGTATTACTTATGAAATTATTTTAATTAGTACCTGAGATACAAAAGAAAACCGATTCAGGAGACCTCAAAACGTGTAAATTAGGTGAAACTTTCGATAGTATAAAAGTACTTTAAAATATCTTTCGAAAGATGTATTAAAAATAATTTAATCATATTCAGAATTCGAAATATTGAAATTTAAAAATATTACAGCGCCATCTGGCGGTAGAAAATTCTGTAATCTACTGTTCAATTCTAAATCAATAAAGCTTTCAAATAGTGTATTACTTATAAAATTATTTTAATTAGTAGCTGAGATACAAAAGAAAACCTAATCAGGAAACCTTAAAACGTGTAAATCACGTGAAATCTCAAATTCCATTACTTATGATAGTCGGTTAATGGAAGGTGACAGAAATTTGTGGCGTCTACCCTTGAAATTCCATTCAAATAAGTTTCAAAATGACATATTACTTTTGAAATTATGCTAATTAGAAGCTGAGATACAAAAATGATATAAACACTATTATAAAACGATTTATGTCTGACTTTTTCGTAGTTTTCTCCGAAACTTGGGTAATTCCGGGCTAAATACTGTTCAAAATCCATAGTATGAAATGTGAAAGGAGTATCAGAATTCGAAATTCTGCAAAATATAAAAGAATAAAGGCGTTCTGGGTTTTCCGTTGTTTTCTCCGAAACAACCGTTCCTTTTCTACGTTTTTGCCCCTCCCCCCCTTTCCGTCCCTTCTAATAATTTTACACTTGAAAATATCCGCAATCGATTTATCTTTCCTTGAAACCTAATAATAACAATTTCAAACGCTGTAACTCTTTTTATTTATTTATTTTTATTTATTTTTATTTTATTTTTTTTCTGGCCGTTTGCTTGCCCCCCCCCCCCTCCCCTTCAAGCCCTTCCTAATAATTCTACACTTTCAAAAATATTCAGAATCGAAATATCGGGCGTTAAAAACACCAATATTACGAAATTTCAACGGCATATCTCAATTTAAAATAGTTGAAAATATAATACAAAATTTAATCTCATTTTTTTGTTTATCCACATATTTTCATGAAAATTGAACAGTAGCTTTATAATATGCTGTCTAGGTCGAATATGAATTCAAATGTAACGTGAATTAAAATTTGAAAAAAATTGAAAATTGCAATATTTTTCCCTACTACAAAACACGTGACATCTTGATCGGTTGCAATCATTTCCTTTTTGATGACAGACGATGGGTCTTCATTACTGGCATTTGAAATGATGTTGCCACAGAAAATTCATACTTTAGTTAATTTTAAAAAATCTAATTGTTGTACCGATAAACCACTTGCACACTTAGATTCAGAAAAAATGCCCCTTTCATTTGGTATCGAAATTGTAACGATCGGACAAATATTTCTAATTTATTTTCCACTTTTTCTGCTTTGAGATCGCTTTTAGATTAGACATGAGTGGACATTTTAATTAATATCTCCACAACTAATTAAAATTTTTAAATTCTGTTTCGAGGAAAACATCGGAAAGGCTCCAGAGCATCCGTATGTCAATTTTTGTACTTCTGCGTTCAGTAGGGGCTGAACGTATAAAAGAACAGACAGACAGACAGACAGACAGACAGACAGATAGACAGACAGACAGACAGACAGACAGACAGACAGACAAACCTTTCCTTTTATTATTATAGATTTACTGTATTATATATATTACTCTAAATTTGTTAGTTAATTATGAAAATTTCTGTTTATTATAATCAGTTAATCTTTTTTCTAATTCTATGTGTTGTGCGAAATATTGATATTATGTTACATTCATTTATTTGTTATTATTTTATCTATTTATGTTATGTGAAATTGTAAAATTGAAGTTTTGAAAAAAAAAATATTGTAAGTTCTTGCATGACAACATAGCAAGGCCGGGCGGGATGTTGACGCATGCGCGCCACCCCGTCGCGGATCACCGGGCAGAAGGCTATGAGAAGCCAAGTACAATGGACGTGGGCAAAGAACTTTAAATTTATTGACGCCCACAATTATTATTTTATGTGCTACCTATTATTTCTTCGTTGTATATAGTGTAAATACTTGATGTATGTGATCGTACAAATTAAAATATTAAAACAACGAAGATGGTCCGTCGAAAATTAATTATTTGTAGTTAAGTTCCTACAGCGCCTATACAACTGTTATTACTTTTTAGGCTCCCATTCGCCGTAAATTGTTGCTGAGCTGTTTGGCTTTTCCGTTGCAGACCGTATACATCCGAAATGTTTTACCTCCTCCAAATTATTCGAATGGAATTTTTTATTAAAATCACACAATCAACTGATTGGAATAAAATCATATTTATTGAAATTTTATTTTTTCCACTGAGTGAAAATAATGCCTGGATCGCGAGTCGAACCCCGGATCATTGACTTACAAGGTCAAGGCTCTACCAATTGAGCTATCCATGCCGACAACCATTCGGCATTACTCACTCAGACAACCTTTAGGCAGAAACAACTGGTCTATCATGTAGATAGCTCGACAGAAATAAGCCGCATGTAATGGAAAACATCATTAAACAATGGGAGATAGAAATACAATTTTTTATTAAAATCACACAATCAACTGATTGGAAGAAAATCATATTTATTGAAATTATTCCCATTGTTTAATGGTGTTTTCCATTACTTGCGGCTTATTTCTGTCGAGCTATCCACATGATAGACCAGTTGTTTCTGCCTAAAGGTTGTCTGAATGAGTAATGCTGACCGGGGTGTCGGCCTGGATAGCTCAATGGATAGAGCCTTGACCTTGTAAGTCAATGATCCGGGGTTCGACTCGCGGTCCAGGCATTATTTTCACTCAGTCAGAAAAATAAAATTTCAATATTTGAATGGAGTTTTTGTTGCACTACCATGACACCACGAAAGTTAGTAATGCTTCTGACCGAAAGCTGTGGTTTTATAGCATCTCGGCCAGTAGAAGGAAATACCATTTGACCCCTGCGCGTCTACATTAGGATGTATCCCTTGGTCGTCAAGGTATTTGTAAAACGTTTTATTGATATATTCTAGCCCATTTTCTGACTTCACGTAAATTTTCTTGCTATATTTAAATTTAAATATATTTCACCCCTTATTTGCAATCCTTTAAAATAATTAACCCCTTAATTTTTCTGTTTGAGGGGGTAAACAACAACTTTCTCAGAAAAGCCAGGAAATACTGCATTCAAGTATTGGATCGGGTTGGTAGCGGGCCTCACAGATCAGCGACCATTGTGTATTCATTCTGGAGGTTTACTAAAGCGTGTTTGACCTATTGGCTTGAATGAGACCTGACGGCCTTGAGTGATTATGATGGAAATTGACCTTGTGACATCGTCAAGGTTTTCTTCTTTTGTACTCGACTGCCAGTGTGAGGTCCGAGGTGCCTCTCTGTCTGCGAGATCATGAAAACGGACATTCCGTGCATCCTTTCACACTCTCAGATGCAAAGTCACCGCAATTTCACGCTGGACTTTGACAATGCCGCCTTGCGCACCCAGGCGAAGGTGGTACCCAGACATTTTGACGCCGAGCCAACACCAATGAACTATTAAACTGGGTGTGAACTTATGTATCTCACGTGACCAAAAACTTTCTGATTTGTTGTCATCTTGTGGGAAAATAGTCCCCCCCCCTTTGCATCTCATCAAAAATATTGGAGGACTGAAAAATCAGAAAAAACTCTTGGATTATTACTGTGTAGAGAGAAGTCGTCCTCCTGAACTTCTCTGTAATTTTTACACATGCTAGGAATCACATATATATGTGATGCATGTTTTCATGATTTTCCTGCATGAACAGGATGTTAAATGGAATGGTTATGTACTATTTCGTATTATTATTAAAGCTTTGTTATGTTACTTAACAAGAGTATTTAATTTTTTAGTTTCACTAAAATAATAAGTTTGAATTTTAACAAAAGTTGCAATTCAAGTATGCCTTCTGAATCCATCACAACCTATATGTCTGTCTTTGTCCGTCTGTTTATCTATCTGAGCTCTAACTCTCGTAGTTAGTCATATAATTTTTTAAAAACTTATTCTGGTTCACTATGGGGTGTTTCCTATTTAAAGCGGAGTAAACTGATTTGTGCACAGGGACTAATATCTTAACATCGGACATAATTTCTTTCAAATTTGTGTTCATTGACGAAGCTTTAAAATGCATAGTTAAACAGTATTTTGCAACCTATGTATCTTGATGCAACTCAGTTATCAAATGACATTGTGAAAAATAACTTTTAATGATCATTTATCACTGTTTACGTAATATATTGATTATACTAATTTGCAGTTATGATTTAATAGCAAAATTTTGTATTCTTTATACGTTGAAAAATCATGAATTATTATTTTGATGATTATTTAAACTTAAGAATAAGGGAAAGACACCAGTGCACGCCATTCTTAACGGCCCTCCTCACATACCGTCTCCGGAAATCCGAGCCAATGTTATTCTATGGGAAATTTTCTTTACTTATAACTGATACGTATTTTTAAATTCTGTTTTCACATTCAGAAAATTCCCAACTGTTAAATGGACGGAACTTTTTTAAAAACGTATTTTTTTTAATTTTTAATATTTTATTTTGAAATTGCAAAATTAAAAATTTCACATATTGAAAATTCGTATTTTACAGCTTCAAAATAATATATATATATTAGATTTAAAAAAGATCCGTCAATTTAACTGTTGGGAATTATATGAATGTGAAAACAGAATTTAAAAATATGTATTAGTTAATAAGTTATTTGTAAAGAAAATTTCCCCATAGAATAACATTGTCTCGGGCTTCCGGCGACGGCAAGTGAAGAGGGCCGTTAAATGTTATAGATGTTGAGATGTCTGTTTTATACACTGATCCTTCTAGTTGTCGATAGGCACTTTCAATCTTTCATAAATTTCATTAAAAAAAATCGAAGCTATAAAAATGCACCAGTGTTCGGCCATTCGAAAAACGGGTTTCACCAGTAGTCGCCAGGTGCTTGCACCAGTAATTGCCATAACAATAAAACGTATCAATTTCTTAAATAATTCGACTGTAAATGTGTTTTTGCAGAATTTTATCAAACAAAATGTCTTTGGCACATACTTAATAATTAAATTGACGCTTAGGCCTTGAAACATGGGGCATTTAGTTATAAGGCATAGGTCCCTAATTAAATACCGTTTCTTTAAATAGAAAAATTCAGTAATATTTTGCTTTTTTCTTCTTTAATTCCTTGATTTCTTTCTTTTTTCTTTTCCATTGCCTTATTCTTGTGATATTCTCTCCAACGATTTGATGTGAATACTCTCGGTAAAATTTCTTATAGTGTAACCACGTTTCCTACGACTAGCAGTGAAGATGCGTCCAAAAGCTTGGAGGGGTGCCAAATTGACCGACAGATTGGGATTTGGTAAACATCCAGTCATTCGATGTTCCTTATCGCTTCTTTTCTTTCAATCACCCCCTGTTTTAACACTGGACTCATCCAGTCCGCACTTGCTCATTGGCTTCTAGGGTCGCAAGAAATGTGGTTAAAGAACAGTTCTTTCTTTTTGTTTGGAAGGTGCAGTTCCAGGGAAAAGGAAGTATTTTAGTACGCTAAACGGAGGGTAGGGTGCAAATCTGGAAAGTGACTTGCAGAATTGATTCTCAAAACTTCCTGAGATTTCATTGTTTCTTGTGAGATATCTGTTTTTTCCGGTGACCCTTCCAATAATTTCAGCTATAAAATCATTTCTTTCACCACTTATTTGGACGAAAAGAATTTTGGTAGTTACTTTGTATTTTCTTCCATACTTCAAGTAAAGATGCGTCTTCTTCATTACTTTTTCAAAAATTGCGTGGTTTGAGCAAGTGTAGTGTTTCTTGCCCCAACACAGTTTCAAAATTTTCTAAGGCAACAGTTGCTTTTCCGCATTCCGTTACTGTCCCTTCTTGGCTGTCGGTATTTTCTGTAAAAACATATTTTTTTAATATTTCAAATAATATAACAATCTATAAGTTAGGCAGGCAATATGCAAGCCTTTTACCCCTTTTTTATAGGGCGAGTTTAATTTTTCCCCCCCCCGCCTCTAGTCTTTCTTGTCTTCTTACTTTAACTCCCCCGTTTTTTTGACTCAGGTGCTGCTCTGTTTTTATAAAAATCTTTCACTTCAAATGACAGCCTTTCTTAACGTTATACAGTAGCAATTAAGCTACTACTAGTAAATATATCACACCCGTTCTCCCAATAAATAAATAAAGCAAAATGCACTACATATTCAACGTTTTTACAACTAAAAGATTAATTTATATATTTCTTTTGTTTATCTCATATAAATAGAAAGAATGCCTAAGAAATATTTTTATGCTTAATATTTTCCGTTCAAAGTTTGCTGAAAGTGAAGTGAAGCCTTTGCGTTCTATTACTTTCCAAATACAAATGAATAAAAAATTAATGAGTCGCAATTAAACTAGTTGGCATAGGTGGACTCTGCTCAGTTCCCCACCATATTTATGTTCTCATAAATTTCTAGTGCAAGACATATTATAATCATGTTAAAAAAAAAAAATGAATTTGACCAAATCTTGATACAGTGACAGAACGAAATCCCCGCCTAATAGGCTATCCACCGTTCACTTCGATATAATTATCTTATTCTAATCTATTAATTTATTTTATTAGGGTGAATTCCGTTGTTTAGTTTTCATGCTACTATTTCCAAAGCAATAATCCTCAAAATTCATATTTATATGAAAAATTTACAATTTCGCTATGTTGATAAAATCGTAAATTACGAAAATTTCCTATTAGAATATTTCTATTCAATCATGTTCAAACAAATATCATAAATGTAATTTTGAAGTTGTCTAATGTATTTATGATCCTCTCATCCTCAAAATGGAAGTTTATGCTCAATTTTGCCTTATTCTGACATGTTAAGTAAATCGTAAATTCCAAATAACTTACGAATTTTTTAAATTGCAAAAATCATAGTCTATGATATTCATGCCAGTTTCCTAAATAATATTTCGAAAGTGGTTTGACATCTTTACGATGAAAATATCCCTCAAGATTGGCGTTTATGTGAAATTTTGTTCTATTTTGCCATGTTAAGAAATTCGTAAATTTCCAATAACTTACTAAATTTTTATATTGGAAAATTCATAGTCATTAATATTCATGCCAGTGTCCTAAATAATATTTCAAAAGTAGTCTGACATCATTACCATGAAAATATCGCTCAAAACTGACGTTTATGTGAAATTTTGCCCTATGCTGCCATGTTAAGAAATTCGTAAATTTCCAATAACTTGCGAAATTTTCAAAGTAGCATATTTATAGTTACTGACGTTCATTCCGGCATCAAAACTGATATTTTAAAACTGGTCTGACATTTTTACAGTAAAAAGTTTCCATTTAATGCACGTTTAAGTGAAATTTTGTCCTATTCTCCCATGTTAAGAAAATCGTAAATTTCTAATAATTTGCGAAGTTTTTTAATTCGAATGTTCCAATTAAATAGGGTTCTTGCCAGTATCGAAAGTAAAATTTTAAAACTGATCTGACCTCTCTGCGATTATTTGTTCGGGAGATATCGTGTTAACAGACTAACAAACTAACGGACTAACACACTAACGGACTGACCCACTAACATACTAACAGACACCCTACAAATTTTCTCATTTTCGGATTCCTCACACCTGAAAACGTGTAAAAAAGTAAATCCCATATTCTTCATTTTTCAGGAGATCAAAAATAAAGTTAAACTAATCAGAAGAATCGATTAGGAAAAAGGGATTAAGTTGATTTATACCCTTTATACCGTTCTGTGATTGTCAACCTTCATTTAATAAAGGGAAAAAATTGAATTAAATATTTTATACCATACATGAATGCTAAATTTCTGACTTGAATCTTTTTTTACCAATGGATTTTCTCAAAGACTCAATGACATGGATTTAAATCCTTTATACCAATCGATAGAGAATTTTTTTCTGGGTCTGACTATGTATTTAACTCAAAATCGACATTTTTGGACTTGAGTACAGAAATGATGTTTACAGTTTGAAGCTGATTAAAATGTGAATCAACTTCAAAAAATCATTCTCTTGGCAAAAGCAGGACATCACAAAAATTTAAAATACAGTAACAAGGTATACGGACTGACCCCCCCCCCCCCATGAAATAAATAGCAAAAACTACAAACAGACTCCCAATAACTAAATGTGATTATGTGCCATAGTCTGATTTCCCCAGCAAAATACAATGAAAATTTTTAGGTAGTTCAGTTAGAGGTCTGCACGGGCCGGAATTTCGAGGCCCGGGCCCGTCCCGGCCCGTACGAAAACTTTGCTCACCCGGCCCGGCCCGTTATAAAGTCGAAAAATGCGGCCCGGGACCGGCCTGGCCCGTTTATTTTTTAACGGTTGATGGCCCGGCCCGGACATAAAACGATAAAACCAGGCCCGACCCGGCCCGGCCCGATGCAAAAATATGAAAAAAAAAAAAAAAAAATGCCTTTTTATGAAAAAGATTTTTAGTATGTGTTTTGCAGAGGTTTTATATAACCAAACAATAGTACGTTCTTTAACAAAACTGCTGAAATTTTACAAGACAATTATATATAAACAGAAATTCAGTATTATAGACAAGGCACAAAGGCAAACAGAAAGTCAAATCGAAAATATTAGCAATCATCAAACAATATAGGAATGTATTTAAAATGGTTAATACTACTGAAAATGCACTTTCAACCATTTCCTCTTATATAACATAATGTATCCGAATCTTTCATGTGCCCCGGTAAACAAAACTTTAATGCTAATCTTACCATATTCAATAGAAAAGTTGCTTTTGCCACTGATAAAAATGATGCTACTTTCGTCCACTGGAGAAAAGGAAAAAGAGCCTTAGAGAAAAAGTTACAGCGGAAAGGTTTTTATAGCCTTTATACCACCTAAACTCAACAGATCATAAGAAACAAACCCTTATACACAGAATGTATCTAATTTCTTTTGTTATGTACATGGTAGTGACATGCATACTATTTTGAATAGGAAACCATCTAATATTACTTTAAATAAAATATATTAATTTCGAGGCATGCTAAAAATATTTGCGAAAAATCAGATTTCGGACAGACAGACTGATAGACAATTAAATTGACGTTACAGACACTTTTTTTTAACAAAATAGAACTTTATGTGGCATACAAGCCTGTAAAATTACGTAAAATAAATGACTGAAGAAATATTTTATCATTTACCTTTTTCGTTGATTAACGAGGAAACCAGAAAAAGATTCGGGCCGACACGGCCCGGAGAAAATTTCCTTCAGGCCCGGCCCGAATATACACAAGAAAACTGAGCCCGAGCCCGGCCCGGCCCGAGAACAAATTCAAAAATTCGGCCCGTGCAGACCTCTAAGTTCAGTGTTAGCTCCAGTAGATTAAAACTATGCTGATTGACTGCAATTAAAGTTACAAGTACATCACAGGTCACGTTCTTGGGGACAAAATGTGTTAATGTACTTTACATTTACGAATACCCCTGGCGACTGCTGGTTCCGGTAATAAAATCGAAGTCAAAGTCATATCATTACAATTCAAAATGAAATTATAGTATTTTTTTTTATCAAAAAATTTACTGTTAAAAAAAAAAAAAAAAAAAAAAAAAAGTTAAAACACCATAATTTTCCAGGGATGGCGAACACTGGTAAAACTATGCAAAATAGGACCCAGTAGCCGCCATACCTTAAATATCACATATTATGATAAATTTAAAAAAGTATCACCTAAAGTGTATTCTACATTTTATAAAAATTACATACAATGATTCAGGTTGGTTGAGTTTTACGTCGCACTAGTGCTGGGCAAAATGGGCAATTGGCGACGGTCTGGGACTCATCCCTAGAGGTGGTCCGAAGACATGCCATCACAATTTTGATCCTCCACGGAAAACAATGTTTTAGGAGTAATGTCAAACCCAACAAACGACAAAATATACTAACGCTATTTTGCTTCCCCCAACACTTGAAAGCGAACTATTTCCGTGATAAGGGACAGAAGGCTTTGGAGAATCTAGCGCTGACGGATTCAAATTCATAGATGTTATTAAACGCTTATTTTAAACATTTGTTTTTTGAGGGAGGCGAACCCTGGTGTCTTTACCTTCTATATGCTGTGCGAGTCAAAATGAAAGATATCTGTATTTTTAATTAATAATGAAACCAGTAGATAAGACGAGCGTGTGTTTGTTCGCAGACAGATGGTTTCCTGCTGTGCTTCAGCGTGGACAACAACCGATCGTACGAGAACATAGCGACCAAGTGGCATCCTGAGATAAAGCACCACTGCCCCAGGGCACCTTATATCCTAGTCGGTAAGTCAACAGTTTCTCTAACAAAGTTCTGGCCTTTTCTTGCCACCTCCACTCAATTAATTGTCGTAGAGTTTAACCATTCCCCTCCCCCTCCCAAAAAAAAAAAAAGTCTTAATTCAACAGAGAGTGTTTAGAAAACCAAAAATATTTGTCCATTAAGAGGAAGAGGGAGATGAGTGGGAAGAAATATAAGTGCACCTATTCATCTTACTAGAGACGATTCCCCAGTGAAGTTTACTTTCTAGCGAGACCAGACTGCCATAAGTCGAACCTTATACGAGGCAGATTTAGACTGGACGACGCACCTTCACCTTCCACAAACCAATTTATTATTTCATATTTTAATGAAAGAGTGGGGCAAATGTTTGGTAAAAAGAATTTTATTATTTCTACAGAAAATGAACATGTTTCATAAACTGCAACTCTGTAAAATGAAAACAAATAAATAGTTGAGTTTAATTTCTTTGAAGCCATACTGTGCTTCCTCTTCCTCAGAACATTTCGCAGAACAGTCGGCAGCAAAATTATTGAAGCCCACATTTTTAAGTTTGATCGTTAATTTTCATCATCAATTTACACACCTGCTCAAAAGTTTAGCAAGATTTGAAAACGATGTTTTTTTTTTTTTTTTCAATTAAAAAACTTATCTCTCGATGAAATGTTTTCAAACGCTGGGTATTTAAAGAATTGGGTCTTCCACATGGTTTTCAGTGAAGATTGGTTTAAGAAAACATTCAGGGGGCGGTAACAAATTGAGCAAAATCACTAATGTTTGCGATCACCCTGTATCGTTAAATAAACGAAATGATCTGTAACTTTAGGATATGTTAGCCAGTACAATTTGTGTGACGATAGCATGTTAAATAAGGGAGATATAAGTATTTGTTTTAAAACTAAAAAAAAAAAAAAACACGTTTTTTATATATATAATATACAGAATTTTAAACGAAAATTATTCCCACTTTCAGATAAATTGAAAAAATACTTTTGAAACAATATACTGCAATCGCAATATAAATATCTCTTGAAATAGGAGTATTTTTATGAAAAATGTTTTCACTGAGCATTCGGGATAGATAGAAATTTTTTTATTACATAAGTTGAAAGCTAGATATATTGGGCAACTTTTGTCAAAAGTTCATTTGAATCGAGTAAAAATTAAGGAAATTGTCCGCAAAAGAACGAGTTAGATTTTAAGTTTTTTTCAGAGTTTAAATTTCATAAGGGGTTTTCACATGTCGCGTAATTAATTTGAAGAACCAATTATTTCAACTTCTTTACGAAAGTTTTTTTTTTTTGTGAAAACCCCCTTTTGATCTCACAAATCTTAGTAAATAAACAAAATTTTGTTAGAATTACAAGCTTATAAGAGGTTTTTCACAAAAAAGTACTTTTGGAGCAGGGTTGAAATAATTAGATCTTCAAATTAATTACACAGCATGTGAAAAACCACTTATAAAATTTCAATTCTGGAATATACCTAAAATCTAGCTCATTCTTTTGCCGACAGTTTGCTTAATCTTTACTCAATTCAAATGGACTTTTGACAAAAGTTACCCAATGTATCTAGATTTCAACCTGCATAATAATTTTTTTTCTATCTTTCGCGCATGCGCAATGGAAATGTTTTTCATAAAACTTTTTATATTTCATGAGATATTTAAGATATTTGTATTCCGATTGCAGTATATTATTTTAAAAGTGTTTTTTCAGTTTATCTGAAAGTGGGAATAATTTTTGTTTAAAACTCTGTATATTATAAATAAAAAATATGCTGTTTTTTTTAGTTCTAAAGTAAATGTTTAGTTTTAAAATAACGCTTTTCATTCTCCAGATGAAATTCATGGCCATAAAATTGCCGAACAGTGATAAAAATTGGGGGAGGGGGTGGCATCCCGAAAGAACGGTGGGTGATGGGGCAAAATGACGGTCATATTCGGATTCAGGAGGTCATTTTACATAAGACTCAGCAAGAATAGTATCAGGTGTTGATTTTTTTTTTTTTTTTTTTAGCGCATCGTAATAAGTTTACGCCATTAGAAAGGACACAAAAATGATTCTTTTCAACATTTGTTGTATCTTTAAAAATTGTTTTTCTTAAAAATAATGATGCTACAGCCAATTTCCACTCACACAAGGGAATGTGAAATCTGACTGGAATGTTTTTGATAGGAACCAAGACAGACTTACGAGATGACTGTGGCCAGTCAAAAGATCGCTTTGTGAGTCGCACACAGGGCAAGAAGATGGCCTCCAAAATCAAAGCCTACAAATATATGGAATGCTCTGCCAAAGAAATCACTGGCGTTAAAGAGGTAATTGTTTCTATTTTTGTCACTTCTAATTTTAATAAAGAAGGAATAAAATGACAACAGAGTAATATTAGAATGACACAAAGGTATAATCTGAAAAGAAATATGTATCATACCCGTTATTGTACATCAGAACGGAAAAAACAGAGCAATAGCAACATTCAGCTGAATTTTTGAATGATTACACTGTAAACTTTCATGTGTCTGAAAACTCAAATTTCTCAATTACTTAACTTGGCAGCCAAAATCATTCAAAATTCAGCCTTGGTTTTTACAAGCCATTTGCTAATTATTTTAAAACTGGTATTCTTTTATGCATTTTTGATTTTTGACTACCTTTTAAGAAAACAATTATTTACAATTACCTACTAATTTATGCTAATTACACTAACTGACTAACGCTTGTGACTTGAGAACTCTGCTATTTTTTGTCAGTTGTATATATTAAAATAATTTTTAACTTTTATGTTTTACTTTTCTAATCATTAAAAGTCCTTAACATTTCTTTTAAGCATATAAATTAATGAATTATATACACCTAAAGAATATTTTTTCATTTTTCGTTCAAAATATTATCGATTGAAGCATTTTTGTTGCACCAAATGAATAATAATCGAAATTCGTTCAGAACTGAGCTGATACTTGAACATTCATTTTGAGGAAAAAGATTTTTGATTGGAAAAGAGTGATTTTACTCAAATTTGATTTTTTCCTAGAAATTCTTCGCAAATTATGACTAAAAATATTGGGTCTGGTTTTGAGTAAGTAAATCAGATCTCACGTTTTAAAGGAGTAGATACATGCTCCGTAGGATACAATGTAGGATCTCACAGTACGAATTATCATCGCTTCAGCAGACATCCGCTATATACCGAATGTTTGAACATGTTCGGCAACTGTCTGTCCATCTTTGTCATCTGTGCAATGACTTTCACGGCTGTGATTTCATTTTAATTTCTCGTCGTCTCTTTTCTAACTGTGATGCATTTTCTGTATTGTAATATTGTTTTTAATGAAATAAATGCTTTTGTACTTATTAATAGCCTTTTCTGTCTGACTCTTCAAAATTATGTTTGTGAGTTTCTCCCACTAAAGGCGGCTTGTGATCCTGTGTTCTATAGTAAATTTTCATCGTTTTGGTGACTATCATCACCCCTCTCTATTTGTTGGTTGAATTCGGCAAAATTATGCATGAATGCCGCAACGTCGCTGAAAGGCTTCCTGTATAAACACGAAGTTTCGCTGTTTGTGTATCTTTCAAATAGTGACCAATATCGTAATAGATCTATATAAATAAAGAGAAGTGTCTACGCTCTGGTGCTCACACTACTGATCGCAGAGCTACAAAACTTGGCAGATGGGTACCCGGGACCCTGTAGGTGTGCCCCTCATCAAGATTTTTTCGAATTTTTTTTTTCAATTTTAAATATTGGCTTTTGTTTTATTTTTCATGAATTTATTCTTCCATTGTAATTGGATTCGTATCTTAGCAACGGCTATTACACAGTTTATTTTTTATTTAATACATTCATTTGAAGGCTAAATCCTTTTATTATCATCATATTTATTGAAAATCAGATAGTAATGCAATAGAAATAAATTGTTATGTTTATGTGTAATTTTTATAATAGGGTAAGTGCACCAGTGATTGACACTTTTAGAGCAATCTCTGATGTTTTTAATGTTCTAGTCATCAGAAAATATTTTTAGAAATCTTAAGTTAGTACATAGGGTATGAAAGACATTCAGAACCACATATATGTTAAAATATATACATTTGATATGTTAAAATTCTTATATGTAAAATATATGAATTTATTATATTTCCCATTTATTAATTATTTCGAGAAAGATGTCAATTACTGGAGCATGCCAATCACTGGAGCACCTACCCTATAACAACTTTTTACTTTTCATTTTAAATTAATTACTTTCAAATAAAATTCCTTTTTTTTTCTTTTTTATAATTGATAATATTTATTGGGGAAAAATATGGTAGTATATAGTAGAAAGGATTAAACTGATTAAAATTTATTTGCTTTCATGTATTAATTCCTTGTAAAAGAAAATTCCTTGTTATTTTATTATACTGGTCGGAATCAAATCGTAATATAGTGTAACTAACGGGGGCTATGGTTTAAAAACTTAAATATATAACAGATGCTGAGATACAGTTATCTTTAAAATCATAGTTCTTAGATAACAGAAGATCCACATGTCGTCGATAAATACCCAGATTGAAATGCCCAGGAAAGACCTTTCTGCAGACAGTGGGAACCTGGACCCAATGCAGTACAGGAAGAAAAAAGAGCTGTCGTAGGCAGCAGGTACCCAAAGCGAGGTCTAGAGCAATTTCAATGTATTTTTTTTTTTTTTTAGTCTTTATTTATAATGTTATATAAAAAATAAATACTGTTTCTTTTGAAAATTAATTTAAATATAGTGACCAGCAAAGCGGACATAGCTTGCTAGTAACCAATAATTTAAAAAGAAAAAGATTATATAAAATTTGATTGTTTTTTTCTTTAATCAAAATAATAGAATTCGAGTTGTGAAATGTAATTTAAAATGAATTATTTATGAAAATTAACTTCAGTGCAAATTCATAAAAATCATCGCTAGTTTATTTGTCGAAGAGATAATACCTAAATATCCCAAATTTCTTTTGACTCAATTTAAATCTAATCTCAATAACAGGAAAGAACCATATTCTCATTCAGTCTGATTATTAAACTATTTATTATAATCATTTTAACTATTTTTACGTTTTTCTCTAATGTAGATAAGTTTTTTTACCATAATTTGGCAGTTTGTAGCCGTGGCAGAGAATAAAAACTGAAAATTCACAGTCGTTACATAGAATACTAGCAGGCTACGTCCGCTTCGCTGGTCACTATTTTTGAATAAATCACTAAAAATAATGAATTCTGAAAATTGCATTAATTTTTATCATGTGAAAAAAAAATCTGATTGGAAAAACTGTCTCACCGGGTCCCCACTGTCTTCGGCAGAGCAGGCCATTGTACGCTGCACACACACATTTATGTTCAACACTCTTAATGAATCACTATATTATTGTAAGGGAAAAACAAATATAAAATACAGAAAAATTCTTCTCTCATCGGTGGAATAATTGGTCTGGGCACTCACTGCCTTCGGTAGCCTATACGCATGACACACACACCCCTTTGCCCACCGTTCCCACCCCTCCGAATTATTTTACACTTTCAAAAATATCCGCAATCGTTTCCTTGGGCTAATCTCCAGCATTCTATTTTAATTTCTTTATTTTTGCCCCTGCGTCCGCCCCTCGTAATAACTCTACACTTTCTGGACTATCTGCAATTGATTTATCGGGCCTTAAAAAACTTAATACTAATTTTCAACGCTCTAACTCTTATTTATATATTTTTTTCCCCCATTGCCCAAAAAGAAAACGAAAAGAGAGAAAGGAAAATGGGTATCTGTATCTGGAGTTTTTCGTTCTCTTTTAGTACATAAATTTTATTTGCTAAATCATAGCCTCCTAAACTAGATGCGTGTCGCGTGGCTCAGAAACTTAGCAACAGTGCAAGCGGTAGACAGCGCCACCTGGTACAGATTATGCGACTTTTTATTCAACTGTCATCAATTATTTTAAGAAGTGATTTATGATGCATATAATCAACATTTCTTCGATTCTATTCGCCTTTTATGTATATCAAAGCTCACATTCAAAAATTTTTAATGGCTGTTGAATAAAAAAAGTCGAGCAAAGTCAAGTCCAGGTGGTGCAGTCTACCGATTGAACTGTTGAAAAGTTTCCGAGCCACGCACAGGCATCTAGTTTAGGAGGCTACGGCTAAATTATCTGTGTGTATTTCCGTGTATATTCACTTAGGAAAAAATATCCATAAGAGAGTAAAATGGCCGTGTTTTCTCAAATGAAAAGGAATAATTCTTTTCCTCCTCAATGATCAATCTATGTCTTATTACAATATTTATGACCTAGACACCCTGTTTAAGAGGCCTCTCCACTTATTGTCCCCAGAAGCCAAAGCCAATGTTATTCTATGGAGAATTTCGCCCCATTATAACTTATTAACTAATATATATTTTTAAATTTCGTTTTCACATTCAGGAACTTCACAACTATTAAACAATTTATCGCTTTCTAAAAATTATTTAAAAAAATTTTTAATATTTTATTTTGAGGTTGTAAAAGGCAAATTTTCACAATGTGAAATTTTTCATTTTTGAGCTTAAAAATGAAATCTTAAAAATAAAAAAAAATCAATTTTCAGAAAGCGATAAATTGTTTAATAGTTGGGAATTTTCGAAAAGTGCAAACGGAATTTAAAAATATGTACTAGTTAATGAATTATACTGGGACAAAATTTCCCATAGAATAACATTGGCTTCAGCTTTCGGAGACGATAAGTAGAGAGTTTCCTTAAGGTGATAGCTATCTCCACCCTTAAGTTAGAGTGTGGGAATAAGATTTTAGTGGGTGCCCTGTTTTCTGTTTGTATCTACCAGCAAAGTTGGGGAATCTGCAATATCATGTGCGATTAGGACCAGTGACTTTGAATCTGACATTGCTCTCATTAATGCTAAGCACTTAAAGATGACTTTTTTTATTCTTTGTATTAAATTCACTGATTCTTTCAGCTGGCATGCACAAATGAGTTATAGTACTTTCTGTTTCGATTTCAGGTTTTTGAAGAAGCAGTCCGAGCTGTTCTAAGTCCAAAACAGTCCTCTTCCATTCTACATCACTGTGTTCTGCTTTGACATGTATTTAGTTAATGAATTTTTTAAAGTCTATTGTATTAACTTCTTTATTTTATTTTTATTATTTTTACCAAAATAAAGAATTCTGTAAATTTATTTATGGACATTGAATTACTTAAAGTGTCCATTTAAAACCAATTCTGAAACTGGTGTCATGAAAGAAAGGACGGAAGCCATTCAAGTCGAGCAGTATCTGTTCTTTGTGAGTGCTGACGTCAGGTACTTAAGAATGAGAAGAAAACAGTGGATTTTCATTCAGATAGCGTTCACTTTTAGCCACTGAGAATACGTATACGGTTTTAGGCTCGAAGATGTAATCTCAAAGAGGAATGAAAGCTTTAGTACATAACAGTGAGTATTAAAAACAATTTAACTCAAAAAAGTTTTCACAAATTTACAAAAACTCTGAGGGGGTGGGGGAGGCAGAAGTACTTGGATTCCTAAAACTCTTCTTGGTTAAGATGTCAAAGGAACTCTATAGAATGACTTCTATTTAATTTTTATTGAAACTTACTTTGGGTTTCTTTCAGCAATCCATGGTATCTATTCTCCGACCAGACTATACCTCAATTCCGACTGTGGCAGTCGTTATTTTGATCACGTGACGTCACATTCCGATTTTTGATTTGACGGCTGTCATTTTTTAAGGACGGCCGCTATGGCAGTCGGATTGGAGAATAGATACCCTGACGTCAGATGAGTATTGAAAGCCTTAATTAATCATTGAAGAGAATAGACTATGAAAAAGAAATAATAGGGATAGTTTTTTTTTTCTTTGTATTGTAAAATCTTTTAAAAATTCTTATATGATGTTTTGCTATAATGTACCACAAATGAAGAAAGATTAGTAATCGCAAGGATTCCATGAGGATCCTTTTGATCGTAGTTGCTAGCAGGTAGGAACAAAAAAAAAAATTACATGAGTGAGAGATACTGAAAAATTCTAACTCTTTCTAACAAATTCCAGAATCTAATAAAGCAAGTTTACATGGAACGTTTCATTTATCCTGTGAATGAAGCAAGATGGGAAATTGCAAGGTTTGATCACAGTTCTTTTTTAAGCTAAAAAAATCAGACTATTTTTGTGTAGAATCAGAACACTTGACAGCTCTGAAAAGGTAAACTTTAAATTTTTTAAGAAGGAAGTTACAATAAAACACGTGGTTAAGGGAGTAGTAGATCCACTTACATAGAAGTACATATAGTTTTTAAACTAGTTTAGGAATAAGGTATAGTAGTGTGAATGACATGCAAGATTTGGTTTTTAAGTGTGTGCATGCGTGTAGAGGGGGGGGGGGGGAGAAGAAACTTAAATTTTATTGATAAATTCATCAACCATGAAAATTCACTCCAATCCATCTAAATGAGATGAAACTTTTTTTTAAAAATTAGTAGGACTTAATTTCCAGATTTTTTTTTTATTGTTTCCAGGTCATTGAAGATAAAATTTCTCCTTTCCAGGTAGTGGATGCCCTGTATAAGCATAACAAATACACCTCTATTCAAATTATTATTCCATTAAGCTTCCATATCTAGGTATTAAAGAGGCAGATACCCCTTTTCTTTCTCTCCATGTTATCCTATGGGATTTCTGTTGCGTTGTTTTATATCTCATTTAAAAATGAAGCTTTTCGAATATTACTCTTTGAATAGATCACCTTTTAGCTTAGTGAGCAATTTTTTGAAAAGATTAATTTAAATATTTTATTTCATTAAGTAAATTTCAGACTCTTAAGTTTGGATGATTAAACAAAATATTTCAATTTAATTTGCTCACTATACTCTTTTTCCTGTAGGCTGGCATGTCAAGACCATGCTCAGATGAACTATGAACTCACTTCTCCCGTCCGTTGCTAGGCTACTGGAGAGGCAAAATACTATTTTTTCCCATGACTTTCCTGTTTGCATACTAAGAGTTAGGTGAAAGGTAAAAATGATCCTATAATGGTCTGTTTTATTGTGTTATGCAGCAAAACTAGTGTTCACATAAAAAAAAAAAAAAAAAAAAAAAAAAGCTTGGCGGATTTTTCAAAAAGGGCACATATTAATAGACGAAAGGGCACTTTCTTCACAACTTGTTAAATGGTTCATAAAATGTACAGGCCACAAAATACATTAATAAATAAAAATAGAACACCCCATCTATCTCATCACCTAATTAATAAATACCTTCTGTTTGGGTATATGTCTATTTAATTTATTATTAACATGCAACGACGTTAAAATTTCCTTTTCCAACAAATACACAATTTTGACTTTAGAGATTCTACAGAAAATTTTACCATTGGATACTAAATTTGAAGTTACTTGGTCAATAAGTTTAGTAATTATATTTAATGGGACTTTTGAGTTTTTAAATGTTAAATTCATTTTTCAACCTTAAACTGGGTCTTCTGGTGGCAATAGCTTATTAGGTGTAGCTCAAAATCTACTTGACCAAAAGAGCTGAAATTTCATAAGAGTATAAATAAAATAATTAGAAGCTGATTTGTGGTAAAATATTTGTAATGTACAATTCAAGACTTTTTACTTAAATAATTTCAAATTACTTATTTACAAAAACTTACTTTAAAAATATTTCATTTGTAATCTACAAATATTTTAAAATTGCTAGCTTTAATGTACATATAGATGTATTTTTTTTCCATAAATTAATATGCTGTAATTTCGGCATTAATCGACAAAAGTGAAATGTAAACAACTGAATCGAATGATAAAGTTAAGACTATTCCATATCGTAAAATTGCAGAACATTTTATGTATACACACACACACACATACATATATATAATGAATAAAAGTTTAATATGAACATTTAATACACACACACACATATATATAGACATCAAAGCTTTAATAAATATAATTTCAATCACTTTAATAAAATCCCTATCTTTTTCCAAAACCAATTCCCAAAATGTGAGATTTTTACAATCGATTGCCAAAATACATAATTTTTTTTCATTGTTAATCAATAAAATCTCCTCTGTTTTTGAAGTTAAATTCTCAAATACTCTATTTCGCCGATAATAGAGGAAATTTGCACTTTTTTCTCAAAGCTGAATACCAAAATACGCAATAATTTTGCAGCCGAATTCAGAAATACGGGATTATTCTTACCACTAACTGTCAATTTTTTTATAGTCAAAATTTACATTTAGTCACAACTAATTCCTAAATTCTGCTATTATTTCGCTGCTAATTAATAAAATTCATGTCCCCCCCCCTCCCCTTACCCCAAAGCTCTTCCTGAAATTCACGATATTTTTGTGATCGACTGCTATTATTTCACCCCTAGTCTATGAAATTTGTATTCTTTAGAAAGTTGAATCTCAAATTCTCAATTATTTTGTGCTAATTGATGAAATGTGTGCTTTTTTCAAAGTTGAATCCCGAAATACAGAATAAATTTGCCACCTAATTCAGAAATACAGGATCATTTCACTACTAACTGTTAAAAATGTATGCCTAAACGTATCTAATTGCTAAAATACCATATTTCGGTATTAATTATTAGTTGTGATATGTAGGAATTATAACAAAATTTCAGTGAAATTTTTTACAAGGCTATTTTTATTTAATTATAATAATAACTTATTGTTAACGGGGTATTTTTCTATTTTGAACAGTAAACTATGCTTTTTGGCATTCCTTTAAATTGTTGTTTTTAGAGAAATAATTTTACATATTTGTGATTAAATCAATTAAATTTTATCTTCAGCAATTGATTCAAAATTTCGCTAGCATGTTTATGTGCTAGCGGCATTTAAAGAGTTTAACACGAATATGCAAATTGTATTTTCAATTTAAAATATTGTTTTAGAGGAACGACTAAGAGCAGGGCTAATTTTTATTTTATATTAGTGAGAATTTTCATTTGCCAATGCGCATGTGTTCATTTTGCCTAGGGACAAAACAAACTTTCATAAATGTGCTATAAATACTCAAAAATTAAAATACAAAATTGTATGAGCCTGGTATCCCATTTTTCTGACAAATACATCCCTGCTTACTTCCACATCCGATTGCTTCTTTTGCCTGACTTTTTAGATACTCTCTCGATTTCAAAAACAGTATATGCTTTAGGACCTTAGAAGCCCTTGCCTAAAAACTGCAATGGAATGTTTTCAACTAAAAAACAATGAACTAGTTCATTGTTTTTCTGTATGAAATTAAGAATTTAAAAAATTGCTAATACTTTTTAATGCATAATTTATGAACTTTATTTTTGCTTACAATATATGTGTTTGAATATTTTTTTAATGCATATTTAAAATTTTTTACCATGTCAGCTGGTTCTGGAGGGGGCTTGAGCCCCCTAAGCCCCCTCTGTGGGTGCACCACTGTACTCCTAACTAGTGTACATGCAAGTTTTCTAAAAAAAAAAAAATCAAGGGAATTTTTGAGTGGTGGTTAGAACGACGAACGAGACCCAAGTTTGAACCCAGCCTCTCCTGTCTATCACCTCCCAGTCCTGCTCATAGAGCTGGTAGATGGAAGGTTCCAAGTTCAAATCCAGGTTTCGCTCATTGGTTTAACCATTCAGAATGTTTTGTGTTTTTTCCGAAGCTCACATAAATAGGGTCTAGGTCTTGTTAGAAAGATTCCCCACGCAGGACATCCTATCGAGTAGACAATAGACTTTCATCACCAATATTTGGTATAGGATCAGAAAAAGGTGTTTGTCAATTGTCTGCACGAGGGACTTGTGCCAGAGTGAGACTTTCTTAATATAAAAGGCATTTATGAAAATCTTGGTGAAAAAACACAGGAAATTCTGAATGGTTAGAACAACAAATGAGACCTGAGCTTGAACTAAGCATCCTCGTCTATCAGCTCTGAGATTCTAATCTTAGAGTTGGTAAATAGGAGGTTCTGGGTTGAAATTCAGATCCTGCTCATTGGCTTAAATGTTGAGAGTTTTCTCCGAAACTCAAGTTATGTGATTTCTTTCTTTCTTTTGTTTTTTTTTTAGCCAGAGACATTCCTAACAGCTTCAGCCCAAATCCTTAGCAGGCGTACATTAGCAATGGTTACTTGGGTTTGAATAAAAACCACTGCAATTGTTGCATCTGGTTTATTTGCAACAAGTTCTATAAAATAATTGTACACATCGTAAATAAAACTCTTAGACTGTTTTCTAACATTTAGGCAAGCCATAACAAAAATAATGTTTGAAAAAAAAAAAAAGACAAATGAGAGAATAAAAAATAATTGCTAGTCAAACGAAGAAAAAGTAAGCAATGAACCAGAAGGCCTTCCCCAAGTGCAGCATTAAAAAAACAGGAATTGAGCATGTGATCTCAGTCACACAATCTCCCTCTCCATGTAAGGGAGAAATTCCGTGGCCTTGAAACGGCTATTCTAAGGAAAAGGATTATAATCTAAAAGGTGACCTATTCAAAAAGTTTCATTTTTGAATGAGATATGAACGCAACAAAAATCACATAGGATGACATGGAAAGAAAAAAAAAGTGATGTACAGCCTTAACAATCTGCAGTTAAGTTCATCTTGAATTTCTTTCTCTGCTCCAGGTTTCAGGATAACCTCTTTTGCAGGCTTAGATGGATGAATATTAGTCGGATTTATTCAGGGTTGATTTGATTTTGCCTGATCCAAAAAACTTGGGTGGGTTTTTTTTCAATAAAACCCACTTGAGAAAAACTCCAGTGCCTTCTTTCAAAATCCTTGTTTAAAATTGCTCTTTTATCTAACTCATAATAAACATATATAATACACATTAGAACATGGACAAACATTATTTTAAAAAAAAAACTTTGGGGGGGGGGGGGGGGAATCACCATTAAAAATTATGTATAATTATTTCATTAAAATTCAAGGAAATAATCTGGTGTGCCATTCACACGACTTTCTCTTACCTGAAATTTATTACTATAAATACAGATTGTAGATTAAGGGGTAGGATAACGAGTACTGTTATGTAAACCCATGTTAAAACAATTCAACTTAGGCTTCGGAACAGCCTTAATTGACAAATAAATTTGTGTGAGAGGGGCTACTGCCACTCCTCAATTCCTTATTTCATTATGGTACCTACATTTATGTAGAATTCAAATCTGTTATAAAATTTAAAAGTTCATTTAAAGTTATTCATACAATATTCACACACAGCATTCCTTGAAACTTTTCTAGTAACAAACGTATTAACTTCAAAATACAACATTTGGATTGCCTGAAATTATTTGTTTTTAATTTACTGTAATAGACACAGATATCAAAGCTTAAAAACTTGTCTTTGGTATTCAGGCAGTCTCAAAGCGTGTAAATATACAAAAAACCAAAATATGAATATTTAGCTTAAAGAAATATATTATTTACCATCAGGGCTTTAAAATTATATTGGTCAACATGCCCGGAGCATGTAAAAATTCAAACTGGGCGTGTATTTTTTCCCCCTCTTGCAAGCCCAGCTGGGCATGCAAATATTAAATCAAAAGAACTTTTCCAAAAATAAAGTGTGTTAAAATATAGTGTCATGACCTTGACTTAAAATGAAATATACAATGCCACTATAGGTATAACATAGTTAAATTCTTTTCACTAGGTATGTAAATGTTTATTAATATGCGTTTGAATAAGATATTTGAGCATGTAAAAGATTAATTCGGGTGTGTATCTTTCAGACCTAACATGCCCGTCAGGGCATGTAAACACTTTTTGGATTTTTCAAGCCCTGTTTACCATATGGCTATAAGGAATTAATTTCAATTCCTGAACAGCTTTCCTGGACATGGTAAAATATTAAAGTAAAGCACTTCCACTAACAATTTAAGTGTAGGGTGGGGGTGGGATGGGAATGAATGATAATGCAATTTTTTGAGAATCCTGTTTGTCACACTATGCCAAAATTTTATTTTTCCCTCTCAGCATTACATATATTTAATTCTTCAAATGCCACTAATTTAAATACCTGCCAACTTCTCACTGGAAGAATCAAGATTTTTTTTCTATATAGATTCTATTAGCCATAGCTGAAATAACTATTTTTTAATAACCTGAACCGAAAAGCTATAATTATAAGAAATTTAGAAAAAAAAGGAGGAAGAAAAAGAAATAAGCCTTTAGAGTAGGAAATTCTCTTGTATATGCATTACCAAAATGCCTGTTTACATTGCTTCTTCTTAGAACTACTCATTTTCATAAAGTGAAATAATACACCCCGCGACAAAAACATAGGTACAAAGGGTTTTTTCTTTGATTTTTCATAAAATAGCATTATCTAAATTGTGCTGATCATTTACTATCATAACAAAATATTATCCTATCAAAAACATACTAAATATTTGAATCATATTTAAAAAAAAAAAAAAAAAAAAAAAAAAAAAAAAGCTTTTGTTTTTATCTTTTTGTCACGGTGTGTAGTCTTAAATTAGAAAAATTTTAGTCTTAAAATTTTTCTAAATGAGTCTTAAAGCAAAAATGAGTCCGGGAATAGTGTTATTTTATGATAATAATAATTGATAGTAAATGATAATGTTATTTTATGAAAAATCAATGGAAAAAACCCTTTGTACCTATCTTTTTGTCGCGGGGTGTATTTCATGCAGGATAGCAAGTATACAATCTGCAATAATTTGCTCTCATAAGTAAACACATGAATGCAGGAGAATCAAGCGAAGTGGCAGACGTGTACTCTCCCAGCTTTATCAGGAATTGTCTGTTTTGTTCTTTAAAAGGTAAGATTAGGATGCTATGCCACAGGATGTTATTTCTGCTTTGCAAAAGCTGTTTCAGGATGTGGGAAATTGGATTTTGGAACAAATCTAATCTCATCATGCTGTTTTAATTAAAAGTGAAAATTTACACATATTTTTTACTTTCTCTTACCCATAAGGTGGAGAAAGTATTGTTTTTGGGTCAAATTTTCGAAAGTGAGATTTTGTTATATTGACACACTTTGAGGTCTCCTGAATACGAAAATCATGTTTTTAGCAAATGATCTGTGTGTATGTCTGTGTGTGTGTCTTTTATCAGCATATCTCAAAAACAAATTATGGCAGGAAGTTCAAACTCTGTATTCTAAATGTGTATCCTATAGGGATGCTAAAGTAAGCTTTTCGTTAGATCAAGCAAATGGTTCGTGTACAGGGACAATCAAGAGAATTTTAATACAATATGTCTATGGGGGAAATTGCAGGAAAGTAGAGTTTAACGTCTATAGACTGCACTAAACCAAATGAAACGAATATATATATATATATTGTGTAATAGAGATAGTCAACTGGGGAAAAACTTTGTGTATGTAGGAGTCCCTGCGGGGGGAAGTCCCCTCTCGAAGGGAGTAAATTTTTACAATGGGTATCTCTCAAAAGAGCTCGCCAATACCTTTAAAAGGAATGGTTGAACCATCGATTTGCGATAATTTAAAATAAAGTTATCATTTTTTTTCATTTTAAATAATTTTTTTTAAATGTAATATTGAGAATAAACTCAACTTTTTTTTTTTATATTTAGTGTTATACTACTTCTCTAATATGGAAACTGTGTGCATATTCATGCAAGATGATTTTTTTAAATAATAACTTTAATAAATTGTTTTTACTGAGTGAATTTGCATAGGAAAATATAGAAGAAAGTCGTGTGGTGGCCACAACACACTAGTTATTTGTTGTTAGTGGATGTGCTTTACACTAATATTTTACCATTTCCAAGAAAGCTGTTCGGGAATTGAAATAAATTCCTCATAGAGATGTGGTAAATAATGTGTGTTAAGCTAAATATTCATCGCTTGTTTTTGTAGATCCTCACACAGAACTAATTATCCTATAAAACTCTTCCTAAGTCTAATATGAATTGTTTAACATAGGTTTACAAAGCAGTACTCTTTATCTTACCTCTTAATCTCCAACCTTTATTTATAGTATTAAATTTCAGGGTAAGAGAAAGTCGTGTGAGTGACACACCAGACTATTCTTTTGAGAATGAAAAAAATGCATGGAGAAATCTCAAAATCATGATGATTTCATTTTCTAACCAGAAGCAAGGACAAAATACAGCTATGGTCTATATCTTTTTTACTTACTATTTAAAGGGTTACAATCTTATATCCTTAAAATTCATCTCTTGCTTATTTGCAATATCCAAGTGAGAAATCAGGTAAGATATGTCTAAAATATCCATATTCAAATTGGCTCTTAAAGAATGACTTGTTGAAGACAAATTTTATGATATGTCATAGTTTTAACATATTAAAAAAACAAACACAGGGTTCATACTCAAATAAGGGGAAAAAATTCCCTGAGTTCCCAGACAATTTTCAAGAAAATATTAGCAAGAAACGCTTCTCTAGACAGGACAAAATACAACTACTTCTGTTGTATGGTGTCATATTACTGCCGATCATGATCGAAATTCAGGTAAAAATCATTTATATGCGTATTTTCACAATACTTAATCATTTAAATTTTGATACGAAGCTAAAAAAGAAAAACATAACTTGAGAGAAAAAAACATTTGTTTTTCCAGGTTTTATAACTGATTTTCCCTGACTTAACAAATTCCAAATTCCCCGAGTATTCCCTGATGAGTATGAACCCTGAAACAATTCTATTTTGTAAGCAACATGGAAGTGAATGTGAAAGAGAATGTCAATAATAAGATCCACACACAAAAATTGAACATGAAATTTTAATGTTTTTCATTTCAGATAACATTTTCACTGAGGTTCGTCCCCCAGGGCATGATAGTTGAGTACGATATGCAGGCTGTTCAATTACAATTTCAGTACACATTGCAGTGGAGAGGGGGAAGGAGGAAATTAATACACTAAAACTACTTTTTCAATTTTGAATTTGGGCACTTTTATTTTTTAAAAATAGATAACATTTTTGCATGGTTGAAAAGGGGTGGTGACATCTTCTCTTCTAAAGCATGTAACTTGTATGTTAAAAATAGAGTTATCAAAAAGGCATTTTCATGTACGCAGCAACAATGACAACCAAATTACAATTACCTGTGAGCAGATCCTCGAAAAGAAATCTACCGAGTTCTTTAAATGTGTTTGATCAATTGGAGCTCAATCATTAAAATTTAATGACAAGGGTTGATTTTCATTTTAATGCTTCTCGTGTTTCATGCAAGGGATTTTAATTTGGGAGAAAAAAGGAAACTGTTACAGTAACTTTAAAAACTCATAGATGAAAGGAGTTCATAGCTGAATGAACAACAAGGATTTACACACATCCACTGCTGGACGGACAGACACATACAAAAAGAAAGGATGCAATCAAAATTGACTAAAAGGACTATCTCCATTTTAGACATCTGGTGAAGGGGGCAGGAGGGTAAATCAGCTTATCATTTCACAAACATATTGATTTCATCTAAGTTTTTAAATAATTACTATTTTATGAAGCAATCATCGAAATTTCAGTCGATTCCTTCATTTGCTAATGGTGCTTTCCAGAAGTGTACAAAATGTCATTTTTCAGGCTTCACTAAACAATGCAAAAAAGCGACCCACTCCACTCATCTCATTCAGCGAGTGAGATGAGTGTGTTGGTAGTTTTTAGCGTTAAAAAGAAACAATTCTCAGATAGAATCAGTTCTTCACTCTATCTTGTTAGAAATTTCCATGACATTCTTTGCTACCATTCATAAGTAGGATGTGTGTGTGAAGGGAAAGGGGAGGGGGGATCAAAAGCTCCTTTTTTTATACTTTAATGCACTTTATATATTAAAAATCTTTGATATGCACCATGGAAAAAGAGAAGCAATCAACCCCATACTCAAAAAAAACACATTCCATCGGGCAATGCAGGATGACACAAAATTTAAGAAAATAATATATATATATTTCATAGCCATGGAATGTTTTAATGTGAAGAGAAAAAAGAAAATGGAGGTTGGTTTCAAAATACATATACACTTAATTTCCATCTACATTAATCTAAGTTTCTATCGTATCATTGAAATACCACAAGGTAATAACATTTTTCAGTATAAAATTCAGGAATGTCAATGAATATCTCTTAAAAAAATAAAGACATTGTACAAGAAAATTTAACAATTTCAAAGAGACACATAGAATTATTTCAATCTGGTGACAAAATATATAAAAACAATTTTTTTATTATTATTGCATTGCTCTAATTTTTGTTGAGTAAAAACATTCAACATGCAACCTTACAAGAAAATAAAACCCACTACAAAATACCCAAATTAGAATTATCCAACGAACTTCAAAAAATATAGTTTTTTTTTATTTTTTATAATAACCTTCTTGTCATTACAGTAGACACTGTATGTCTTTTATTGAGAAAGTCAATTACTAAAGTAATACATAACTAGTTTAACTCTAAATTTATTGCTTGTACATTTTAAAATTTAAATACTTTTTTTTTTTTTTTTCTAAAAAGAAATTAGGAACTTAATTTTGTGCTCAAAAAAATGAGCCATCTACTTTAGATGATTTAAATAAAATAAATATATCTAACATAAGAGGGATAGGAAAAAAAGAAAGAAATATGCAATAAACAAACATTGCATTATTCAATAAATAGAAAACAATGATAACAAATACAAAAGGGGGAAATTTACAGAGCGAAAACGGGCACATATTTTGCTAATATTTTGTATGTTGATTATTTTGGCATCTTTTGCATACTGTTACGGAAGTAATGGTTCCTTACAACTGACACACATCTCTCTATATACAAAAACAATTTTTTTTTTTCAGACAAATTAAAAGGGCCAAGGTAAAGATTTTTTCTTTTTGTAATTTCTTTATGAAAAGAAAAACTAATTTCATATGGAAGACTGATTTATACATACCTAACAAAACTATGAAGGTAAAAATTGCCATTACTTATATTATTATCCATCTACACACATGTGCATATGGACAAATCGGAACAAAATATTTCAGTCAACAAGGTAAAAAGAACTTATGAAAAGGAAGACTTCCTTTTTGTCTTCGAATGAGCAATATCATAAAGACACTCAAAATTTTCGTCAAAAATTAAATTTCAATTTTTACTTCTGCACACAGATCTAATAACGGTCCCATTAAAACAATAACAATTTACTTCTATTACAGGTACCTATCCATAAAGTACTCTTCATTTCTTTTATATATATATGTATATATATAAATTAAAGAAAAATATTAAGCTGCTTCAGAGACTCGATACTATTAAATGAAAACTGGAGGCAGGTTATAAAAAAGGCACAAATCCACAAGATTTTGCTTTTCTTGCGTTTCTTTTATTTCTTTTTCTTATTTTTTTTAAAGGCTTGTTTTCTTCTTTTTTAATCATTCTTAATATAATTTTTGAACATCCAGCTGCAAGTCATCTTTGCAGTGATTGACAAGCTGTGTCTTGAAATCCGTGCGTCAACCCATCGTTCGCAGAGTAGCCACTAGGTAGGTTTTGAAAGAAACCTTACACACTACTACATCCTACACAAATCTAGAACTAAAATCTAAATCTAGGTTCAGAGACAAAGGACAAAACAACTGACGACACATCACCTTGGAGACAACACACTCGACAGGAGGACACAGAAGTCTTTTTTTTATTTTTACTTTTTAGATGAAAGTGTCAGACCCTCGCACCACTGTACACCCCTTCATGAATGTCTATCAGTTCTTGCAAGAGTACTTTCTTAGATTCATCAGTTTCTTAAATTAAAAAAAAAAAAAAGAAAAAGAATCTACATCACTACCTAGTTCATAAAATTAAGGAATGCTGGGAAAAATGTGAGATTTTTTTTTTCCCTTTTTTTTTTTCTGATCCTCACTCCAAGTTTCACACAAACAATTCACATTGTCATGTTATAAGAGCGACAGTTTTAAAAATAGCTTCCTTTTTTTAAATAATAAGAAAATATTCCATTTTCAAAGTTTAAATAATGTTCCATGGGATGACTTTGAAACAGAGGAATGAAATCAATGCAGAATTCAAGCAGCAATATTCTTGCTGGTGTCGATTTTTCCTTCATTTAGGTCAAACATGGACAGGGAGAAAACAAAAATCACTAATAAAAGTAAAAATGTACATTTCTTGATGAATCCCTAAAAAGAAAAAACAAAAAAAGATATTAATACTTTTTTTTTTTTTAAAAGCAAGGATAAATACAGAAAATATTGTCACATTAATGAATAAAAATTTATTTTTAAATTGTATCTAGAGTACTTTCCTCGACATATTATGTCACAAAATCCAGCCAAATAAAATAAGTAATTTTATACAGGCTTAGAAGTGGTAAAGCCTCTTAAAAAAAAAAAAAAAAAAAAAAAAAAAAAAAGACAAAAGAGGCTAAAATATTTAAAAAAAGAGTTATTTTCCCCCTTATAAATGAATATTAAAGATGTGAAATTTATCTCAAATACAGTTCCACCCACTTTGGGTTCCCAACGTCACATTTCTAGTTTTCCAAATTTCACCAAAAGTTGGAAAAATTATCTGCACACCAGACCTGCCTCAATTCTAAAGTTTAATCGATGTATATTTATTAGTTTGAGAGATATGGAAATCAGAAGTTCTCTCTCTCAAAATTTTCTGAAATGAACTTTCAGGGTTGATGAATAAATTTCTAAGTTAAAATAAAAATATGATAGAATTACAAACTTATAAAGGGTTTTTCACAAAAAAGTACATTTGGAGTGTGGCTGAAATAATTGGATCTTCACATTAATTACGTAGCATGTGAAAAAACCCCTTAAGAAATTCCAACTCTTAGAAAATACCTAAAATCTAGCTCGTTTTTTTTCGTATATTCTGCTTCATTTTTACTCTATTCAAATGCACTTCTGACAAAAAATACCTAATAGCTTTCGACCTATGCAATTTTTTTTTTTTTTTTAAACCTTTTGCACAAGCGCAGTGAAAACATTTTTCATAAAAATGTTCTTATTTCATGAAATATTTAAGATATTTGTATTCCAATTACAGTATATTGTGTTTTAAAAGTATTTTTCCAACTAATCTGAAAGTGGGAATAATTTTTATTGAAAACTGTTTATTTTAAATAAAAAACATTTTTTTTTTTTTTTTTTTTTAAAGTTTTAAAATAAATGCCTATATCTCGGTTATTTAATATGTTATAGTCACACAAATTCATCCACAAATTGTACTGGGTCTATGTTAACATATCCTAAAGTCACAGATCATTTTGTCCATTTAATGATATAGGGTGATCACAAATATTATTGATTTTGCTCAATTTGTTACTGGCTCCCTAAATGTTTTCTTAAGCCAATCTTCACTGAAAAACACGAGGAAGACCCAGTTCTTTGAATACCCACTGTTTGAAAACATTTTATCGAGAGATAAGTATTTAAATTGTGAAAAAAAAAAAAAAAAAACTGATCATTTGGAAATCTTGCAATACTTTTGACCAGTAGCGTATGCCTGCCTCCTTCCTTAAGTTTCTTAAATTATTTTTTCATAAATTTTGATAAAGTTTATGGTTTTAAGTTAAGATTTGTTGAGATAGTTTATTGATTCATTTGTTTTGCAGGCTGTTAATTAATAGATCTGGTTTCTTTACATTAGTGTATTTCATCCACTGATAAATTTTTTAAAAATCTTATTGGTCATTGGTGTTTCAGTGATCTTGTATCTGTTGCTTGGCTTCTACTATGCTTAATAGATCATCTTTATTATATATATAAGGATTAAAGCAATACCTCTTTCACTTTGCTTGATTGTACTGTTGTTGGTACATAGTTGGATCCTCATTTCCAGAATTTGTAGGATTCGCACCCAAGGCATCCTGGAGGGAAAAAAAAAAAAAAAATAATAATTGTATTAAAAATACAGTACAATTAGCCGACGTATTTATGAACACAATTCATAAGAATAGAATTTTTTTTTTATCTTTTCATGCAGGTAATAAAAAGTAAATTGTGAAACCAATTTACGAAATTGATTTTGTATCTCACATAGCTCAAAAGTGAATAGTCTCGGAATGTTGAAAAAATATACTTGTGACTATTACAGCCTAGTTGTACACTTAACTTTTCAAAATTCTAATTAGCATAAATTAAAGTAATTTTGTTTGCAATTAGTGTAATTGCAAACAAAATATTTTCAATAAAATACAACCTAAAATTCTTAAACTTCTTGGACATAAACAATGAATTTTAAAGTTAAGAAACACTCTGTAAAATTTGTTACTCTGTACAGAAATAAGCGTGATAGATTTGTCTTTCTTTATCCTTAATTCAAATCTTTTTAATGAAAAAACTTTTTTTTTTTTTTTTTTTTTTTTGAAAGTAAGTAATATAATGAACAATTTTGTATAAGCATATATTGGATTATGTTTATAAAGTAAATTTAACAATGAAAGTGATGCTCCATCGAATTTCTGTTCCAAAGAATGTAATTTAAAATTACCCTACACTGTTCTGATATGTATACAGACCTATTTGGCCCTGTTTATAAGGTTAGTTTAATGATGTGATCTATAGTAGGGATGAAACGGATATCCGGTAACTATCCGGTATCCGGCCTATCCGGCTGAGTTTTAAATATCCGACGGGGTACCGGATATCAGCAGTCCGGATACGGATATCCGGTAATTTCAAGCCGGATATCCGACGGATATCCGGAGGGGAAAATTCAAGCTTAAATTCCCCTCAAATAAAAATTTTGCGACTTTTTTTTTTTTTTTAGATCAGTTCTAGGTAGTAAAAAAAGGTTTAAAAAAAAAAAAAAAAAAATTGCAAAAGTTGAATTTGGCCACTTTAGCAAACAAATTTCGCAAAAAGTAGCTTCAGGTTTAAGAGATATAGGAAGATTATAGACTTTTGGTGCAAATTACTCAATGGCTTTGCTATACTTTGATTTTTCTCATTTAAAAGAGGACTATATCTCTTCTACTGTGTATAATTAAAAAAAAAAAAAGACTAAATATGTCACAGGGCTATTATGAAATATGTTTATTTAATTTCTGTGCATATCGGCTAATAGACGATGCTGTTATGCTGCAATTTTCCTGTGAATGGAGAAATTATCTTGGAGTTATTTGTGTATAATTACACAAAATTTGGTATGTGAGAGGTCCATTTTTATGAAACATTATGTTGATTCAATTTTGGTGCATATTGGTCGATAGGTGGCTATAATATGCTGCAAATTACCCTGTGAATAAGAAGGCTAAATCTCAACATCTATAACATTTAACTGCACTTAACTTGATATGCAAGATCAATAATAAGAGAACGAAAGCTGGCTTAATTTGGGTGTATATTATCCAACATATGTCGCAGTCGTTTCTCATCTTCTATGATTTTCCACTTGGCTACATCTCACAATCTTTTGATTAAAATTGCACTAAACTCCATAACTAAAATCTTTATTGTGCGAAGCCATTATTAAGTTTCTTCTGTGCATGTTAAACAGCGTGTAGCTTTGTTATGTAGAGTGATATAAAAGAAAGTTTCGTAATGGCCATAACATATTAAGACATTGAAGCTTTTAGATTTTTTTTTCTTCTTCTTTCTTTTAAGTTTTCGTTTAAATGTCTCAAACGAAAGTATTGGATTCATAAAAATGTTCTACATTAGATTTTTGCTGGATTTACACATTTTAAGAGGTGCAGAACCTGGTTTGAACAATTTTTAAAAAATTGTGTTTGTGTGTGTGTGTGTGTGTGTGTGACAAAAATTCCATTCAACTGATGTCGGCCTTATTTAGGTGTATATCAGCCGACAAGTGGATCTGCTATTATGATTTTTCACAAGCCTATATCTCAGCATCTATTGATTAAAATTGCACCAAACGCCATATGTAAAATATTTATTGTGTGAAGCTATGGTTAAACTTTTGCACAATTTAAACAGTAAGTGGTGTGTGATGGCCACAATATATACGTTTTCTTATGAAAATAACCAACCCTTCAACTATGATTATATTAGTAAAATATATTTTTTTAAATACATATCAAGCGCACATTTTTTAGCACTGTAAAAAATGTGTAAATGATAAGTTTTTGTTTTATAATTCTGAACAAAAACTATATTTTTGTGACAAATTGCAAGTGTAGGAATGAGTATGTTAGACTTAAGTTCTATTCTTCATTGCATTATTGCACAAATAAATAGAATGCTAAATAAATAGGCTTAAGTAAATTATATTTATAAGGTGTTTAACAGAATAGTATATGAAATATGTCTATTTTATTGTTTTAAAATGAAGAAAAAGAAAAAAAATATACAACACAACAAAAACAAAACTAATGCCGGATATCCGTATCCGGCAGGCAAAGGAGCTCCGGATATCCGATATCCGGCAAAATCACTATCCGTTTCATTCCTAATCTATAGAATTCAAAAACCTTGTGTATTTAGGTTTGAATTATAAAGATAGTCTACTGTAATTTTCTTTACTTTCCTCTTTGTCGACAAGTCGACGTATTTTGCTTTTACACTATGATAAAGTTGATCATTTCACGATATAGTAGTGCAATCTCTTGAAAAACTATTAAAACAGTCATTCCTCAATTGACTAATCAGTGTTGCGGAATGCTGGTAAACCATCTTTTCATTTTATACACATTTTATGAAAATACCAGACTGGGTACCAAGGGAACCAAGAGGTTCATTTTCTCAGTTGTTTTGGACTTATTACAGATCTCAAGAACAGAAATTGCAGTCAGTCAAACTACCAAGTGAGTTGACTTCGTTGGATTTTGAAACCGAAATGGATTTGAGCCTGGGACTACTGGTGGAATTATTCATTATCAGAAGTTTCTCACAGCATCACAGTTGATGCATAATTTCAAACTATCTAACTACATTATAAAATAGAGGCCTCTTCCATATTGAAATAATCATTTTTGAACTCAATTGAAAACTTTTTTGAAAAAATATACAGGTCTTTGTAAAGTTTTTTTTTTTTTTTTTTCTCCCTAATGTTCTTATTAAAATATGCTTCACCAAATTTAATAATTATTAAGCAATGCATTATTTAGATTAGATTAGATCTACATTTTTAGGAATTATATTAAACTGTCTGCAGAGATGAGTGGGGGAAATGGGAGAAAAGGTCTGAAAATAAATGCATAACTCAAACAAAATTTAACTTTTGAAACTAAAGAAGAAAAATGGTACAAGGAATCATACTAACCATAAGCAAATATGGAAAATATATGGAAAAAAAAAAAATGTTCAAGAACATGTTAAAACAAAGAAAATTAAAGATATTTTGAAATAAAAAATTCTAACTTATACATATATATATATATAAAATCATTCTTAAAATAATTATATTGGGGATTCAACTAAAAAAAATATATATATATATTGTATGTTACTTATGGTATTTTTAAGTCAAAAATCACATTTTAGTTTCAATTATTTTACGTTTAGGAATTTCAATATGTTGGTTTTTATTTTAAATAAAATAAAAATTTCTACGGTCATCCTTTACACACTACACTTTTTCAGTACTCTGGGTAAGAAGTATATTTATTTTTCTAGCTTTCATTTTTCAACGTAATTTAATTTGAATGTCGTTTTACTGGCGTTTGAAAATCTAAACATAGCTTTTCAACTAATTCCTCTCTCTACACCATACCAGCTCACAGATTTCAAAGGGAAAACTCGGGAAATTGGGATAATTGTATTTTAAGCAGAAAACGGGAGACAGACATTAAAATTCAGAAGACTTGAAATCTCTGGAATAGGGTTCATTACGATTCAGTATTTCGCGTTAAACTTTAGCCAAAATACACCTGTTTACTGCATTGTTAACTTCCCAAAAAGTAACATATACAAGGATAAAAATTAATATTGATACATGGGCAATGCTTAAGCATGCAGACTCTATTCATTTGTTATTTTGCCAATTAGATCTTTTTATAAATAAATATATATATAAATATATTTTTTTTAAAGTTGCCTTTTCAAAACCTAGCAATACTTTAAAAATAGAAACAGAATATGAACTATTGCCAAAAATTGATTAAAACATGCAATAATCAAAATTGGTAACAAGTTTATTTTTTTAAACGAGGAGTGCCTTTTTGTGTTTTCGGGGGAAAATCCATTTTGCCTCACAGGGCATGTTACTTGAAAGTTCTCAGGGAATCTATCCTCTGCCTAAGTGATTTGCAAGCTGCAAGATTTTATCTATGCATTCCTTTAGCCATGGAACATAATCTGGCTATGCACGTGACAGTCATCTTACCCCATCAACTTCTTAAGATGCAGGAGCTTTATTACATCGATCGATGACAGCAATTATTTTGCTGGAAATATTTCATTATATTCATGATATTTCAGTTAATTTCTGAGTTAGAGCCTTTTCATCCATTCAAAGGTGATTAATTGTTCCCCAGCACCAGAAATATGTGAGGTCTCCAATAAAATCCAAGTTCTCTTTAATCATCCCTTCAAGACTCCTGCGACATGATTTTCTTATGTACATTTCAGATTATTTCAGTAAGATTAACTTAAAAGAATCATCAAAATTTTCTAATGTTGTGTCATGTGTCCTAACCTTCTACTGAGAAAGAGTTTCCTGGGCCCATTTATTTAACTTAAACAGTATTCATTATTTTATTTCCAACACAATCTGAGGTTCATTTAACTATTTAAAAGAAAACGAAAGTGATATTTTTCAAAGAATGATCATTACAGGAAATTGCAAGCTTACTATTTATTAATATTTTACACACAGAAAAACTTTTAGATCCATTCTACAAACTTGGGGAGAAATAGTCAAACACTGTTATGAATTTTACTTATTTCTTTATTTAAACTCAGACTCACACTTGTTTCAATTTCCAGTAAATGTTCAGAAAGTCGAGGACAAAGCTTTACAAAGTAAGCATATTCACTACAATGGAGCAATGGGTAGCTTACTATGTCATGGTTACGTCACTGATTGATGACGTGTTGGAGGTACCTGAACTACTCAGGCTGAAACTGTGCATGCTGAAATAGAATTTGTTTACTCGTGCGATGCTCCATATTTGAAATTAAAATAGAACTGTGTTTGAACGAATGCACATCTAAACGAAAAAATTCATGTATTTTTAGAATATTCATATTTCGCCTTTTTTCCCGTATTTTAAGATAAGGTTTCGTCTGCGTCTGATTGATTTTATGGAACATGACATATTGCTTTTTTTAATAAAAGAGATAATGATGAAGTAATCTTTTATAAGCGATCCCTTTTCCAAAATTTTAATTTTGAAAACTGCACACATTAACATTTTCTTCTTAAATTACTAATACAGGAATTTTTTCGTATTTACAATACAATTTACAACATTAGAAGATCGATTTAAAAAATTATATTTTACACTAATTAATTCTAGCTCTAAGTGAACACTATAGATGTGATTATTTACTTGAAGTTATTAGCGTATATTTGACTTTAAATACAAAATATGTTAGATGTTAACTAATAATAATGTGATTGTTTATTAGCTAACATCTAACATATTTTGTATTTAAAGTCAAATGTACGCTAATAATTACATCTATAATGTTCATTTAGGGCTAGAATTAATTCTTGTTTATATTAAAACCATAAGAGGTAACATTTTTTAAGAAAGCACAATAGGGGAGGGGTTTTCCCAGCTTTTATTTGGGTACCGCAGCCACTGCACGAGGAGAAGTGCTTACGTCGAGTTTACTTTGGGACATTTTTTTAACATTATGTGAATGAGCTTAATTTGTAAAGCTTTGGTCGAGGAGATATTGCAGACATTTTTTAGGGTTTCTTTCATTGAGTTAGGCATAAAAAAGAGAAATAAGATAGATACCTCTGGAAGTGGCACTGGTTGGACAAGGTGAGCTGCTTGAGGATACAAAGCAGGTGCAGAAGCTGTTCCGGTATACGCATGAGGTGTGCCAGTTACATACTATTCAAGAGAGAAAGAGATTCACATTGTAGGGTGCACTTCCTCGTTCATAATACGCATGAGAAAAAGTACAACAATTTATACATGTAAAAAAATATAAAAAATAATTCAAAACTATTAGAATGGATATAAGTTCTATTCTAAATTTTACAGCTGAAAGAACATTTATACAGCATAAAAAGAAGACTAAATTTCATTATTTTAACTTGGCATTACTTTAAAAAAAAATCTGACACAGAAAGACACTCTGGATAATTTTATATTGGATTCGGCAACTAGTACCCATTTCGCAAACAACTGGAAATGGTTAAATTTTAATTAATATGACAGTAACGCCACTGAATGAAAATTTTATTAGAAGTTTAAATTTGTCATAAAGATCAATATAATTAAAATACATTGTAGTAAAAAATCCAGAATTTAGATGGCATGTGTAATCAAGATCGAGAATAAATAAATATAAATATATACACACACACATTTGCAAACCTCGGCAGGAAAAAAAAAAAATAGTTTCCCGGAGAAAAATGGGGAAAAAAAAAACTATTTTATTCAATACATGACACTTTTTTTAAACCATCTGACCGCCACTGATGGATATTTCTGGTCACCGAGTCTTTTTTTCACAATACATTTATAATTAAAAGATTTATAATTTTGGAATTTTGGCTCGTTTCAAGTTTAAAGGTATTAAATAACAGTCATAAGGATTATAACTATATGCACAGTTAAATTTTTAATCTCAAGTTAAAATAAGTATTATTTTAGTAAATTGAAAAAACAGGCAGTGAAAACAACATCACAATTTTGCCCTCTCCTCAGGTGGCCACAGATGGTTAAATGAAACAGATCAATATAACTTTTGTTTGGAGATATAATACGTAGAAATTTTTTATTCATGAAATCATCAACCGTGAATATTTATTTAAATCAAATTGGAGTGTACAGGTTGATATTTTTATTTATTACCAACTATGTGAAAAATACCAGAGCCGGGAATCGAACCACGGATGCTCTACCATTGAGCTACCCTGGCCGATAACCAGCTAGGTATTTCTCACATAATATACGTTGGCAAAGTCACCGAGTCTGCAAACGCAGATATATCAGGTGAAACAATAATAATCGTAGCACAACTCCATAGACCACGAAATTTCAATTTAGAAATTTTTTATATTGATTTAAATAAATATTCACGGTTGATGATTTCATGAATAAAAAATTTCTAAATTGAAATTTCGTGGTCTATGGAGTTGTGCTACGATTATTATTGTTTCACCTGATATATCTGCGTTTGCAGACTCGGTGACTTTGCCAACGTATATTATGTGAGAAATACCTAGCTGGTTATCGGCCAGGGTAGCTCAGTGGTAGAGCATCCGTGCGTTAAGCGGAGGGCCCGGGTTCGATTCCCGGCTCTGGTATTTTTCACATAGTTGGTAATAAATAAAAATATCAACCTGTACACTCCAATTTGATTTAAATAAATATTCACGGTTGATGATTTCATGAATAAAAAATTTCTAAATTGAAATTTCGTGGTCTATGGAGTTGTGCTACGATTATTATTGTTTCACCTGATATATCTGCGTTTGCAGACTCGGTGACTTTGCCAAACGTATATTATGTGAGAAATACCTAGCTGGTTATCGGCCAGGGTAGCTCAGTGGTAGAGCATCCGTGCGTTAAGCGGAGGGCCCGGGTTCGATTCCCGGCTCTGGTATTTTTCACATAGTTGGTAATAAATAAAAATATCAACCTGTACACTCCAATTTGATTTAAATATAATACGTATTTTAAACTTATTGGGAAAAACAAATAGATTCAACAAATTCAGTAATAAAGTCTAAAAATATTGAGCACTTCTACTATTTTCATTGCTTTTATCTATTGCGTAAAATCTAATAAAACAAGTTTATTATGAACATTAATCTTTTTGTTGTAGACTGAAAAAGCTTGAGCATCGAAGGACGTTTAATCATTCATTGGAGATCAAACAATAATTACATCACTATGAAGTATTAAAGAAGTCTTTCTTTATAATCTCTAGAATCTAGTAAAACAACTAATTACTTGCTTAAAACTAATATTGACATTTATGCTGTAACTTAGGATGGAGAAAGATTGGGATAAAAAAGTTCCACTACAGAGCATCTGATCGCCAATCACTAGTTGGAGATAAAAATAGAGAAGTGGGGTGGGGGGATAATTACAAGAGCAAGAAATACTGAAAGATTTTATTTCTTTATATGTTCTAGAATCTCACTAAGTAAGTTTTAAATGAATATTATAATTTATATTGTGGATGGAAAAAGATTAGAAATTGGAAGTCTTTCGTAAAGCATTTGATAGAATAGTTTATGTGGTTTGCTTTTTTTAATGAATGATATATGATTTAAAAAAAAAAAAAAAAAAAAAAAAAAAAAGCTTTTTAAAAAGTAGAATAAATTAATAATAATAATAATAATAATAATAATAATAAAGGAAGCTGGAATATTAACTTAAAAATCAGACAACTTTGGTCAAAATCCAAAAAATTGGCATTTGAATGTTTTTAAGCCAGATTTTTCGAAAATATTAGACAAATGGAAGAAATACACATTAAAACAGTAGATATGGCTAAAAAATGGCAGAGATGGTCAGTATGTACACACAGTAAAATCCCGATTATAAGCCCCACATTTCTCAAACTGGGAAAACCAGTAAGAATTTGGGAGGGGTTTATAATTGAGATTCATAGAAATTTCCCTTTTTTTTTTTTTAATGTGGTGGCACCATCTATCATCAGAGAATGAAACTAATACCTTAATTCAGAACTGAATCTAATTATAAAAGGTGAATAAAATGACTAATGATTGATTTTGCTATTGTTAAGATAAATGTTGATTTTTATGGAACATTAATTTAGAATATATAAATTAATGAGAATATATATTTACGTAAATATGAAACGTATAAAACACATTTTAAATATTATTTTTATTTAGCTTTTAATATAACACTTTATGAAAATATGAAAAACTTTTTTTTTAGAGAACAAATAACAAATTGCATGCTGGTGAAATAATTTTTGGGTTTTTTCAGAAACTTTTAAATCTTGATTTCATTTTAAATGTTCTACCTAAATTGGTTAGTTTTAAATGTGATTACAGGAAAAAAACCTAAACTTAATTTAAAAGTCCTGTGATTCATAGCTATTTATTACTAGTATTATTTCGTATACTAATACTAACTATGCAACTGCAATTAGATTTCTTTCAAATTATTAAAAAAGCTGTTATACTTAATTATTATATATACACACATTATTGAACATAATTTGTCAATATATACATTTTTGTTTGAAATATTAAAAACTTCTTATAAGCATAATTACATGCATTTTATTTGGTAAAACATAAAAAACATCAGATATTGCTGAATGAAAACAGATTTTCTTACTTTAGCACTAACAGAATAGGAACACAGAAAAAAATATATTACTGAATGAAAAATTTAGTCAGTCTGGACTTCTGAGGGAAGTGCATACTTTGATTTTGATCATAAATCACAATATACTTTTATGAGTTTTGCTGCTTTGTCAGCCCCTAAATGACTGCGTAGCTTACTCCAAACTAATCCAAAAGTTTAGAAAAATCTTTTGATTGATGCAGATGAAGCCGGTGCTGAATGCAAAGAGAAAAAAAACTGACCAAATCCAGGCAGGAATTTTGAATTTTTTTTCCGACTTTTCGACATTATAATAATCTGATTAATCATAAGATTTGACCAATGGAAAAATATTCACAAAAACAAGCTATTTTAAAAATTACTTCTAGTCTTTATGATTAAGTTATAAAGAAATTTTAAATATTAAATAATTGTACTTTAAATATTCTAAAATTCTTTTTATCTGCCCTTTACAACAAAAAATTGGATTTTAATAATTATTTCATCTTGCTTTACTGAACTTTTCATAGCCAACAGATTTTCATAAAGCATTTTTAATTGTTGTCGCTCTACATTACATAACAGTGTTGCACTGTTAAAGTTTTCAGAAATTTTTAAAAAAATTTATTTTTATTTATATTTTACATTCGAGTCCTACAGTTTTCTTCGAATTGAAAAACAACTCTGTTTTTTCTTGTTTTTATTTTTTTAATATAATTTTTTATTCTATTTTAAATAAGGTAATTATAAATTTTTTTCCGTGAGGAATTTTTCAGTCCCCCCACCTATATAGAGAAGTTTGAGCATCTCCAGTATTTCTGAAAATTGTTTGTTCATGTTCTTATCACAGTGGCAGAAAGTTTTGTAGCTGTCTGTGACCGGCTTTTAAAATTTCATAATCTGTCTGCGAAATTTGCATGTAATCAGGGGTAAAAATGGCTTACACTCAAAAAGCCTGAAAGCTGATAGTGGCAATCTTGGGGGGGGGGGAGAGCTTAACAACAGTGGTGATCTTGTGCAACAATACACAAATACAATTCTACTACACAAAACAGCATAAACAATTATAAAATAATAAGTTGAACTCATTCAATTAAATATTTTATAGCAATGTTTGACATGACACAATATAAATAATTATAAATAATAAAAGTACTAGTTTTAGTTTTGATACAAAAATTTTTATAAGTGAATTTTGAAGTGGAGGAGGAGTTTTGGAGCAGTATTAAATGAAATTAGCACTTTTCTATGTTCCTGTAGAATCTCAGTAACAGGTAACAGGAGAAAAGAATACATGCATAACGCTGCCTATCGAGGGAGATCTAGGCTCCCTAGGTCGCCCTTGTTTTCTGTGTCCATGACTATGTCGCTGTATCACAGTGTTTCTGCCACTGGGGTTCTTATAATGTATATAATATTCATTTTATATTTGTATGTTTATTGTAAGTTAAACAAAAGTACAATTTTAATTTTAAACAAGGATTTAAAAAAAAAAAAAAACCACTTGGGCTTTTCTCTTGGGTTTTTTTTTTTAAGTGGGGTTTCCAGGTTTTTTCGGGTCGGCAAAATCTAGCCAACCCTGCTACTGACACACATGGTCGCAAAGTTTGACTGCGGCTTGCTTTTGAAGTTGAATTCAAGATAACGAGAAGTTTCAATTTTTCTCTTGGAGTGAGACAATGGGTCAGCAATACGTACCTCCAAGAATAATCAGTTGGAAGAAAGTCACAGAAGTATAGAGATCATTTGAGAATAAAGAATTCAGTTGCATTTGAAAATATTTATTGCCCATAAGACCGAAAATGTCCGAAAGAGAAGAAGATAGTGATACATCAAGTGAATTATTTTTATTATCAGTGGCGGCTCGTGAGATTCATTTACAGGGGGGCTGCATCGCTGCATGTCTAACAATCAGTACAATTTGAGAAAAAAGCGAAAGTGATATTCTGAATTTTACAATTATGTTCATTAAATGAACAGTAATGTTTATCAAATGAACAGTAATGTTTATTAAATGAATGTACTTGAAATATTAGACAGATATAAATCTTAGGATCTCCATCTTATTTCTTTTCGATAGGAAAAATAGCTTCATCACCATTTGCTGTAAGACTATCTTGAACTTCACGTAAGAGATAGTCTATTACAGAATTTAAGAATTTAGGAATACGTAACAAGGAAAAGTCTAAATCAAATATGTACTTCGGTATTAGATTAAATTATGTTTAAGATAGATATTTTAAAATTATATATCTTTTCTTAAAAAATAAATGAATAAAATAGAATGAAATATTGATAATTCAAAATAATTAAAATCTCTGGAAACATTTATAATAAATTATTTCGCTAGAAACTATTGTCATAATCTAAAATATTACAGTTTTTTTAGCATTTAAAAAAAAAAAAAAAAAAAAAAAAAAAAAAAAAAATGCTGCATTTATGCCGAATTATAATTATCTATCTATTTTTAAAATTCCTGTCTTATATTTTTTAGTAATACAATGCCCATATCTTAAAAGTGCAGTTATAATGATGCGTTTCTTTAATTTATTTAGAATCATCCTTTGAAATATTAATTAAAAGAATTTCCAAAATTTGTTGCATATAGTCAGTAATACACTCGATATCTTTTGTATTACCGTGCATTAAAAATAAATATTAAAACACTATTTTCTTCAGATATACGTATTTAAAGACTTCAACAGCATATAGCAATTTAATTTGGTTTGAAATATTATCACAAAATTAAACTACGCATAGCCAAGCCAGCATTGCATTCTGCATGTTTTGTGTGTCCTTGTGAAAGAAGTGTAAATTAAAAATACATTTTTTAAACGGATAATTTCGTTCTGCATTAGATTAATTTATATAAGTTGCCTGATTCTGCAGCAGAATAACACTGCTAAAATGTATTTAAATTAATTTTCTTATAAAGTGTAATGTGTAAGAAATTTTCGTGCATTCCTCTAAATGAACTGTAAACGAAACATACTCTTTTTCAATAGGAAAAATGGTGTGGTCAATCTAAATAACAGGTGTTAAAATTCTAAAATTTCCATGCATATTTACGAAAATTCTTACTCGAGAACGCATGAAAAAATGTTTTTCAACTTCGTTGTAGGAAAATGTCGGAAATTAAAAATTTAGAAATCTTGTGTTTTTAAGAATGGCGTAATAATATTTCTCATTAAAATAAAAAATGTTAGTCCCTAAAATAAAAACGAAAGAAAAAATATAATAATAACCTAATTAACAAAGCGATTAAACACTTGATAAATTTTGAATACTATATTTAATGGAAGATAAAATTTGCATAAAAATTGAGATTCTGTCTATTCGACCGTTTCTGCCACTGAAAAAGCAAGAAGCCGAAAAAACGTGTGAAAATTCAATGTAATATAAATTAAAAATTTGTTTGAAAACATAAATAAAAATGATTTCTATTTTCTCACATAATCGTGAATAACCTTCATACAAAATTTTTTACCTTTCATACATAAATAATCTTCAAACACAGCGATTACCGCATTAAAAACTGTGAAAAAAAACGTAGATTACAAAAGGAAATGTAGCCCTTTTCCAGCATTACCGAAATCCCTAATAAGATCGGTGCTGCATGAGATGCAGCTCCAACGTGCCTAGTTTCATAAGGTCGAAACTGGTAGGGAAAACGAGTAGCGGCAGTTTTAACCGTCTTTTCCCTAAAGAAATCCCTTTTTTCGAGAGCTGCACGAATGAGCAGCCCCTTTCAGAACTTTGGAAGCGCTATTACGCTTAAAACTGATTGGCTTTTCTCAAATTTTTAATAATTTTTCATGATAAAGAAGTAATCTGCTCTTCTATATGCATAATATACTGTATAATATAATAATATTTATTTTCAAAATATTTTGTAAGTTAACATAATTACTTCGAATATTTCTGGGGGGGGGGGGGGGGGGGGGGGGCTGCAGCTCTGCAGCCCCTGCCACGAACCGCCACTGTTTATTATCCAAAAGTCGACGCGTATTATGGTTGTCATCATTAGAAAAAAACCTGTGATCAAATTGAATGGTTTGACCCAAATATTGTGCCCTTTACGAGTGCTTCTGGTACCAAATAAACCAATGAAAAAGTGCGGAATTGTAAGAAAGTAGAAGATTTTTACACACTTTTTGTCACTGATGAAATGATTGAACACATTAGTGAGGAAACAAACCTTTATACCACACAATCAAGAATCACTTCTAAACATACAACTAATAAAAATGAGATAAATCATTTATTTGGGTTAGTAATATGGAGGGGAATGGTGAACCTTCCATCCTTACGTCTGTGTTGGTCTCAACATCCATTGTTTTCTCAAACATTCCCACAAACAGTAATAAGAGATAGATTAATCCTCATGAGAATGTTGCATTTTGCAGATAATGGAGCAGTTGATGTATCTAACTGTCTATCAAAAATTCAATTTATCATAGACAAACTAAAAAAAAAAAAAATTCAAAAATATTATGATCCCTCTGAGGTACTATGCATTGATGAATCCCTAATCCCATTCTGCGGGCAAATCATATTTAGACAGTATTTAAAACAAAAACAAAACTCAAATATGGCTTAAAAATATTTAAATTATGTTGTGATCACAGACACACATACAATATTCATGTGTACACTGGAAAAGCTCTTGACAAGAAAAATACATCATCAAATGTTGTAATTATTAAAAAATATGTTTCATAGAGGGCATACGTTGTGTACTGATAAGTGGTATACAGGTGTCGATTTGGCACTTGTATACCAAATCGATAATCTTGTATACCTAATAGACAAAAACATACATCTGATTGGTGGCACACTTTGAACAAATCATAAAGGAAACCTAAGTGAAGTAATAAATACTAAACTGAAAGACAGAGAAATTATAGCCAAAGAAAATAATCAGGGTATTATGGTGTTGAAGTGGAAACAAAAGATAGACATTTTGGTCATGTCTACAAAACATTTACGCAAAATGATAAACGTAAAAACAAAAAGAGGACTTTGCCCCAAACCAAAAATTGTGGCTGAATATAATAAAACAAAGACCTTTATTGACTTGCCAAACCAAATGAGTACGTACTCATACAGCAGTCTCTTGAGAAAAAACTCAAGTGGTATAAAAAGTTGGTCTTTGAGCTATTACTCAATACTGCTGCCATAAATACTAAAATATACGGATGTTATGCCTTGTTCATGTTTCAAGAAGTAACAAGAAAAAAAAATATATATACATATCAATCACGGCATTTTGCAGACAATTGATGGATGCACTCACATGGCGGCTAGATGAGAAACTTTCAATTCAAGGTGAAAAAAGAACTGTTCATAAATTATACAAAGAGGAAGGAGACTAAAATCCAAAGACATTATTCAGGATGTTATGATGACAATTCAAAACTATTTGGATGCAAGATAGCCAAAACTTTGACCCAAAAAGTTGTCATGCTTTGTAGTGTAAATCCAAGCCACATTTTTGTTTAGAATGTTTTAATAAATTTCACTGAAACCACATATGACTACAATTGTTGAGACTTCATTTATTTTTACTTTCTTCTACATTCAATAGAAGAAAGTATTGGAATTCGTAAAAAGGTTTTTGATGGATTTACACGTTTTGAGAGCTGTAGAACACGATTTGACCATTTTTAGAAAATGTCTGCCTGTGTGTGTGTGACAAAATTTTGTGGCAACTGTATCTCAGGAACTACTGCACAGAATTTCTTACACGTTGGTATGTAGTTGCACCTTGACATGCCTATCCACTTTTGGTAAAAATTGTCTTACAGGTTGTGTTGCCATCCCACCTTTTCTAAATTTTTAACATGGTGATATAGGACAAAATTTTGTATAAATGTGCATAAAGAGAATTATTTTTTAGTAATCATTATGAAATTTACAAGAATCATTTATAATAGAGATAGTCAACTGGGAAAATTTTTCTGTACATATAGGAGCCTTGTCACACCCCCTGGGAGGGGGGGGGGGCGAGGGGAGTAAATTTTCAAGATGGGTATCTTTCGAAAGGTCTTGTCAATACCTTTAAAACGAATGGCTGAACTATAAATCTGTGATAATTTAAAACAAAGTTAGACTTTTTTTTTTTTTTTTTTTTTTTTAAATATTGTTACTGGGTGAATTTGTATAGGAAAATATAGAAGAAAGTCTTGTGGTGGCCACAACATACTAGTTTAACTTTAATACTGTTGGTCTGGCAATGTGGTAAAGTAGATTCTGACATCACTAAAAACTTCAATACCTGAGCTGGGAATTTAAGTCCAGAGCCCACTAACCATACTGCTAACCAATGCATATATGTAAAGCAATACTTACAATCAGATAAATATTATTCAAAATACGTGGAGTGAATGGAAAACTTAATCTAACAGGTTTTGAATTTGAGACCCATTTAAAAATTGTTCTATAGATTTAAGGAAATTAAAAAAATTACTCAAAATTGACAAATATATAATGTTTCAAATTGTAATAAAGTATAAAGGAGAAACTTACTGAAGTTCCAGACAACTGTAACTGAGACATGTGAGCTGTTAGTTGAGGCAAAAGGGTTCCATACTGTATTTGATCCAGGGAAGGAGGAATCATCTGAAGGAGAGAATAACAATCGTTACAAGTTAAAATTAAACACACTCACATTTATTTTCATCATTTCGTTATCTAAAGTTGTGCAATTAAGAATCTAGCATTTACACATATATATACACAAATGCAAAAACACAGGGATGGAGCAGCTTGGACATCACTTTGGAGCACATAAAACACTTTTTTGGAGCATATCACAGCAAAATAGTTATATATTTGCAGCCTATTCAACAGCATAAACTGTGAGTACATGTTTATTGAAAAACTAAAAATTCTGCAGTAAATTTTAGGTATTTCCCCCACTTACACTCTCTCTGAGATTCCGGGATAGAGTAAAAAATTTACTTATTCTGGCCTATACTTAAAAACCTGTGAACGCTTCTAAAGAAACTTTCTATTATAAAATAAGAACTTCTATTTAAAAAAAAAAAAAAAAAAAAAAACTAATGAATAAATTATCTGCATATCTGTTACTGAATTTATGGAAGTAAAATATGTTTATGTAAATCAGTAGGTTTAACTCATTCAAAAATTCCAATACTGCAACATAAATAAACATAAGTGATAAAAAGAATAAAATTAAAGTAACTCTATTTGAATATGTTTGAATGTAATAAGCTTAAATATAACTAGTTTTAATTTGGATAAGCGACAGAGACCGAAAAAAAACAAAAAACAAATTAGTTTTATTAAATGATTAAAAAGTGACATGAAAAAAAAAACATTCATTTTTATATTATATACGAGGGTGTTTCAAAAAGTAAGGTAACAAAGCCCATTCACATTAAACATTTATTCAGGAAATAAAATATATACAATGTAGGAAGGCACTCTTCCTGTTTCAGTGTCTGAAACAGCCTGTTTGCTCACAACGTTATGATCTTTGGAAATTCTAACTGTAGCAAAGTCCTGCTCAGTGGTGCCTGCTATGCTTTATCTCTGTTTTAGAATTTACAACAGCTTGCTCCCTCATAGTGCAAATAGCTTTGAAAATTTTAACTGTAGCAAATTTCCTCAGTGGCGACTCCGGCGACCCTTTACATTTCATGATTTGAAACAGCCTATTCGCTCACCATGTAAAGGAACATTGAAAATTCTGATTATGTCAAATCCCCAACCTGGTGGGGCCTACGGTCTCCTAATCTACTCCCAAATAATTTAATTGTAATTGGAGATATTGAATTATTAAAATATCAAAGCACCATCTGGTGACAGATTTGCAACACATACTATTTAATTCCAATTCAAAAAACTTTTAAAATGATTTATTACTTAATGAAATTATGTTAATTAGAAACTGAGATACAAAAGTAATATAAACTTTGTGTTAAAAAAAGATTTGTGTCTAACTTTTTTATTGTTTTCTCCAAAACTTCCCATAATTGAGGGCTAAATAATGTTAAAAATGCTTAATAAGAAATGTGAGTGTTGTATCAGAATTCGTAAATCTGCAAAATAAAAAAGAATAAAGGGTTTTATGTGTTTTTCTCTGAAACTCCCATACTGAATTTAATGGCTTATATCATTTTAAAATTTGCAGTAAAATTACTATAAAATATATTTTGAATAATATATAATAAGTAATTTAATCATAATTAGAATTGGATACACTGGAATGGTGTTCTGTGTTTTCTGTGAAACTCCCACACAGACTTTAACAGCTTATATCAGTTTAAAATTCTGTAATAAAATATATTTCAAATGATCTATTATAAGTAATTTAATCATAATTAGAATTGGGGATATTGAAAAATATATTAAAATATTAAAGTGCCATCAAGTGGCAGAGATTTGCAATCAAATGCATTTTAAAATGATATATTACTTATGAAATTATGTGAATTAGAAGCTGAGATACAAAGGTAATATACACATTTTTATAAAAAGGTTTGTGTCTGACTTACCCATGGTTTTCTCCAAAACATGCGTAATTCTGGGCTATATACCATTAAAAATCCCTAATATGAAATGTGAGCGGAAATCGGAATTCGAAACTCTGTAAAATATAGAAGAATAAAAACGTTCTGGGTTTTCCATAGTTTACTCCGAAAGCTTCACACAGAATTTGGACGGCTTACATCACTTTAATAGTCTACAATAAATGTACTTTAAAATATCTTTCAAATGATGTATTATGTATAATATTAATGAACTAGTATATAACCCCGTCAAAAATGACAGAATGTGAAATCAATTAACATAGTGAATCAACGAAGGCTTTGCTTGCTTCGCTGGTTACTATTATTTAAAGGAAATTCTTTTATATCGCTTTATAAACAAAAAAAAATAAAAATCATGAAATTGTTCAAAAGCTCGCTTTCTGTCCCCACTGCCTTCGGCAGTAACCCACTCATTCGCAGATTCTCGGGTGCTTGTGACAATAGCTTACCAGTGGGCTTCCATTCGGGTGATTATCAGATGACAGTTTCGAAACGGACAGTATAAAAAAAAAAAAAAAAAAAAAAAAATTGAAGTAGCAATTTTATATTTAAACCCCAGTTACATATGAACAACACGATACGTGGTGTACATAATATTTTCTTTCACGTTATTTTCTACTTTTATTTGATTTATTCGATCAACTATAAAACAACAACAATTTCATACCAAATATAATTACAATATGCTATGATCGGCTACATCTATCGCATGAGACAATTTTTTGTGGTTATAATAGTAGTTGAGTTAGTATGTAAATCTGATCATAGTACAGCCTTAATATACAGTCCCTGGCCAAATTATTAGACGCATTATAGTTTTTTAATAATTACATGTTTTGCAGCTCAGAGAATGGTTTCAAAATGGATAACCATTCTTTTTTATGCAAGATGGAGCTCCCTGCCACTCAGAACGGCCTGTTAAAGATTGTTTGGAAGTGCCAAAAATCCCTCTGTTGGATTGGCCGGGTAATAGCCCAGATATGAAACCTACTGAAAACGTGAGGTAGCTGATGACGAGAGAACTGGCTAAAGGTGTGATCATAAACAAAACGCAACTCTTCGAAAAGGTCATTCATGTGTGGAATCACCATCCTCAGATGCATAATTGAAGCTCTCATAGCGGCTAAAGGTGGCTGAACAAAATATTAACATTTAATTGCATTAATTTCAAATTTTTTCAAGAGTTAATAAATACATATTTTTTCTATAACTATGGTATTTTATTTGTGTTAAAAAACAGGTAATAAGGTGGATAATAAAAAAAAAAATACACTGTATCTAGTAAAAACAATAAAGCTCTATAGTATCACCTGATAATTAAGGTTTTACATAGAATCTTACAGTGCGTCTAATAATATGGCCAGGGACTGTAGCTCCCCTTGTCTACTTTTGAATTTTTAATCGCCATTTTAGACAAAAATACATAATTTATGACTTTATGTGATTATTTTTTCTCTTTCTTTTTCCTTTCCTTTCTTTTCTGTTTTTCAATATTTTATAATTTATTTATATTTTTGATGCGTTAACTTGGCTTTCACAAAAGGAGAGTTCTTAGCGAAAAATGTCCGATCTATTTCAGCATCAAAATTTTAAAATATTACCCAGGATTATCAATGAATTAGCTTTCATGCCAAGCACGATTCATCCATGCCGAAAATGTTTAAACAAGACTATTTAAACAAAAAAAAAAAAAAAAATCTAAAATTGAAGTATATTAAAAAAGGTTATGGTTGATTTTTTACTCCATTTTCATATGCATGAGCAAATTTAATCTATATAATATTTCTTTAACGTGGTCCAGTTATGATTAATTTTTTTTTAGTAATGATACGATAGTGACTTAATAAAATACGCAAGGATAAAAAATAATACATAAGCAATATTTAAGCATGCGGACTCAGTTCAGCGATCTAATAAATTACGATGTTTGTACGATGAGATCATTTTATAGAAAAAATGTATTTTTGAAGGTTGCATTTTTACAATCGTCATTTTAAATCTAGCAATATTTTAATGATATAATCCCCATGTGAACTTTTGTCATGAATTGACTAAAAAACACAATAAAAACTATAATCAAAATAGGTACCAAGTTTTTTAACACAAAATTATGCAAAAATAAATTAATAAAAATTTATCACCAGCATGACAAAAATTTAAAAATCGCCATGAGGGTCTTATACTAAATCTGTCCTGTCTCACGAAGTATGACAATTAGGTCGTTTAAGTCTTTTGTGAATGATATTAGTTTGATTATCATTAGCATTTCATCTCACAATATTAATTTGTTTCTAATAATAATTTGGCTTCTGAGGTGGGAAATTTGGCTTAAGGTTTATGAGTTTCAAATTTTAAAGGTAAATAAGAGAAGAAATAAATTGCAGAAGTTTGCTATCATTTTATATATTTTTATATTTTGCGTGAAAGAATATTTCATTTTATGCTAAAAAATAAATAAATAAATAAATGACTGGTAAATTTTTTTACCAACAATTATAAATTTAAATGTCCAAATTTGAAGCTATTGAAAGGCTATTATTTTCATATTTTAATTAAAACTTTGTTACAAATAAGATACCAAAGGAAAGGATTTTTTTTTCTGAATCCGTCTGACTAAACAGCTTATCGATCGGACAATTAGATTTTTTAAAATTAACTAAAGTATGGAAATTAGGTCGCAACTTGCTATATAGATGAGTACAAACTGGAATCATCTTTACATATATAGTTTGCAAGTGTAATGGCATCTTTGATATATTACACTCAAAATGGCTAATCTATTAAGAGAGATTAGCAATTTCTGTTGAAATCAGTCTAAAATTAAAAAAAATTCCAAAACTGCTTTTTAACAGCCAAGTTCAGAAAAGAAAAATAGGAAAAAAAAAAAAGCATTATTATTCTGTTAAAAGTAACTTTTGTAATAGTGTGTAATGGAAGTTGCGTGGTTGTTTCACACCAGATTTTTTTTGTTTTAATTTTAAAGCTATAACTTTTAACTGCAAATAGGTGAGCTGTAATAACATGAGATTTCTCATTTTGGCTTAACCTTTTCCTTCTGGCACGAATCTGAGAAAGTATAACTCCAGAATACGGTGCTTATTTTCAAAATTCCCCCCCCCCCCCTTCTAAAACGAAAGTGCAGGGGAAATGTCTCTCCTATTGTTCAAACGTGCGGACCCTCGCAAATTCTGAGAGAAGTTAGGGGTTTTTGAGATAAATCTTTTTTGGCATAGTCGGTGAAAGTAAAACAATATTTATGATGCGGCTATTTTTTTTACGTAATTTAAATAATTTTAATTATATTTTTAAGAACTTCTTTTCGCCTCATATACCATTTATTCATTTGCACTTCTATATTACGTTCATTATAAGCTGTTATATAAGATGTACTGAAAGGACAATTTTATATAATAACTAAACATTTAAAAAAATTTTCTTCTTTCTAACAAAAAAGTTTTTTCCCCTTAAGCGGCTAAATTTATATAAGATATACATATGCTAGATATGAAGAGAATGCAGGCGAGATAATATAAATGTCTGTTAATAATGGAAAGTTAAGCAACTTAAATAAAAAGCAATAATAATCTTACGATCAGCTTGTATAATTCGCATTTAATCTTGCACAACCCAATTTGTATTTTCGGAGTTTCTATGGATAATTAAAAATTTTAATAAAAATAATAATCATATTAATACATTATAATATCAAAGCAATCCCAAAAACAAATATTTAATGAGAAACTTCAAGAAATTATTAAAAAAAAAAAAAAGAAGAAGAAATAAAAAAAGAAACAGAAATTTAAAACAAAATTCATTAAAAATAAAGGGGAAAAAAATGATGTTGGTTTTAGGGTTATGAACGGCAGGATTCTAGTCTTGGGAATGTGTTTAGAGGGCCCCAGCCCAATTTAAGCAAGTTTAAGAGAAAACCACGGAAAAATCCGAACTGCTAAGGCGACGAGCTCGACCTGTTATCGAACCTGAGAACTCCCGTCTATCAGCTTTGAAAGCAGAACCTCTCGGCAACTGTTAACATGAGAAAAAATAAATTTCCATATGTTAGAAATTTTGTACACAATAAAAAATTTCTTAAATTTATTATTAAGTTTATACAGACTTTCTGCAGTAAACTGGCTTGCCTTAAAAATTACATAATCAAAATTATAATTGAATTATGAAATTTGCATATTTTAATTACATTTTTTTTATTTTATACTAGCAGGCTTTACCAGCTTTATTGACCACTATATATTATTAAATTGAAAAAAAAATAAATAAATAAATAAATAATAATAATAATAAATATAATAAAAAAAAAAAAAAAAAAACTTTGAAATTGTTTAGAATTTTGCTTTGTGTACCTTTTGTCTGTATCGCCTTCCACACCCTCACTACTTTCCTACTGCCTTCAGCAACCTTTTACCCGAGCACATTATTTTAGATAGTTATCAGACAACAGGTGGTGATATCATAGCATCCATTAAATATTTTAGTTTTGAAACCATAAAATAATATGGATTTTCTAGCCCTCATTCTGTAATAATAAAATTACAGCTACATTGAGTTTGTAATTTTATTACTATTAATTGTATTATAAAAATTACATGAATTTGTTTGTTATATTTTTTAATTAAATTTAAAATTTAATAAATTTATAATCTTTTCTGATATATTGTAGTTTGATTTCGATAAATACAACAACGTGAAAGAAAAAAAAAAAAATCAACTTTTAAAGAAATTAGCTAATTAAACAATAATTATTAAATAAATAGTGAAACAGTCATTGCTAAGGAACACAGAGGATTGAAATGAAAGCAAAAAAATTAAGAAAATGAAACAGAGAAATCTATGCAGGGTTGCCAACTTTTCAAAAACAATTTGAGAAGTATTCAGAGAAATTTTGAGGAGCATTTCGGCTACTTTGAGGAGCAATTTTAAAAATTTAAAAAAGAAATTAAAAAAAAAAAAAAAAAAAAAAAAAAAAAGAAAGAAAGAAACTACTAACAAAAATAAATTAACAATAATCATATGAAATTAAGTAAAAAAAATTATTAAAAAAGGTAAAATGTAGGTAAGCATAAATTTTTTTAGTTACTATTCGGTATACTGAATATTCATTATTCAGTAATAATCAAACATTTAGTGCATGCGTATTCAAAAGAAACTTGTTTAATTACAAGAACAAGACAATTGATGTGAAAATAATTTCAATGCTATACTTCAAACAGACACAAAAATTGGATTTTTTTAAACAAAATCTTAAATTTTTGGAGTAGCAAAAGTCAAAATAATGACCAATTTTAATAGTTTAGATATTAGAAATGTAATAAAACTGAATCTACAATAAAATAATCATTGTTATTAAGGATGGAAAAGGATTGAAATTGTACAACATTAAATTCAATTTCAGTGCAAACTGACAGCCATCAACTTTTCTGAAACTTTTTTTCCCCCTTAAGATTATTGCTAAATACATACCTAAAAAATCGAGAGTTTCCGTAAAGGGGGCGGGGGAGGTAGAATTACGTTTTTATCATTAATTAAATAAATATGCTATTCTTCCCGTATTTAACAGAATTCGCGATATTTTTACGACCGATTGCCGAAATTTGTAATTATTTCACTGCAAATATACAAAATCTACATTTAATAGCAAATAATTGCTAATATATACTATAATTTTGCTCTAATTGATAAAATTCACTCTTCTTTAAAGGTAAATCCTAAAATACGTGATTATTATGCGGCCGATTGCCAAAACACGCTATTATTTAGCTACTAATCTATGTAAAATGCGTTCTTCTGAAAGCTGAATCTTAAATACTCAACTATTTTGCCACTAATCAGTGAAATTTGCATTTTTTTTTTTTTTTTTTTTTCCAAAGTGTAATCTTGGAAATCGGGAATATTTTTGAAGTAGATTTCACTAATACGGGATCGCTTACTCACTAATAATAAAAAATTTACGTTTTATATGCTATCATTTGGCTGCTAGCCAATAAAGTTTTTTTTTTTTTTTTTTTTTTTCCAGTTGATTTCAGTAAATCGCGATATTTTTGTAGCCGATGACGGAAATACGCAATCATTTCGCCGCTAATTAACAAAATTTATGTTTAATAGCTGAAAAAGGCTTTATTTTGATGCTAATCGATGAATTTCTTGCTTTGTTCAAACATGATTTACATTATAAGTATAATTTTGTGGCTTTTTATAGAAATACAGAATTATTTTACAGCTAATTTTTAAAATTATGTAATCGTAAACTAATTGCTAAAATAGATGTTATTTTTCTAAAAATGTGTTTTTTTAGTCATAAATCAGCTTTTTTTTTATTATTATTATTACTGAAATGTCATTTTTTGCGGCTGATTTATAAAATACGCAATTTTCTTGTGCTATTTTTGTGACGCATCCATTTTAAATCCGACGATTTTTGTGAAAGTCCCATTTCAGATATGAATTTCTTAGAATCACCCACGCACTATAAAAACTAAGTTATCGCGTATTCAGTTATCCTAAGAAAAAGCACAGAAAATATTCTTTTTCTTTCTCCAATGATTGATAACTCCAACGAAATTTTCCATGATTTTCTCAGAAACTTGTATATTAAAACACTTAAGAAAGTTTCCTATTACAGAGGACAACTAATCCGTTAAAGTCCGACTTTATACTGTTTTCTCCAAAACTCGCGTGATTACGGCCTGACACTTTAGAAAGTCTCCCACGGAAGTCGGAAGATAGCTCTTCCTGGTCTTAGATTCCTTGCGTTGTCAATCGTACTTAAAGTTCTGTAGCTTTGAATCCATTATTTTTATCGATAAATAATTAAAATAAACAATTTTTTTCGTTAGAAAGTATTTTTTAGCGACTTATTAAGCATTAAGATAACTGAAACATTGATAGAGTTTAAATGAAAATCAAAATAACGCATAATCATAGCATTCGGTTTCTTTCTTCCCCCCCTTTCAGTTTGCGGTTTTAATTAAGCACACTCTCAGCTAATGTAAACAAATACTTGTTCCCGTTCTGAGTCAGCAATATTTCGATTACGCAATGCCTAGCACTAGAATGTTTTTTTTTCTTCTTTTTCTTTACTATTTATTTATGAGTATTTACGATGAAGCATGTGGTTCTTCAACTAGATTGTAGAAGTTATTTTTGTTATTTTTTTTATTTTCAAGAGGCGTTGAAGCGCTTTCATAGATAAAAAATAAAATTCAAAGAATAATGTTTTATGCGGCAACTGTTGGAAATGCAAAATCAAAAGTTGATAAGGATTTGATTGCGATGTGTGCAAGGAAAAAAAAAAAAAAAAAAAAAAAGAAAGAAAAAAGATTTTTTTTTTCAGTGTCTGCCACTATTCAGTTTTATGTATTTAATAAAAAATATTTAGCTAGGTGGTCAAGACTGAATTTGCGGAGCATAAAAAATTACTCGCGGAGTTGCAGAGTTTTTAAATTTTTCCGGAGAAACTCCGCAGAAATCGGAGCAGTTGGCAACCCTGTCTATGCTTAATAAATAAATAAATAACTAATTTTAAAATATTATGTGCGAAAATTGTAAAAAATCCCAATGAAGTGTACCACTCCCCCCTCTGAATAAGACCCTTAAATCTTAGAGTCATAAAAGAAATAAAATTAAAATTATTGAAAATGAATTGCAGTCAAACATGTCTAAAATCTGGAAGGAATACAGAACGAGAAAGATATTTCGAACAGCACAAAACAAGGAAAGCTTATATGTCGCCAATAAATAAACCAAGAGTTCTCCACACTGCCAAGCGCAAAAATTTCGTTATCACCGCGATAGAGAGTAGGCGTTGCGACACTCCAGCAGGAGTAATGGAGAATGCTTTGTCCATCTCGAGTGATTGATGCACCGTTTTTCTGAGAAGGAAGAAAAATCTAGGGTACAACTGCTGTAACATAGCTTTGGTCTACGTGAAGTTTGGGGTCCAACTGTCGGACCTGCCGTAAGGAAAAGGTTAAATGGATTTAAAATTGAAAAAATTCAAAAACTTTTTTTTTTTTTTTAATTTCCAATATCTAGTCACATGGTTGAAAAGCAATTATTCCCGATTAGAAAGATAGTCAGCCAATATGTCTGGCACTGAAGAATTGATAAATGAAATAATGAAGTGTTGCTACCTAAATTTCCTGCTTCAGTTAATTTTTAAAAATCTAATTGCCGTGTTGAAATGCTGTGCACTCATGGATTCCGAAAAATCGTCCCTTTCATTTGGTACCAAATTTTTTAAAATTGGACTGATATTTCTAATTTATTTGGGCATTTAATGCTGCTTAAACTTTGAATTGACTCATTAATTGACACAGGATAACATTTTAATTAATATCTCCACAATTAACTTTAGAAATTTTTAAAATATAAAGCTACAAATTTAATTATTATATAAACAAAAAACCTTACTTCAGCTTTATTGATGTGACTCTTTCATCGGCGAAGTACTTTCAAATTAGCCCCCCCCCCCCCTTTATTATCAACGCTGGTCACTCCATTCTGCGTATCTGTGAAGATTCTCTCCCGGTGTTTAACTTCTCTCTCTTTTAGGAGATGGCGCCAGGTGGCATCTATACCTGTTGTTGATTGGTCTAGGTTGCATGCATTGGGTTGGCTAATGATTTCTATTGTTTCTCGAAAAAGTGCATAATTGTAATTATTGTAGTTAGCAATTTTTTCGGTGTTTTCCAAATCTATTTCAATATTTTCATTTTTGCATGTTTGCACTAACGCGGTGCCATATTTAACAAATTTAATGTCATTAATATGCTCTTTGATTCTTGTATTTATTTTTCTTTTAATCATTCCTATATAACAACCAACGCTATTGTTTTGATATTTAAATGGGATTCTGTAAATACCGGCAGATTCGAAGGGGGGGAATTTGATATTTGTCGTTTCTGATGATTTGGTAGATATTCGGGTTCGGCTTGATTGGAATGTTTATATTTAATTTACTTGCAATATTTTTAATTTTTATGGCGGCTCCGCGATCGTAAGGTATTGCATTAGTGTACTTTTATCGAATATTATAGATTTTCTTTAGACATTTTTTATTTAGTTTATCAATGAGATTTTTAGGGTAGTTGGCTTGTATGGTTAAGTTTCTAATATATTTGATTTCATTTTTAAGGTCTTCCGGTTCGGTACATATAAGGATTGCGCGATTAATATAAGATTGAATTGCATTTAATTTATATTTATACGGTGTTTTACTATCGTAGTTAATAATTTCTTTGCTAGAGGAACTGTTTATAGAAAACCTACCTCTTAGCGCAAACATACAAAAATGAAAATATTGAAATAGATTTTGAAAACACCGAAAAAATTGCTAACTACAATAATTACAATTATGCACTTTTTCGAGAAACAATAGAAATCATTAGCCAACCCAATGCATGCAACCTAGACCAATCAACAACAGGTATAGATGCTACCTGGCGCCATCTCCTAAAAGAGAGAGAAGACGTTAAACACCGGGAGAGAATCTTCACAGATACGCAGAATGGAGTGACCAGCGTTGACAATGAGGAAGGGGGGGGGGGGGGGGCTAATTTGAAAGTACTTCGCCGATGAAAGAGTCACATCAATAAAGCAGAAGTAAGGTTTTTTGTTTATATAATAATCTCCACAATTAATTAACATTTTAAAATTCTGTTTTCACTATTCCCTTGAAAAGGTTCCTGAGTATCTATGTGTCAATTTTTATACTTCTACGTTCAATAGGGGCTAAATGCTCAGACAGACAGACATTTTATTTTTATAGATAAGAATGTACGTGATTTTACATCAATCAGGAGTTAAGACAGTACATCAGTGAAATCTCCAAAATCCTTTCTCCATGTTAATCCTATGGGAATTAAGTGCCTTCAGTTTTCTAAAAATATCTCAATTTCGAATTTGGATTTTTGCATGCAATTCTTGAATGTATTTAGGTATTAGACTAGTGGGCATTTTTTTTTTTTTTTTTTAAGTTAATAATATTATTTATTTCAAAACTCAAACATTATCATGAAAATTAGACAAGGCTTCAAAAAACTGAAATTTACTCAGTTCCGTTTGAGATATTTGAAATTTTAATCAAGAGGCTAATAACTTCAATTTTTTTTATCTGTACATTGATTTAAAAATATTGAATTTTTATTCAAATGAAAAAGGAGATATTTTAATAATAAAACAGACATTTTTATTTTAAAGTTGAATCTTCGTACTCCAAGATCATAAGTCAATCACTTCATGGGTGGTTGATCCCTACTGTCAGTGTGAGTTTTTTCAACTTCCCCTTTTCCTTAATTACGTGGAGGGAAAGGATCTATAAATAGAAGTGTACTAGTCATCTGTTTTCAAAACTACCAATGTAACTATACAAGGAACTTGTGTGTTAAACGAATTCATATTATTATTATTATTTTCCCCCAATAAGTGTAAAGCTAATCAATAAGTGTAAAGTGAACCCAATAAGTGTAAAGTGAAAATAAATACCTACATTTTCTTTATTGGAAATCTAATGACTGATTTATAACATTTTTAACATCACACTCTTTACTCTATCAAGAAAACGCAGCATAATATATCGTGACGTCACACTTTATGACAACAAACGAGACTAAGATGTTATTTACATTCGATTTCGTGCTTTGTTTTGCTTCTTGAATCAGTGAAATAGGTTTTGTATGATATAATAATGACGGATATTAAAAAATCGTAGTATGAATATTGTATTGTACCACTCTGCACTAACACAACGGCTAATGCTTCTCAAAATTTATTCTTTAGCATTCCACAGGATCCTATTAAACAAAAACATTGGACAACTGCCATGAAAAGAAAACAATTGAAAATAATGATAATGGAAAATGATGATAATGGTATTTATTAAATGAATATAAGATGAAAAAAGAAATGCTCAGGAATCACATAAACAATTGATAATTACGGAAGTTAAAACAAATTGCTGCTTGCTAACTAGGCTAACAAAATGTAAACATTGAAGCATTCTAAAGTGTTACGTCACACAGCGTTTTGAAGTCTTATGATTTTTGGTTAATTTTAAAGTTATTTTCTAAATTAATGAGAACTTTTTTTTGCATTTTAAATAAACTTTTTGAAATTTATAGGCCTAAAACTACCAGAATAATAGGATTTTGTTCAAATCCCCCATGTGTGCAAATTTCTCATTATGAGGATTCTTCTAATTATCTGTATAAATTTTTATGAGGCTGCCACAGATATTCATTGAGATAACGATTTTTTTTTTTTTAAATTTGTAAAATAAAATACGATGTTTTAAATTATAACATGCAGGGTGTTAAATCCAGTGCCAAGCTATTTTTTAGGAAACTTAGCATAATGCATTAAGACACAGCATAATCAGAATGCAAAAATGTTAAAATCTTATGAAATAGGAGCAATTTCGCTAGATAAATTTTAATTATGCAAGTACAAACGGTATAAAAATTTCATTTACATAAACGCTAAAATAGACATAATTTTTAGAAGATTCCCAGGGCAACCAATAGTGGAAACATTCTTTTCTACTGAATGCAATTAGAGTAAGCACTTTTAATATATTACCACGTCCAGGAAAACTGCTCAGGAATTAAAATTAATTCCTCATACCCATGCAGTAAATAAAGTATTTTTTAAACTAAATGTCAATCATTCGTTTTTTATAATAATTACACTTTTTCAGTTTTTTTTTTCTTTTGAACACTGAAATCCAGTTTTTAACGTTTGGTCTTTGTGTCTGTATTTTATCAGAGTAACTTGAAAACAATAATTTCAGTTAATTCAAATGTTGTGTTTCGAAGTTAATATAACGTTTGGTACTTGAAAAATTTAATCAAGATTGGTAAGTTTCAAAGAACGGTGCACGGGAAAGTTGTCTGAATAATTTTAAATGAACTTTTAAAGTTAATAACAGATTTCAATTCTATATAAATTTAGGAACAATAAACAAATGTGAAGTTAAAAAGGCCGGTAGCCAAAGGATATTGGAATGGAATTATTTTACTTAAAAATATATAGGGTGAGCTCCCCATAAACCCACCTAGAATGAAACTTGCATTGCAGATGCTTTATCTTTTTCGTTAGATATCTTAATTTCAATTGCTTTGACCATGTTCCAAAAGTTATTCTAAGAGTATTTTTTTCTTTTTTTGACTGCAATCAGTTTAAATGAGTAAACTCTCTTTAACATGGTTATTGCTTTAAAAGAAAAGACATAACTAAACACAAAAAAGGGAAAATTTTCTTTACAGATTTTATTAAATTTGTTATAAGGACTTTTTTTTTTGCATTGCAAATTCAATAAAATCACATCTAAAATACACATAAAGGTGATTAAGTTATGTAAGTAAAAGATTAAATATTCAGCAGCATTTTCATTACTTATGATAGAAGAAATTGGTTACTCACATGAGCCAGGGGAGGCTGTACAATGTATTGTGGAGTGGTATGAACCCATGTAGTGCTGGGTGGAATCTGGTACGGTGATACTGGGGTAGAATAAGAACGCTGATAACCACTAATTGGGCTCACAAGCTGAGACGGAACACTGAAAAAGAAAGTACAACAGATGTATATCCAAAAACTATTTAAAATGTTTTTTAAAAAGTCTTTTTTCATAAGGGTTTTGTTACTTACTTATTTATTTATTTATTTATTTTTTTAAAGAAAAAATGCACATACGCTGCAAAAGCTTTTCAAGTGCCAAGTCAAAAATGAAAAACTGCTAAAGATTTATAAACCTTATCGCCACAATTAAAGTTAATAGAATTAGTAAATTATAAAAACATGATTTGTGATTTTTTAAATACATAACTTTTAATATGGCTTCTGGCTAAAAAAAAAAAAAGGTTTATTTACTAAAATATATATAGGCAGGTTTCACAGCAAAAATCTAGTGGTTTGAACTCAGTTTGTCTGCCAGCACAGGCCCCTACCTCCCCCCCCCCACACCAATTCTATTTACATATATGTATATATGCAAATTATCTCATTGTTAGGCTTATGTGTTAACTGTGTCATTTCTCTTCTGCGTAAGTACTTTAACATGTTTTTTCTACTCAGTATAATTAAATTAAATTATCACACACACACACACACACACACACACACACACACACACATACTTTTGCATTTTAGAGATATCTGTTGTATAGTTGCAGGAAAAGAAAAAACATAACACCCAATGATTTTTAATCATTAATTGATACAGAAAAAAATAGTAAATATCATTAAACATTTATTAAGTGCAATTTTAGAAAATGAAATTTCAGATAGGGGTCATCTAGATATTAAAATGTATGTCAATTTTGACACTTTTTTTTCTTTCCTTTCCTTCTTTCTCTCAATAGTAACACTGTACTTTGAACTTCCTATTTGAATTTTTGTGATTCTGCCAATGCAGAAAAGTATGCAATATATACTTGTATACTTTTTTGTTAGTACTCATACAGATAACATAAAGAGTACTAGGGGTTTATTAAAAAATCTAGAAAAACAAAATCAAGATCAATCAAGAATAAAAAAAATTCTTAAAACAGAGTTAAAAGAAATAAAAGGAAAAGAACTATCAGTAGCAATTTAGCTTTGGCCGATTGAGGATTTCAATTTTAGTTGAGACTGGTCTATTTGGAAATATTTGGCAATAACTGCAAAGTTCCTCATATGGAACTCCTCCAATCTTTATCTGAAATTCCAAAACCTATGCATGTACTCATGAAGATTTTGTTTAGGATTTCTCATTAATAATTAGGCTTTAACTAGATGGAATCCTACATCCATTCTATTCACTCTAACTGTCCCAAAAAAACTTCCGGGTTAATATGAATTAATATTTACTATTTTAAAATTTCTTGTTCAATCTGCCTTTCATGATATTTTGATCGGGAATTTTCTTTATGATTTAGAGATAAATTTAAATAATACTTCTAATTAAACATCGTTTTTAAATCTTCTTTCAGGTGTTAGAATGACCTAAAATTCATTTTCCATTTGGAAGATTAATAAACAGCCGTGAAGTTCGTATTTTTGTATGTTCTATACCTTTTATTGGAATGTGCATTAAAGCATTTCTATGTAACATTTAAACAGATTTCACACAATGCAAATATTTACTACAACTTAAACCTATAACTCAGATTTTTTATTATCCTACGGCAAAAGAAAAACACCTTAAAATCCACATCTGGAAAATAATACAGCTTACCCATTTTGGTGATTCATTCCGCTCATAGAATTTTCATAAATCTGTAGCTGAAAAAAAAAAAAAAAAAAAGAATATAGATAAAATAAAATATTTGTGTGATGCTTTTTACATTTCATCTACTTTAATACCATTTTTTAAATTAGAATTTAAAAGACAATGAAAATTATTACAGAAGATATCATTAACTTGGTAAAAACTACAACACCTACAATGCCGAAGTAAAAAAATTGGGAGGCAGACAGCTGTTTTTTGGTAGCTGTTTGGGAAGCAGACAGCTGTTCAGTGCTACTGAAACCACTGTCTGCTTCCCAATTTTATCTCTTTGGCATTCTAGTTGTAGCTTTCACTTTTAAACCAGTGTCAAGACTCCTTTTAATATTTATATCACTAACTCATCAACAAGAAGTGCCTATTTATTGCTTATCAATATAGTGAAAGTGGAGAGAAAAATCATGACCATAATATTACACTTATATTTGAAAAACTGAAGGCATTGCCCGCTTCTCTGGTCTTCACATTTAAAAGAATTCTCGAAATTCCATATTACTCATTGATATAAAAAGATCTTAAAAGTCATTGAAATTGATTAAAATACTGCTTGGGTTTCTGATGCCTACAGCAGTGCCTTACCATGCATATGTCCAGAATCAAACACACTTATACATGAATCTCGGTTGGCTTCTCGCAGCATCTTTTCCACCAGCACTATGCTGGGTCCATATCCCGAATGCATGTGGTAACCTATACTTAAGTGCATTCTCCTTCGTCTAATCCAGATTTGAAAACAAACCTAAACACCAAGGATTGTGTTTTTATGGAAATTTTGGGGGAAAAACCAGTCCCCCCCCCCATTTTGTGCAATAATCTATTCCTTTCTTTTTAAATCATTTTTTTGATTTTGTACGCAGGATCTAGTTGCCTCCTTTTCTATTGAAATTAGAACAAAGTATCACTGATTAAAGTTTCTTAAATCAGACGTTTAGATGCTTGTTTAAAATCTTAAAAAAAAAAAAAAAAAAATAGAAAACAAAGTAGGAGATAGCCAAGTTACAAAAAGGAAATCACAACAGTATCCAAAGAATTAAAATAACTTTCAAAAAAGCTAAAATACTGACTGTGTATTTTAGCTTTAAAATGATAAAGAAACTTTTTTGCTAGGTTAAACCGTGATCGACGCAGGCAAAACCCTGTAGATACTTTGAAATCCTGCTACTTTGCATGCACTTAATCAGTCATATTTCCAATAGGGTAGTATTTTTTTAAAGAACATTTCCTTAAAAAACACAGAAAACAGCTTAAACTAATCATCTTTTAAAAAATTACAGAAACAGTTGTTTACCTCTTGTCGTTCTGACCAAAGCCTTTGTTCGGTATTTTTAAACTGGCTTCTCCTCTTGTTTCCCCCATCAGCAAATTTAACTAATAGTTGTTCTTTACAGCCTGAAATAAACAAAAATATATACATATTCTGCAGTAAAACACCCATTAAAGTTATTCATGTGTGTAAATTATCTCAATATGAAATCGTTCATAGAATTTTAAGAAATAAATCAAATTCCACTCCATCACATTCATAGAAATTAAAGATGTACCAAACATTTGGTATGTACTTGGTTAAACTATTCAACAAGCCGGATTTACAAAAAAAAAAAAAAAAAAAAAAAAAAATTAAATTTTAAAATTATTTAAAAAAATTCTTACATAATTGCAATTTCTAATTATCATTAAATTGAGATTATTCAGAATAAATAAGAAACATTTAAGAGAAAGCAAATGTTTTAGAGTAATACTAAAGAAAATTAATTATTAATTACATTTATCATAATAATGAACGATATCTAACAAAAAAATGTTTCTGTTCATAAGAACAATTTAATAGAAATAAAATACCTATAAATAAATGAAAAATTTTCTATAGAATACAAGAAATAATACCTATAATAATAAAAGATGTCTGTCTGTATATCTGCAAGCACAGACAGCCCGCACTGAACAACAGTATACAAAAAATAGAAAATAAATATATAAATAATTTTTTTTTTTAATATACCATGTTTTTAAAACAGACTAAATAAAGAGCATAAAATAACTTCTCCCAGCCACATACAAATATGAAACTCCATACAGATTCCTTTGTGTAAGTAAAGTTTTGCAACTTTTTTCCAAGAATTTGTGAAAATTCCCTGACTTTTGCAATTTTCAATCAAATTCCCTGACATTTTCCTGTTTTCCAGGTTGCTAGCCACCAGGCCAATGTTTTTCATTTTAAATTTGACAAATATTTTCATAGCTATTAAAAATTCACAATCTCAAATTTTCACAGGATAGGGCTAGGAGAAATTATTTTATACTTTTTTAGTCTGTTTCAAAAACATGGTATGTTAAAAAATATTTTTTGCTTAAATAGTTATTTTTGAAATTTTTAATTTTGTATGTGGGAAATTTTGCAATCAGTTTTAAACACTTTTATGAGATTATGAAAGAAATATGTGATAAATTTCAGATTTACTTCAATTTCTCCTCACCTGATTATATCTGAAACAGGTAATTGCTTTACCTTACCTACCTAGCAATCATATGATATTCTGTTATTTTTTTGAAAAAATAAAATAAAGACACAAGCAAAATCTATAAGATTTTTATATCAATATTAAAGCAAATTAATGCCAGAACCCTCTTTTATTATTTATTTATATTATTTTTAAAACCATTTTTACATTTATTAATTTTTTGTTGTGCTGGAGGTCTTGCCTCATTCTTTTTATTGCATCTTCATTACAAGGTGTCTTGCTAGTCAGTTTTGAGCAATCAAGCCCTTCTATTTTCAGTCCCTCCAATGATCTGACTTGATTCAATATATGCTTAGCAAATAGTTTAGATCTATTTTATGGATCGTGCATGCTCGACACAGTATTATTGGAAGCTGTGTTCTCACTATTGATCCATAGTTTCATAGTATCAGAATTTCATCTTTGCTAAAGTCGATACGAACAGATGAAATATCAATATTGTACATCTGATCCCGAACGAATGAAGGCCAAACATATTCAGTAATCGTGCCCACTGTACCATTCACAAGTCGCTTCTTTATGTTAATGTTTGAGTGAAGCCTTATCCTCACTCCGTTGAAATTTTTCTTTTGTAATCCTCCAGTCTTGTCGACATCAGCAGGAACAATGTTATCAATGTTTGTCGGCATTTCTTGTTCCAGTACAGCTTTAGTATAGGACTCCCGTGATAATTTTTTAATTTTTGTTGTCATGATGAAAAGAAAGATTTAAAAGCTATAGAGCGTCGCGCTCTATAGTTTTTAAATCTTTCTTTTCAACACCAGTCCTCCAGTGCCTTTTTTAATATGTATATACATATATATAATACAATATAGGTTGGATGGATACAAGTACAATTTAACGACCCTTCAGTCTGTGGCCTTAAGGTGAATTTTAGATAGTAGTACACTTCAAATATCAAATTAATATTCGGGCATGCATTGTGAAATGTCCAAAAAATTATTTAAATGGATTAGTTAAACCTAAAGAGGAATATGAGGATTAATAAATAAAAATCTCAATACGCATTTGTATATTTCACAACATTTTAAAGAAGAATTGACATATTAATAACTACATAATTATCAATATACATAACAACACACATATATATTACATTTCGTCTCACATTCTCAGTTCATTTTGGATGACAAACAATCTCAACATAATTTCAGAACAAGAACTTCACGAGGTACACTCATTTCAAATGCCCTTTTCTTCCAAAGAAGTATCGATTTATTGGCTCTGTCTGCAACATGTAGAGGAGAGTCATTTTTAAAAAAAGAATTGTCAACAATACTAATAACATCACTGAGAAAAAAGAAAAAAAAAAATGCCCACATTTAACTGGAATTCACACTACATCTGGAAAACAGAAATGATCCTAACTTTATTTTTAATGTCTATATTTCAATGTAGAAATGTACACAGAGGGAGATATAAGAAGCACAGATTGGGCTGGTGGTAATCTGCCTTTGGTTAGAAATGTGTAAATTGCGACGACAGTCTACTCCTTGCCACATGATCCTACTTTTATTGGAATTGTGCGATTGCATTCATCTTTACCTCTTTATCTTTCCATTTTCTCTCCGGTCAAATTACCAAAACTGTGTTACCTGTAAGATTCTGCATTTTACAGCCTCATGTGTACAAAAATGGGCATGTGTAAAGAAAGGGCAGATGAACACAAACAAATAAGGAAAAATAAAAACAATAGAAGCCACATTTATATTGCTTGCTACTGAGTAGGGATGTGCCGAACCGTCAAAAACTGATCTGCAGATACAGATCTTTTGTATCAAGATCCGCGGATATGGATCTTTGGAAAATATATAATAATTGAGAACAAAAGTAACAATTTTTGCTTTCATTACCCGATTCCTGTAGTAGATATAAGTAATAGATGTAATAGATATAAGTAATGCATTCGGTGAGAAATTTTGATATTGATTTTTCGCCTGATTTAAAAGTTTTAAGATGCAAAAAAGTTGTTTTTAGAGGTTATCTATTATGTATGTATATGTGTGTGTGTGTGTGGGGGGGGGGGGGGAGTATCTGATGAATCTTCTTAATCTAAAGATACGACGAAACTTCATAAAGACTTCATATTTTAATTTTTGATTTAAAAAAAAAAAAAAAAAAAAAGGGAAATAGAATTTAATACAGATAAATTTGCATCTTAAAAGCAGCACTTATATACAGTGCACAACAAGAAAAAAGTCAGCCAAAAAAAAAACGCCACCCCCCCCCACCTAATTTCGCCGTAAATTATCGTAGAAACATGTGGTTGGTACCAATCGATTTATAATAACGTCTAGTTTATAATGATATAGTTAGATTTTGCTTAAGGGGTCGTCTACATATTAAAACTTGCATCAACTTCATTTTTTTCAATGGTAACCCCCATTTTTTATAATTTATTTCAATTCTTTGGACAAAATCATCGCGGAAAATGGTATAGTTTATATATTTTGCTCAATTCTTCACAGAGTTATGAGCTGTCAAACTTTGAGGGTGCTAATGTTAAATGAATGTGACAAACATTAATTCATATCTTCCAAAAAAATTATGATATTCAAATTCTGTTTTTTTTATATGATAGAATGAAGTGACCCAAACATATCCCATGCATATTTTTGATAAAAAAATTTTTTTTGAAATATGAAAATTATTAATAATTTCATATTTGAAAAAATTATGAATTATGACCTATGTTAATTTTTGCATAAATAGAACGGGCATCATCAAAAACATAGGTTTCCAAATTTACAGCTCGTTCTTAACATTATTTTTTGAGTTACAGTGATACTTCACTTTTTACTTGTGTTAGGGGGCCGTCACTTACAATAATTTGCATCCTCTGTGAGTAAATATCTGTATATATTTTAACAAAAAACTATTTTAATTTAACTCAATGTTATTCAAATTGTTTTCTAAGCCACATTTCGATGTTTATGATACAAATTTGATTATTTTTTATAAATTTATCACAATGCAAGCGACAGGTTGTGAAAGAATTCCAAAATAAATGAAGCCCCGCCTCTATATTGCAGAAACAATATTAAAAAAACTAGTTTGCATATTCGCATAAGAATCTATTTGTGTCGCTGTTATGCATAAATGTCAATAGCATTTACTACATCGAATGCTGAAGACAAATTTAAACGATTTAATTGGAAGTATGTAAAATAATTTTCTTTTATATTGTAAAGTTTTAGAAAAACTGTGTAAAGGCGTGGCTTCCGTTCAAAGAGGTTTATACTCGATTCTGAAATGTTAAGTCTTTGTTTTTAAATATTACATAACGTTTTCCAGTTTCTCACTGCTAAAATTCTATTTTGTCCCTTTTGTTTTTTGTTTTTAACTTGAATATTCTACGATTTGTGCACCTCAAGTTAAGTATCATGACGGTAAAAAAAAAAACGCAGTAAGACGAGGACTACTATTTGAAAGAACAATACGCATTGAACAATACTTCTGTTTTTTCTTTCTTTAAAATTAATATAATTGATTTTTAATAATTTTTATCAGATTTTTTAAAACAAATTTTCTGTTTTAATCTTGTTGTGACATTTTCGCATTCGCTTACTCTACCGTTTATGCTATTTAAATTTTATCGCACGACGTAGCATAATAAAATATAAAATTTTTATTAAATGTTTTTTTTTTTTTATTACTGAATAATAAAGTAGTTTTTTTTTTTTTTTTTTCTATCTAGTTTTTAATATCTATTATTAAAACAAAGCGCAATATTATTTATTTTCTATTATTCTAATCACGGCGTAAAACTGGCGTCACATGTATCACGAAAAAAGAATTTAAAACAAAGTAATATGTCTTATTACTTTTATAGATATAGATTTTTCACATTTAAAATTAAGAATTCAAGTACAGTAGACGACTGCAGACCGGAGAATACTCGTTCTAGGCAATAGGAAACCGTTTTTTCTATAACCATATTTCTTTTCGTATGGATATACATAATAATTATACTCTTTCTATTGAAAGTATTTGTATTCATACTATTTTGTTTATATATATATGAATATAAGTAATATTCTTAAGAAATATCGTAACACACAAATTGTGAAAGAAACGCCCACTGAAGGAGTTACAGATTTCAAAATGACGTGAAACTACGTCAGTGGTCGCGAAAATGTTAAATATCCTTTCTCAGATTTTAGTTTAAATCTTGTTATCTTTATTTTTGTATATTATCTATTGTTGGTTTGTACGCCTAAAATTAAATGTAAATCTTTATAGTAACACTTTCATGCGAGGCTTACTGTATAAAATAAAAATATACCCAACAAAAAGTAGATAATAATTGTTAGTTAGTAGATTTTAATTGTTTTTATATATATATTTTATTATATATGTATTTTAACTTAAATTCTTGTCTTTTAAATAAAACAGTTTTTGCTTTAAGAAGTAGATAATTCTTTTTCTTAAATATTAAACACCTTTTTTTTTTTTAACCGCTATTAATATTATTATCATTATTACTATTGTTCTTTTACCTTGGTATCTAGATTTTTGTAATTCAACATTGTAGGGTTCATATGATTCAAGCTATTTAATTTTCTTTATATGAAGTGTTGTATTTAACTATATAATGTTTAATATATTGAAACCAATAAAAATCTTTTAATTTATAAGCTAATCACAGAAAGTTCTACGAATTTGAATTGTTTTTATTTTATAACAAACGTTTCCAAACATTTTTTCCGGTGTGAAAGTTAATAAATAATGTATATTGGGTGGTAGATCATGATTTATTTTTTCTAAATGTATAAATGGTCCCCTAACACATTTTCACGTGTAACTCTGTTTGGAATTGATTTAAAGTATATAAATAGGTATGTTTTCCGAACTGCCTTGATCTCAGAAATCTGAATATGAGGTCAAAAAAAGGGGTCGTCATTGAAAAAAATGAAGTTTATACGTGTTTTAATATGTAGATGACCCCTTAAGCAAAGTCTGACTACACCATTAAAAACTAGACGTTATTACAGATCGATAGGTACCAGCTGCATTATTCTACGATAATTTACGGCGAAATTAGGTGGGGGGGTGGTGTTTTTTTTTGGCTGACTGTACATTAATCATACATATAAAAAAAGTAGCAGTAGTTAATTATCAGTTTCAAACATGCATAAAACCAACTGAGTATTAATTTTCTTAAATTGATTTGGAAAAAATTTTCCTACCTGAAAAAAATTATTCTTCATTTTTTTTCCCACGTTTACACATTTGGTATAAATATGACATACAAATATTTAATTTAATTGAGGAAAAATAAAGAGATTCATTAAATTCTGCAATAAAGATCTAAAAATAATTACATACATGAGAAATATTGAACACTTCCATTGCTTTATTGTTTCTAGAATTGATCATTGATCACAATCCGGGGAAGGGGGGGGGGATACAAAAATAATTACAGAGTAAGAAATATTGAACTCTTTCAACTCTACTTCTAGAATCAATCTAATGAAGGAAGTTTAAAATTAATATTATCATTTATGTTGCAGATGAATAAAGATTAGGAAACAAAAGACTTCTGCAGAACATTTGATTGCTGATCACTAGTTGGAGATAAATGAAATGGGGGGGGGGGGGCAAAAAATAATTACATCAGCAAGAAATATTTAACAATTCTATTTCTTTACATGTTCTAGAATCTCATAAAGCAAGTTTGAAATGAATGTTGACATTTATGTTAAGGATGGAAAAAGATTGGGAATCTGGAGTTTTCGTAGAACATTTGGGTTTTCTTTTTAAAACAAATGATATCCGCGACTTTTTTAAAAACGGAAGATTTCATCATCTGTCCGGAAGACCGGAAGATACGTTAAAAAACCGGAAGTCTTCCGGGAAAACCAGAAAGGTTGGCAAGTATGCTATCTCTTATTTGTAATAGCATCTCGCAACGTGGCTGCCTAAAGCCAAAATTCCAGATTAAACATCCAATAATTTCATATCTTGCTAAAAAAGTATTTTATCAATTTGCTAACATTTCATTATTTTACATCTTGCGCATTAAAATACATTTTGCTTTTCATTCTAATATTAATTTTGTGATATCGTTAATTGCCTTGTCCTTTTTTTTAAACACTTTTCAAAATTACACTTTTCCTGACAATTGTTTCTTGTTTTGAATACTTGGCTCAATCCTAAATTTTACGTGGAGAATCTCATAGTAAAATCTGTTTGAAAATATGTTTTTTTAAAATCATAAAACTGGCGGTTCCAGAAAGAGAAAAGAAAAATATTCAAGAAATTTTTTTTCTCACAGTATATGGGTAAGAGAGAGCAAAAAATCTGCAATCAAAAATTTCATTTAAACACATTTTTCAAGGATATAATAATCTATATATATAAAAGAAGACTTCCTGAGTGAGGGGGTGATCTATCAACGCCCAGACCAAACCCCTGGACCTAGAAGCATGAAATTTTGTGACAATGTTCTTTCCATGACGTAGGCATCCACTAAGAAGCGATTTTACAAAATTCGCCCCCCAAGGGGGGGAGGGGGGGAAAAACGTGATTTCACAAAATCCTTCATATCTCAAACAAAAAAAACAGATATCCGTAAAATTTTTGCTTTAAAATATAGCTAACACAAATGTCTAAAAACCAATTTCTGGAATTTTCAAAATTCGGTCCCCAAGGGGGGCGGGGGGGCAAAACGTGATTTCACATGCTTAAAAACGTGATTTCGCATAATCCTATATATCTCAAACAAAAAAATAGATATGCGTGAAATTTTTGCTCTAAAATATAGCTAATGCAAATATCTAAAAACCAATTTCTGGAATTTTAGAAATTCAGCCCCGAGGTGGGGCAGCAGGGGGGGGGAGAGGGGGGGGGGCAAAAAATAAAAAGAGAGTTAGATCGTTCAAAATTGGTATATAGAGGTTTTCGATACCTGCAAATCGATTTCGGATATTTTCGAATTTATAAAATTATTAGGAGGTGCGGGAAGGGGGGGGGGGGCGGCAAGGCGGGGCTATGGGGCAAAAACAAATAGAAATACAGTTAGGCCGTTCAAAATTGGTACAGTTAGGTTTTAGATGCCTGCAAGTCGAATGGGGATATTTTCGAAAGTGTAAAGTTATTAGGAGGGCCGGGAAAGGGGGGGGAGAGGGGGGGGAGGGGGGCAAAAAAATAAAAATAGAGTTAGATCGTTCAAAACTGGTATATAGATGTTTTCGATACTTACAAATCGATTGCGGATACTTTCGAATTTTTAAAATTATTAGGTGGGGCGGGAAGGGGGGGGGCGGTAAGGGGGGGGCTATGGTAAAAAACAAATAGAAATACAGTTAGGCCGTTCAAAATTGGTACAGTTAGGTTTTAGATGCCTGCAAGTCGAATGGGGATATTTTCGAAAGTGTAAAGTTATTAGGAGGGCCGGGAAAGGGGGAGGGTAGGGGGAGGAGGGGGGCAAAAAAATAAAAATAGAGTTAGATCGCTCAAAATTGGTATATAGATGTTTTCGATACTTACAAATCGATTGCGGATACTTCCGAATTTTTAAAATTACTAGGTGGGGCGGGAAGGGGGGGCGGTAAGGGGGGGGGGCTATGGTAAAAAACAAATAGAAATACAGTTAGGCCGTTCAAAATCGGTACAGATAGGTTTTAGAGGCCTGCAAGTCGAATGGGGATTTTTTTGAAAGTATAAAGTTATTAGGAGGGCCGGGAGGGGGGGGCAGAGGGGCAAAAAAAAAAAAGAAAATAGAGTTAGATCATTCAAAATTGGTACATAGAGGTTTCCAATACCTACAATTCGATTGCGGATATTTTCGAATTTTTAAAATTATTGGGAGGGCGGGAAGGGGGGGGGGAGTAGAGCGGTAAAAAAAATAAAAATAGAGATATATCGTTCAAAACTGGTGCATAGATGTTTTTGATACTTACAAATCGATTGCGGATATTTCAAATTTGTAAAATTATTAGGATAGACAGGAGGGGGGGGGGGGGGGGGGCGAAGTGGGAAAAAAATAGAAATAAGAGTTAGAGCATTTTGGGAATTTTTTCCGAAGGCAGTGAGAACCCGGTGCGACATTTTTCCTACTCAGATTTTGTTTCTCTTTTTTTTCATGTGATAAAAATTAATGCAATTTTGAGAATTCATTATAGTGATTCATTTAAAAATAGGGACCAGCGAAGCGGGCGTTGCCTGCTAGTTATTTAATAAAACTCATCAATTTCTATGTGAATTTTACTAGAAAAAAAAAAAAGATAGGTTTTTCTGGATTTGCTGGAAAACAAATTCTGAGAACGTAAAAGCAAGGGCACACTGTATTTCTTTTATTTATACATTAAATATAGTTGATAATTAGTTATATTTTCCTTCGGATTTTTGGAAGTTTCTACAATAGATTCGTATTGATCTGTTTCGTGGATACCTGCGGATACGGAGACGGAGCTCCGGCACATGTCTACTACTGAGCATAACATTTTGATTCATTGTCACTAATTAAAAAAAAAAAGAAAAAAAAGAAAAGGAACTACAAGGTGATCCAAAAGTCACAGGAAAAATAAAATATATTATTCAAAGAATATTGACTATAGCATTATGCGGTTTCCACTGAAATGCACAGACGTGGAATTTTTTTTTACATAACAAAAGATTTATCAGCAAATTAGTATAAGTTTTCTTCAACAGATGGCACTTGACTTAAGAGGAGGGTAGTCCTCAGCAGCTCACTGAGAACTGGGCACATCGATCAGAGGTCTACTGCACCCAAACCCAAAATAATCCTTAAGAGCAGGGTTTAACCTGGCAAAAAAATTACTTTAGCATTTTAGCGAAAATAGGCAAGCACTTTTTTAGCTTTTTCGAAAGTTAATTAATTCTTTGGATACCATTGATTTCTTTTACTTACAAGGAACATCACCCAAGTGTCCGGCTCGGACTTCAATGAGAGAGAGGCGTTTCTTTCATATTTGATATGCTATCAAATTTTACTCAAAAATATGCGAAAAATTTGTATTTATACAGCAAGTGAATACTCAAATGAATAATTCAGTTTAAATAATTTTCAGTACTGTCAATTTTCATTTGTAACTTAAACATGAAAGCGCAAAATCATTTAGTATTTTTAATTCACACCCAAAGGCGGAGCTTACTGTTGATATGTGGCTGATGTGGTTTTTAACATTTTAAAAATTCAATAAATATAGAAAACATGGACGATGGCAAAAATTTCTATGATCAAAAATATTTGGTACATGCCCTCTATCAGAAATTAAAGTTTCATTAAAATCGCAGCCGGACACGATGTTCCTTGTTAGCTTAGTTATTCTCAGTTTTGTTTTTTATTCCTTTTGTTCATTGATGATTTTAATCAAGCATCCATATTTGTGACTTTAAAAATATGAATCAGGGAAACTATGTTTTGATTTTAACAATAGAAAAAGAGGTACTCATATCATACGTGCAAAATGAAAAAGCAATTTAAAAATTAAGTAAAGTGTAGTGGTAGATAATCGTGAAATACTAGTGCTAAGAATGTTTCTATGAAGCAAATTCTGAATTCTGACATACTTTTAAATATTTTTGCATTTAAATTCAATCATTAAAAATTAAAAATAAATCCAAATTACTATATAAATAATGATTCCCAAAAATTTCTGTCCTTTCGTAGTTTTTGCCTGCAAATATTAAAAAAAAAAATCTGAGTTATTATATAGAGATATTTTATACAGTTATCCAGTTTTAACTTTTTAGCGAAATTCTGACCAACATGTTTTAGCAAAATATGATACCTTTTAGCAAAATGCTAAAAAAACTAATGGCAGTTTAAACCCTGCTTAAGAAAAATAATCTCATAGCTGAAGCAAAGTTCAGTAGACACCTGACTGAAGTACCTTGCAGTTCTGAAGGCTCAATGAGATGACGACAGAGATGTTCAAACCTATGAGTAAAAAAAGCCTCATAGTCATATAAAACGTACTGAGCAGGCGATGCTTAAATTATAAAATTACTTTAAAAACATTTAAAATACCTTAAAATCGTTTAACTGAGCAGCATTATGATATATTTCGACGCGCTAGTCGCAGTCGTCTTCAGGTTGATAACTTGCTGCTCTATTGACCTTCTTGTCATCGGCTTCTTTATCCTCCTCTTTCATGCTGACGTCATAATGATGTTAACGTCGAAATGTATCATAATGCTGCTCAGTTAAAGGATTTTAAGGTATTTTAAATGTTTTTAAAGTTTAATTTCGTCCTTTTATATTTTACTCAATTTATAAAATTACTTTTTTACAGTCGCACAGTACATTCAATAACGTAACTAGGACTATAAATGCTCATCGTGACGGCCATGATTTATTAGTTTGACCCTCAGAGATTGCACATAGGAAATTCTCCTATAAAAAGCTTCAGAAATCAAAATAGGGTGTCATTGGATCAGGCAAATCTCTTTAAAATGTGAGGTGATATTGCAAATACAGTGGGTAATTCCATTTTAAATCAACAAATTTTCAAAAAAGTTGTTGCATGACAATTTTTGATTTTGATGACAATTTGCATGTGCTTTCCCCATACCTTTTTGACCACAAAAATATATTTTTTTTATTTAAAAAAAAATTACCCTTTGATATGAAGGCTATTTTTGTCGTTGCCAACAGCAAAAATTAGATATTTTGATGCTTTGCTTTATGAACTATAACTTTTTTCCTATCAAAGCTATCAAACTCAACTATAGCTCAATGGAAAGCTAAAAAAAAGATCTTTTTCCATATGGTATCAATAAATTTGAGATTTAAAAACAAAGGTTATTTTTTCAAGGTCAAAGTTTGCGATGCAAAATTAATTTTTTGCCACTTTTGAAAATTAAAAAACCTATGAAGGGCTTGGAATAACAAGCCCTCTTTTTTTTCTTATATACATATATAAGGTTGCTTATTGTATTAAAAAGTTTGGCTTGTTACTCTGCCCCCTTCACAAGATACGACCCCCAAAGTTGCAAATTTTCTAAAAAATCCAATTTTCAATGCTAAAAAAATGCATGTGGGGGGCAAGGTAAATTTTTTTTTACTTGTGTGATTTTAAGTACTTCATACCATCTTTCAAACAAAAAAAAAATTACTTTGTTATTCAAAGGCGTTTGGCAGCTATAAGGGTCTGAATTTTCAAATAATCACACTAAAACCATCCAATTTTTTCATGTACTTTTTTTTGGAAACATGTCATTTACTATTATTTTTTTTTTATTTGATGGACTTAGATTGACCTCACAAATAAGAATATATCATATTCAAACTTTTCCTCATTTATAGTAATCTATTTGCCAGTAAAAGCTATAGAGGATTTTTATCAGAGAGATGCCTGTAGTCGCATGATGCCTGGAAAAAAGGACTGTATTTCTGTGAGAGGAATGAATGGGGAAAAGTCAAACCTTCAAAAAAGGCTCATTTTATGTGACTTGAAGGAACTTTACATACATTTTAAAGAAAATTATCCTGATTTGAAAGTAGGGTTATCTAAATTTGCCGATCTTAGACCAAAATTTTGTGTGTTAGCTGGAGCATCTGGTACACATTCAGTGTGCGTTTGTTTGTACCATCAAAATGTAAAACTTATGCTATCAGCGATTAAAAGTGATCATAGCTACAAAGATCTGCTGCAGATTATGGTCTGTGATACTGAAAATGAGAATTGTATGTTTTCGGAATGTACTGCATGTCCAGGTGTGGATGCCATTTTATCACTGATTTCTCCAAGTAACAGCACCCAAATTGACTTGGAAAATGATGAATTTGAGAATTTGCAAGTTTCATATAAGCAGTGGATGTCCACAGACAGATGTGAACTGACATCATGTGTGCTACCTTTACAAGAATTCTTGGTTAAGTGTTGTGAAAAACTTGAGCATCTAAAGAGCCATCATTTCATTGCCAGTAAACAAGCAGCATTTCTAAAATCAAAGAAAGAAGATCTGGATAAGGGGGAATTTTTGATACTTGGAGATTTTTCAGAGAATTTCTCTTGTGTTGTTCAAGACGAGGTGCAAACCTATCACTGGTCAGGTGTGCAATGTACGCTTCATCCTTTTGTTGTCTACTGGGAAAAAGATGGAGAAATTCAAACTCAAAGTTTTTGCTTTGTAAGCGACTGCCTTGACCACAACACAACTACATTCTACGCCTTTCAAATGATCCTTGTTAAAAAACTGAAGGCAGATCATGCTTTAATTTCAAAATTATTCTATTTTTCAGATGGATCTGCCGCACAGTACAAAAACAGGAAAAACTTCATTAACTTGAGCCATCATGAACAAGACTTTGGGATAAAAGCAGAGTGGCATTTTTTTGCTACATCCCACGGGAAAGGCCCTTGCGATGGGATTGGAGGAACAGTGAAGAGGCTAGTGCGAAAGGCTAGTTTGCAACGACCGGTCAGTAATCAAATCTTGAATCCATTAGATGTCTTTGAATACTGCACTGAACATATTAATAGTGTAACGTTTTTCTATGTTTCCTGTGATGATGGTAATGCAGTAGGAAAAGTTCTTGAGGAAAGATATAAAACAGCACTATCATTACGTTAAACTCTGTCTTTCCACAGCTACATTCCACTCAACAGAAATATCATTCATGCCAGACGTACATTAATTTCTTTAGATTTTACAACCTTTCATGTCATCAAAGACGAACCTATCAACCTTAGATTATCCACACCAACAACCCGACCAAAGTTGTCCGATTATGTTTGTTGCGTATATGATGGTGACTGGTGGCTAGGAGAAATGGTGGAAATAAAGGTATTTGATGTCGAAGAAGAATACAGGATCCACTTTTTTCATCCTAAAGGACCTGGAACATCGTTTAAAAAATCAAGTCATGATAACCAAACTTGGGTTCGGTTTCAAGATATTTTGAAAATCCTGACTGCGTCAGAACTATGGTCAGCACAGGGAAGAGGTCATAATATCACACCTGTGATGAGTGAACATTTGTCAACTCTTCTCTATGAGACAATAAACCACTGAACAAAAAAGTTTTGCATGTTTTGAGAGGTAAGTTAAATTCTATATACCAAGATGTTAGAAACCTTAAATTAGCTTATCAAAGTTTAAATGTGTTCTTTGACAACTCTTCTTAGTCTTTTTAGTTGTTTTCACCATTTAAAACTAACAATTAAGTAAAAAATAACTTTTCACTAACACCTAAGATTAAGAAGTATGAAAATAATTGCGTTGTTTCAGTATAATTATTTGAAAATTTAGACCCTCATAGCTGCCAAACGCCTTTGAATAACAAAGTAACTTTTTTTTTGTTTGAAAGATGGTAAGAAGTACTTAAAATCACACAAGTAAAAAAAAATCTACCTTGCCCCCCACATGCATTTTTTTAGCATTGAAAATTGGATTTTTTAGAAAATTTGCATCTTTGGGGGGTCGTATCTTGTGAAGGGGGCAGAGTAACAAGCCAAACTTTTTAATACAATAAGCAACCTTATATATGTATATAAGAAAAAAAAAGAGGGCTTGTTATTCCAAGCCCTTCATAGGTTTTTTAATTTTCAAAAGTGGCAAAAAATTAATTTTGCATCACAAACTTTGACCTTGAAAAAATAACCTTTGTTTTTAAATCTCAAATTTATTGATACCATATGGAAAAAGATCTTTTTTTTAGCTTTCCAATGAGCTATAGTTGAGCTTGATAGCTTTTATAGAAAAAAAGTTATAGTTCATAACGCAAAGCATCAAAATATCCAATTTTCGCTGTTGGCAACGACAAAAATAGCCTACATATCGAAGGGTAAATTTTTTTTAAATAAAAAAAATATATTTTTGTGGTCTAAAAGGTATGGGGAAAGCATGTGCAAATTGTCATCAAAATCAAAAATGGTGTTGCACACCCCATTTGTTGATTTAAAATGGAATGACTCCAGTGCAATATGTTAGTGATAAATGTAACTAATATTTTTACTTATACATTAAAAAAACATGCTTTTACATACATTTCAGTGAAAACCGCATAGAGCTATTTATCAGTACTTTTTAAATAACAAATTTTTTATTTTTTCTGTGACTTTGGATCATCCGGTAGGTAAATGCTTGTTATAATCAACACACACACATATATATAAATCTTCATTTATCGATATAAATTTTTTAATTAGTGATGGACAACCAAAACTTGAGAATTCTATGCTCAAAGAACCAATAATAAATATAGGAAATAAAATATGTTGAAAAGTGGTACCTGGAATAAGTTTCCCATTGAATCTCGAAATGACATTTTCACACATATCACGAGTATCCATTCTAAATAAGAAATAAAATCTTTCAGAAAAAGAAAAAAAAAAGTATTCCAAGAAATAACATGCATCATATTATACAATACAATTTTTAAGGGAAGTAGTTTGTTCGAGTGAAGATGGGTTTGAAGTTAGAACAAAATGAATTGCAATACTGTGTGTCTCACTTCAATTCATTGCATATACATATCTATCTGCTGCTACCATAAAACTTATGAAGTTCCATATACCTCTTCCCAATTTAAAATCTATCTTCATTGTTTTCCTTATTCAACACTTCAGAGGAATATTGTTTTGTATAAATTCCTTTTAAAAATATTGAATTTTTGCACAACTTTGTATCTAGTAAGTATAAATAATCTAGTATGTTTCTTCCTTAACCCTCCAGTAACGAAAAGTAGTGTTATATTTAGAATTGCCCCACTCCTTATTACCTGAACTAAAAGTAAATATATATATATTTTTTTTACATTATATTTTCCTAATTTGTCTCTTCAGACTTAATAGCAGTTGATTTCAACTTTAAATAAAATTTTTGAGAATTTTTGCGAAATATCCTGATCTGTGCCCACCTTAACAGCCCTCTTCACTTACCGTCACCGGAAGCCTGAGCCAATGTTATTCTACAGGGAAATTTTCTTTACAAATAACTCATTAACTAATACATATTTTTAAATTCTGTTTTCACATTCAGAAAATTACCAACTGTTAAATGGATGGGCCTTTTTTAAAAATGCAGTTTTTTAATTTTTAATATTTTATTTTGAAATTGCAAAATGAAAAAATTTCACGTATGGAAAATTCGTATTTTGCAGCTTCAAAATAAAATTGAAAATTTTTTATAAAAAAGGTCCGTTCATTTAACAGCTGGGAATTTTCTGAATGTGAAAGCAGAATTTAAAAATATGTATTAGTTTATAAGTTATTTGTAAAGAAAAATTTCCCATAGAATAACATTAGCTTCGGCTTCCGGCGGCGGTGAGTGAATAGGGCCCTTAAATTAAATTACAGGCTGTTGATCTCATACGAGTAATTTTAGCTGGTTAGTTACAATACAAAATCATGACTAAAAAGTACAAAAATCAGACAATTGGCAAAATTTGAATTAACAATTTCTTATATTTTATAAGAATTTAACAATTTATGTAAAACAAGAGTGTCAGAGAGTACAATTTCAATAAAGATGCATTACCTGGCAAAACCGACACCTCTTGAGTTCATTCCAGGATCCCTGAGAATACGTGTGGATATGACTGTACCATAGGGTTTCAGTATATCTTCTAGTTCAGACTCTGACATAAAAGGAGGTAAATTGGCAATGTATAGATTTGTAGGATCCTGTTCCTGTTGCTGATGAAAAGAAAAATCTTTAACAATATAGAGATGTTCCCTTTTAGAATCAACACAAATTGCAAAAATAATTACTTACAAAAACATTACAATATCATTATTAAAAACACATTCTGGCGTGGTACACACTCTACTATCTTTTACCCTTCAATTTATCAAAGAAATGAATGCAACTTAAAACTTTGCTTGAGATTTTTCAAATTATCAATATCTGCAATCGTTAGAATTCACTTAGAAAGAGTCTTGCATAATCACTTTCATCAGAAAAACTGATCTTTTTGACATCCTATAAAAAGCAAAGTTTCTTTGAGGCCAAATTTTCATCAACTGAGTTTTAAATATTAAAAAAAAAAAAATTTTCATTTTATCATGTTTAGTGCAGAATAAAATATACCAATGAGAAACTGGATTTTAATTTTAAACTACATTTTAATTTTTTTGTACAAATTGGGCAAAATAAATTAGAGTTAGAAAATTTAACTTAGATTTTCTACTGATATCTGTTTTTTAATTCAACATATAAACATACAATTGTTTGGGTATAGACCAACCACTTAAAAATCTGACTTTTGAATTTCGGGAACCCCAAAAACAAATAATTACAGCAAAAACTCAGTTTTGAAAATTGGACCATGAACAACACTTGTTTCAGGAACAGTCTTTTTTTGACTTCCAATGATTAAAAAAATGACATTGTTACCAGAGTGCAAAATACGTAGATTAAAAGATGGATACCTTTCTAAGAAAAAAAAAAAAAAAAAAAATTTACTGTCACCTTTTATCCAAAATCTGATTTTAACTCAAACAAGGATGGAGACAACACTTTGGAGCATATCGGAGAGAAACAGTTATGGATTTGGAGCAAATTTATAAATCTGGAGTGCATGTTTACTGAAAAACTAAAAATTCTGCAGTAAATTTCAGTTGTTTCCCCACTTAGCTAATACATAAAAATAAACATCTCAACATCATATGTAAAACAGAATACACTCAGGAATTTTCCAGCATAATTGGCAAAAGAAATATATAAAGTCAGGGTTGGAAAGGTTTCGGACACAATGGTAAAAACCACGGTATAAACCATGGTTTTTACCATACTGTCTAAAACCTTGGTGTCTTAAACTGTCCTAAACTGTCAAAAACTATATTTTTTAGTACAATTATATTTTATTAAAATTATGCAAATATTTGAAAAATTTACGAAATTATTATAATTATTGTTGTTTTGTAACATTTTCCAGTATATTCCATAATGTTTAGTGAAAGATACATATATTAACAATTATAATATTCAAAAGTAAAAATTTATTACTGAGGCTTTAATGGAAAAATGGGGATAATTGTACGCCATATATTGATATTTATAATATTTACACACACATACACAGTAGATATAAGCAATAAATATATGATGAATAAATATATCAAGAAAACAAATTAATATATAATTATTATTATTATTATGTATATAAGATTTACAATAAATCATCTTGAAATAAATATTAAAAATGTGCAGCTACACAAACAGATTTTATTTTACTTTTGAATAAATGAGAAAATATATATGTAAAAATATTAAATAATACACACTTTAAATATTTTTTTTTTTTTTTTTTTTTTTTTTTTGGGGGGGGGGGGGGATACCTGCTGTTTTTGAAAATGCATATACTTTATTGCCTAATTATAACTTTTATATTTTGTTTTTGGTATCTTTTAATGTATGTAATTTATGAAAGAAGTTTTGCAAATAATTTCTCTAAAATGTTGGATATGTAAAAGTATTTTGCAATTAAAATTAAACGACAAATTATTCATTTTGAATATAATATGATACATTTTTTATTGTAAGAAAATTTTTTCAGTAATTAAAATTAAATTTTTGTATAGCTATTTATAAATTGTAAATTTTTTTTTAACTTAAAAAGGTCTAAATTTTCAGTATAAAATACTTTTAGTTACTAATTATAATTGCTACTGAGAATGTAGGGAATAGAATTTGTGATAATTTTAGGTTTTGGACACTTTCGGACAGTTTTGTACAGTTTAGGATACTTTTGGACGGTAAAAACCACCTGTCCTGTCCAAAACCAGTTTCAGACGTCCTAAACCCCAACCCTGTATAAAGTATTTCTAAAAAATAGGGATGCATTGAATTTTCAATCAACATTCATTGCATGTCTATTCAAAAGGAATTCACGAGAAAACAATTAAGCACTCTGCTTCAAAATTTATGCTTAGTTTCCTTCTTTTTTTGTAATTTTGTGTTTAAAAATAGCAATGACACCTGATCACATCTGTTGCTGGCTGGCTACAAAAGAAAAAAACTGAATAAACAAAATTCAAGCAGTATCAATAAGTAAGTTTAAAAATTACTTCTTTCAACACTATTTCAAACAAAAACTTGCCCTTAAAAGCAATCTGAATTTCAGATAGTTGTAGTATCTACAAGAGCATTTTAATATTATTTGCAAGATGTTTTTATACAGTTTCAAAGATAGAGAAAAAAAAATTCATATATTCAGTTAAATGCATATTTATATCTTCCAGGGTTGGCAAAAACCAGTTTTATTTATTTATTTAATTTATTTTTTAAATCAGGTTTTTATTAGTATATGCTTCCAGTCACATTATACATATTTGTAAATAAAATTGCCACTCTAAAAAGTTTAATTTGGAACTTCTAGAAACTTTCCATAATTGTAGTATTGAGTTTTCATTAAAACAATGTGAATGGTAATAACAGGATTACTGTGAGTTGACAAAATTTTTTTTTTTTTTTTTTATTGTGAATGTTAAACTTAACATGCATTTCCTACAATTTAATAACAACAAATTAACTTAATAACAATAAAATTTTTAATTTAATGAATTAGGAAAAATAAAAAAAAAAACTCCAATATAATAAAAAAGAGTTATAGGAAGAGATTTAAGAAAAAATTATACTTTTGGATTATGTAATGGAATATTGCAATCCATTTGAAAGTTAAATATTGAATAGATTAAATAAAATTAGAAGTTTTATAGCTTTTATTGAAACTAAATTTTCTATTTTAAGAAAACACTCCTCATCGGATGTATCTTTTGAGATTAGAATTACTTCAACATTTTTCAATACTTGGATATTAAAATTTTTATTGTCATTTTCTTAATTCTAGGGCTGTTACATTTTAATAAAATAATTCTCAAAAATGTCCTTGAATGGAGAACTTTTTGCATGAAATTTTAATATATATTGTATATATATATATATATATATATATATTGCCTGGACAAATTCGAATGCAGCTTCTTTTTTTATTTCATAATTCAAAATCAGTAAATCTTGCTTTTGGATTTAGTATATAGATAAGAAAATGGGCTGTTATTAATTACCAAATACCACATACATAAATTTTTTAAAGACCACTTTGTTCAGTTTTGAATAAAACAAAGATGAGAGCAAATTTTTTAATTACAGTTCCCACTGCTTATTAAAATCACATTGTTCTAAGCCAAAGTGATTTTTTTAAGCAGATGATTTTTATATACAGCAAACGTTCCTGCACTTAAGGTATTACTTCCCTGAATTTGGAAAGAAACTTCAAAAGGTAACGAATAATGGAATTAGTAAACAATATTAAGTTTTGATAGATAATTAGTTGTTCCTTCATTATAAATCAATGAAACTCATTCAAAGTTCCCATATGTTTTCCTGTGAGGAAAATCATAGTTACTTTACCAAACGTTCATGCGCTGTTCTTACAAATTAAAAATCTTTCCGTGTAAGCCTCATGAGTTTTAGTAATTTCAAAATTGTTGAAGAGATAAGTAATGGGACGTGTTTAATTTGTAACTGTGCTGCAAGTGTAAAATCTTCGACAATGTGCGATAACAGAGAGTTTGTTGTGCTTTAATTTCTTTTTCTAAAAAAAAAAAAAAAAAAAAAAAAAAAAAAGTAAATAAATTTTTTTTTAGCGCACATAAGTAATATTTTTGGTTGCTGAGGAGATATTTTTGAGTTTATTAAACAGCGATGCTGATTTTATTAAGCTGTGGCTTCAAAAGTAGTTTGTATTGATTTGATTCCGGTCCTGGCAATTTGATCAGATTAAGTGACTGATTTTATTAACCAGTGAATTTATTAAGCGGCGATTACTGTATACAATTTTCACTTTATACCTTGTACAAAATAAATGTGCTTTCCATTATTATTTATTTTATTTTACTTTAATGCATTTAGCTTTAGACCCTTACATTGTGTGTTATTAATATAGGATTAATAATATTAATTATATTTATGTGCACCATGTGGTATGTACATAACTACAGGGCTGCTAATATTTAAACCATAATATTCTGTTTTATTGTTAGTGGAAGTGCTTTATATAATATTTTACTACTAGCTGGATATGCCCGCTTCGCTGATCACTATTTAAATGATTTTTTAAAAGAATTAACTCTTATTTTTTATATCATAAATAAAAACTAAAATCTACATTGAAATCGTCCTAAACCTTGCTTCGAATACCTGCTGGCTACGGCAGGACTTTTTCCGTCCGCACTGCATTGGTTTCAGGTTACCACTGCCTGTAGAAAGGTCTATTATGGACACTTCAATTTGGGTATTTATCGGCGAAAGGTAGATTTGTTATTTAGTAACTAAAATTTCAAAGATGACTGTATTTCAACATCTATTAAATAATTTAGTTTCATTATTCAGTAGAAAAATTACATTATTCGATTGAAAATATATTTCTTTTTTTGTCGAAAACAATGATCTGGAAAACTTTTTTGGCAACAATTAAAACTAATATTTAAATGGCTCATTTTCAAGCTATTATAAGGAAATTTATATTTTAATAATAAAAAAAAAAAAATCAAATATCTAACAAATATAAAAAGAATCTCGAATGTTGTTCTCGAATGCTTTTTAAAATATTTTGATCAGTTAAAATATTTCACCTCTTGCAAAAGTGAAACATCTATATTTTTCGTTAAAATTTACTTAAAAATGACCCGATTTTTTTTAAAGCCATATGTCTTCAAGAATCAATATTTATTTTACAATTTTTAGGGTCCCAGTGTTTATTTTCCCTTAAATTTTTATTTTGTGCGTTTTAGTAACTAAAGAAAGCTTTAAAAAATCTAATCAGAATTTCATAGAATACTGTGTAGACAATGAAATGCTGCTTTTTTTTTTTTTTTTTTTAACAACTGACATCTTACCTATTAATTATCTGCAAAAAAAGTAACACACCCGCCACCGAGTATCGAACCCACGACCATCGCATTAACAACTTGACGCTTTAACCGACTGAGTCATTGACCAACATAATGAATATCTCACATTTACTTACAAATAGAAATGCCTTGTTTTCTAGCATAACACAGAAACACTATGGCAAAATCCAATTTCAATAAAAAGAAAAACTTCTAATTAAAAGAAAACTAAGCAAAAATTCAATAATCGGGCTTCAAGGTGCATCAGGAGAGGTCATTACGAACATCCATGCAAAATTTTGTAGCTCTGATCAGCTGTTTTCCTAAAATGCTCCGGACATACATACACAATGACATACACAAACATCTTATTTTAGATGTCGAGGAAAGTTGTTTAGTAATTGAAATTAATTCTTCACAGCCATATGGTAAATGTGTTTTTTAAGCTAAATATTCATCACTTGGTTTTTTGTATATTGACACGTTTTGAGGCTTCCTGAATATTAAAGTCAAGTTTTTAACGTTTGATTATTATCAATATCTGTTAGAGTAAACTAAAAACTAAAAATTTCAGGCAATCCAAATGTATTTTGAAGTTAATAGGTTTGTTACTATAAAAGTTTGTTGAAGATTGATAAGTTTCAAGAAAAGTTGCCTGATTAATTTGAAATAAACTTTTGAATTTAATAACAGATTTGAATTCTATATAAATGTAGGTACAATAATGAAATGGGGGAAGGGGAGGGGGAGGGAAGCAATAGCGCCCTTCACATAAAATTATTTGTCAAATAAAGCTGTTATGAAGCTTTATTTGAATTGTTTGAACATAGGTTTACAAAACAGTAGTCATTATCTTATCCCTTAATCTCCAATCTGCATTTACAGTATTAAATTTCAAGGTAAAAGAAAGTTATGAGTGACACACCAGATTATTTCCATTTCTAAAGAATTTAAACATTTCTTTCAATTTTTCAAACAAAAAAATGATTTAATCAAAGTTCTGATGTATTCGCGATGGAAGTTTCATATTTATCTATTATTGCTTGGTTTATTACGCTAGAAATTTCATTTATGTCAATGGATGGAAACAAGTTTATAACATCAAAGCTGATAAATTGATGGTTATCGTTAATTTTCAGTTCTTTAAAACGTTTAATGAAATCTTCTGTAGAATTGAGACTTATCCAATGGGGGCAAGAGGTTACGATAAATATTGGTCATGTATTTTTCCCAGGGGGTGAGTAGGACCCTCTCTTTTGTTAACAATCGGTCAGAATTTGGGTGGATTTTTATGACCTTTGAATCGCCCAAAGAGGCGAAAGGGTATTGGGTGCGAAATTATTAATAACGGGGGGATGATTATCGGGCCAATTTCCTTGTTTTATTAATCTGTTAACTTATCTGTATATGTCTGCAAAAGTTTGAATGACAAAAAAAACATGTTTTAATTAAATTATAAGCTTTATTTGAAGTTTTACACAGAAGCTTTCCAGCCAGGGGCCCGGCTGCCCTCCATGCTTGTGTAATAGTCTACAAAATAAAAAGAAACTAACAGAAGAAAAATAAAAAGTTAATGATTGAGGAAAAATGAATGAACAACAAACCACCTAAAATTTAAAATCCTGCACTGTATGTTTAGCAAAATTTAAGATCATAAGAATTATCCTAAATTTTACTAAATAGTAAATAAAAGGAAAAGTCCAACTTTCCTTCAGAGTATATATGAAAGATATTTACTGTGAAATCCTCCTCTCTTCAAACAATAGCCTTCCACCGGCAACTTTATAAGAAAACTAAGAGAAATTAAAATGAATGAAAATAACACTACTGAGAATTTTGATGGCATTAAATTGTTCCCATCAACAAACATTAACAAAAATTTAAATGAAATAATGAAAAAAAAAAAAAAAGAAATAAAGATAAAACTAAATTAGCACAACATTAATAGCAGCAAACAACTTAATTCTCAATGAAAATTAATTCAGACTTTAAAACAAATTTTACAAAGAGGAAGAAGAAAAAGTGGATGGGAATCCAAATGGAATCCCACTATTCAGATTCACTACTAAATTAAAACTTAGGTTAACAAAAGAAATAATTTTTGAAATTTTAAAGATGAAATTAAACGTTAGTTTAAATATGCCGATGATGTTTTTGCTGTCAACAACAAAAACTTACAAGTTTTAAAAAATACCAAAAAAATTAAATAAAATAAACCTTAACATCTAAATAAAATACGAGAACTTATAAACGAACTAAATAAAATACGAGAAAAGTCTGTTATAAAAAAACCCTAAAGTATAAACTATAGAAAAATAGAATTAAATAATTAACTCATATTAAAAATGGACAGAAACCAAAAGAAAAATATACTACAGCAATTTCTTTTAATAAAGATGCACCCAATAAACTTAAATACTAAACATAAATATCCCCACTAAACCTAGCAGATATTTTCCAGCATATCAGTAATAACAAAAACTCCATAAACCCCTTAGAAACTGCAGGCATTTATGAAATAAAATATCAAACAGAGGAAAATACAAACAAACAGTTATTATATAGCTATGACCAGACTCAGATAAAATGAAAAACTTTCTGCGAACATAAGATCTAAAGCAAAAATTTTCTTAAAAAAAAAAAAAAAAAATTGCTCCTATTTCATACCAGCCAACTTAACACTGGTAAAAATTTGAACATTTTAGGAAAAACATCGGAAAAATCAGAACTTAAAAAAAAAAAAAAAAAAAAAACAGAACAATATTGAATAATAATAAAAAGAATTTTTACTCATAGAAAAAGAAAATAAACGTTTTATAAAAGTAAGAATTAAAACTTATCAGTTTACTAAAAGTTAATTTGACATTTCTTAAAGCCAATTGCATAGAAATTTATTTATTTTTGTCTTTTATCAATATCGTGGAATCTAGCATAAAGCAGCACAGCATCTCCTTCTCTCCCGGGTCCAAAACCGGTTAGGATGCAGTATGATGATCTCCGCTAATGAGTAATGATTCACCCTCTCCTCACTTGGCTTTTCCATTCAAAGAAAAAGCATGGCGCGATGCGCAACAAATACCGAGCGCTGATTAAAAACCTCCCGTGATTAAAGAAGAGAAAGCTGATCGCTTCATTCCCCCCCGTTCCTGTCCTAAAGCGACTGCCGCCTAGTGCAGCCGTGAAAGCCCAGACTCTGGACTTTGGAATGAGCGGGAAGGAAACAGAACCACTGCTCTTATCAGTAGCGTTCGCTTCCTGCTTTTAGTAGCGCAGACAATCGGCGTTCGCTAATAATGTACTGCACAAATAGAAACCAAAAACGAATAGTAGCCGCACGATTTTTCTGTGATCGCTGTTTGCAGAAAATTTTCCGTAAGCTCAGCAAATTTTTCACAATCACGGTCCATGGAATATTTTCCACAAGTTAAAAAAATTTTCTGCAAATGCCATTCGTGTATATTGAGCAGGTCTGGCTATGACTAAGAGGAAAATAAAAAAAACAGGATAAAAGAACAGGAAACTGACTTTAAATATAATAGAGCTACTACAGCCCTAACCAAAAATAATAAAGAACAAAATATAAAAATAAACTTTAAAAATGTAAAACGACTAGCAACTTTCAAAAATTTGACATGCACAAAAAAGAAAAAAAAACATGAAACAAGAGATTTTAGCCAAAGTGCAGTTGCAATTGTGTGGAGGCCAGTAGAATTATTGACCAGAGATGGCTACCTACTTGGATCGAGAAATCAAATAAGAGAAGAATCAGCTACCGCTATACTTGACCATCACACAAGCAGCAAAGACGGTGATGTGAATTGTTCATACATGTAATAATTACCAAATATAATCCAGGATTTATGAAAAAAAGGGTGATACAACAGAATATAGAATCTCAGCCTTAAGCTATAAAAATGTCATGAATTAATGGAAATCAATAAAGTCGCAATATCAAATAAAATTGCACCCCATACAACAACTCCCAGTTGTCGCGGCAGACGGCAGTTAAGCACAGCTGGCACATTTTTAACTTATACCATAACAATGTTAGTACTCATTTTTTTATTCATCCCTCCCCCCTACTCTTTTTTTTTAAAACTGATTTTCTTATTTAATTGTAACTACATATTGGAGAAAATTATTTTACATAAAAGGTTGTGTTAAAAAAAAATTGGTATGTACCAAAAGTGTTACAGAATAAATTAAAATTGTGGCAATTCTGAGTAAAGTGAATATCCAACTATTATCCTGGATGTCTACCGATATGTCTTTGGTGGTCATAGGGTTGAATTTGTAACTAGACTCGTTACTGAAAATAATTAGTTTCCTGATCAAATGCATCCAGTACAACGGTAAGGATTCTAGAACTATGAAATGGTGAGGGACAGTCAGCAAAACGGTCTTTTTAATTTTAGCCCCCCCCCCCCCCCCCCAAGCCCATTCGCTGAGTTATCTATGAATAATAGTGTTCTTGTTACACATCAGATCATTGGCTGCATTTTAATATTCTGCTATAAGTTATGTGCCTACATGACTTTATTGCATTCGAATAATTTTTTGGGAATAACTAAAACTCTGACTTTTAGTGGAAGAAGAAAAAAAAGGACCATTTTGGCAAAAAAAAAAAAAAAAAAAAAAAGGAGTTTTAGGGACCTGAAAAGAGTTAAGGGACTTTTAGGGACCACACTAAACGCCCTGATATATATATACCATATATATCTGACTGTTTTACCCTAAAAAGAGACCCCATAAAATATTAATTTAAAGAATAACTGAAAAAAAAAAAAAAAAATTACTAAGCTTCGAGCTGTTCTTATAATTGTGAACACCTGAAAAATCATCTTTTTGACCGTATTTAAAGTTTTTTAAGATAGAAAAACGATAGCACTTTTTAAATGTAGTCTATTAATGAAATTCAAATTAATAAAAAATATATTTGTTTAAATAATAGAGTTTAGTTAATATAGAAAAACAGGTGTCCTTATAATTATGAGAACCAGTGTAGGCTACCCTAAACAAAATGAAAAGAATATTTTTTTACGCATAAAAAGCATGTTTTGTGTAGTAATCATTCATCATTTATTTACAGGGTTACTCAGAGGATATATTGGAGCTATACTTGGGAATAGTTGGAAGTGTATTTCATTGTGTTTTACATATAGCACTAAATTTACGTACATAAAGTCATGCATATATAGTTTATAGACAATATACAGGGCTAAAAAATTAAGGTAAACATTTTTTTATTAAATGTAATTGACGTAAGTGCTTTGCTACAATTTTTTTTCATGTCGAATAACACTGCTGACACAGAACAGAAAATTAATTTCTCATACCCATACTGTAAACAAAGTTTTTGGGGATCAATTTTTTCTGTATAATATCACATTTTGAGGCCTCCTGAACATGAAAGTCAAACTTTTAGTGGTTGATCTGCATATATATGAATTTTCAGCAAATTTTAACAACAAATAACTGTAGGAAATTCAAATTTGGTACTTTGGACTCCATATCTAGTTAACACTTGAAAAGTTGATCAAGATTAGTGAGTTTGAAGGAAATTAATAACCGACTTGATTTTTGTTTTTATAAATGTAGGCACAAAAGGACAGTAACCTCCTTGACATAGAATTATACATCAATACCATGTCATTCTACACAAAATATTATTTTACAATATTAACAATAAATATTAATTTCTTTATGATTTTTACAGTAGAAACTAGAAAGTTATTTAAATGTAATTTATAAGAATGTCTGTCCCAAAACGCAATGCATTGGCATTTTTTATGCGTTCCTGAACATAAACCAGTTATAGAGGACCTATTAATGCCATTTTAAATAGGGAATATTCCATAGTAAATCTGAATAACGTATTATCATTTTTTAAATTTTCTGAAAATATTTATGGTCGCTGGGAGCGGGCAGACGGACAGATAGAGAGATGGACAGTCAGGCAAAAAAAAATATGCAAATTGAAATCATATTCACAGTTAAGAAATTGTTAGAATCCATTTAATGTAAACCAAAATGCAATTCTAGTAAATGTCCAATAATAATCCTTAACGTAACTGAATATTTTTGTGTGCCCTGTAAATCTAAAGCTAATCGAACTGAATACTATAGAAAGCATTCTTTTGTGCATATGAATAACGAAGTTTCAATTTCATTAAGATTTATGCAAAGTAATTAAAAATTCGTTCATAGAAATATCTTTCATAGAACGCAATGCTTTGGAATACTTTCGGGTGTCCCTGTATACAAACCAGTGATGGTATTTACTCCATTTTCTATAGAAAATATCCAATTGTAAACTTGAATAACATATTTAAATTTTATTCATATATGCTTAAATTAAAGGTATTAAAATATGATTTATAAAAATACCTTTCATAGAACACAATGGCTTGGAATACTTTCGGGTGTCCATTTATACAAGATAGAGGTATTCACTCCATTTTCAATAAGGAACATCTGACAGTGAACGCAAATAACATATGTCAGTTTCAAGAAATTCCATGAATATTCATGGGAGTTGGAGTGTGGACAGACAGAGAAACCAAAGTCATTAACACTTTTCAACCTTGTTGGAATTGTTAAAGAGCCGAAATCATTAAAAATTTTCAACCATGGTGCTAAGTGGTAAAAAGAAATAAAGTACGAAAATTTCACATGGTTTTGCTAGTCTTAATTTCCTTCTTCTCTTAACAAGTTTTAATTTGCCGGTGACCCCCTAGAAATTTAACTTTTTTTTTTTTTTTTTTTTTAAACAATATGGAATAATGTAAATTTACATTAAGTTCTCAAAACTGTCGATTTCACGTGTTTGAATGATTTTAGTTGCTATTTTAAAATGAAGAAACTTTTTTTTAAATTTTTTTAATCTCATAGATAACCTCCTCAAGTAAGCTTTTGGGCATCGAAAAATATATGCCAAAATTGAAAATAAAATGGTATAAGTAAACATTTTCAAATTGCAATAACTTAGCGAGATTTTGACTTAGAGAGATGATTTTTTTTTTCTTCTTCTTAGAGCGAGGAGAATATTTTTTCTAAATATAATTCATACGACAGGAGGGACCATATAAAAATTAAATTTCGTATTTTGATATGTATACAGCCCTTTGTACAAAAAATGCCATATTTTAAATCTACTCTTAATTTTCACCAATTTTGTAATTGGAAGTGTTTTTCTATCTTTCTTAGTTTACGAGATAATCACTGTAACATCTATTTTGAATCACCCGGTACAGATAAATAAATTATTGCAACAATTTCTTAATGCAGCCTAACGTATCTATGGAATGCACACTAATATTACGACTGTAAATTTTTCCTTGATCTGGAATAACATCTCGAAAAATTTTAGCCAATTCAAAGCCATTCTTTCAAAAAATCAGAAACATTCATATCCAATTCTAATACGATATACCAATCCAATACGCACACACGAGTGGCCGGCACAAAAACAAAGTTTTGAAACGTGAAAACAAAGTTCCGATATGAAAAAGTTACCAGTTAAAAGTGCTGATACATTAAATCGCATCACCCTGGTGCGTTTTAAGTTTATTGAAACAAAACAAAAACAAATGAAACGGATGAACGTATGTGGTTACAGGAACATGACATGTCTGTATTAAGATTCAAGAAACTTTATTATTTAGAAAACCAAAGTATTAAAAAAAAAAAAAAATGTGCAATCATTTAATGCCGTACCAAGTATTAGCCATTAACTACTCGGCCAAGTATTGAGTGGATGTAAGAGAGAATAATTTATGCCCATGTGAAGAATTTTAATAAAATAATCTTAAAATAAATTATTAAAAATTCTTGAACACAAAATACAGTTAAATGGCAAACAGCAGGTTTCCAGAAAGTGTTTCTGTTGTAGAAAGCTGTATGTGTATACACATAATATACACAGGTTCACTTCTATATTTCATACTTCCAACTTAGTAGATTATTTAAACGGAAATAAGTTCTTACATACTGAATTTAAGATGCATGAAATTAATACATATAATAGGAGAACATTAAAGTAAGTATTTTATCATTTCAAACACGACAGACTTTATTAATCTTCATATCCTAATCCTAGAAAAATTATATTCTCTAAGTGATATCTTTTTTAACCTTTCGCCGGACGCACGAATTTTACGAATTTTCATCACATGAGCGGGCGCGCATTGTAAACTATACAACAGGGAAAAAACGTTAAATTACTGGCTGATGTATTTTAATTCTACAAATTGTTTTGCTTACAAATGACATGCAAGTTATTTCTGATAACAATTTATAAAAATATTTTGCAAAACATTTACATTTATTTTGTTATAATATATTAAAACAGAAGCTTCAAGGTATGGAAAACAAATTACTGTTGTACTTTTTACAACAGCGTGCCCGGCAGAAGATTAACTAAATGATTATGCATCAATAAATAACAGTATAAAAAGTAAAAAGAAGTTAAGATTGGATAAATTTACCCGTGCCATATAACATACTTTCGCCATTTGAGCTTGAACACCTTGGTTAGCGAGTGCTTTCACAGCAGCCTCAGCTGCAACAGGAGATTCAAAGTCAACAAAACCATAGCCTTAAAGAGAAAGAAAGATCACTTTCATAATCAATTCTTTTTAGGAGCTAAAAGTCATTTCACAACTTTAATAATTCACTATTAGAAAAATACTTTCCCTTTTAAAATGAATGGTGGAAATAACAAACAAAAAAGAGATACTTTACAATCTATGCAAGGATTTAGACATTATACTGTCGATCATGATTTTTACTGTACTATCAAAAACCTTATTTGTAACTATCAAAAAATATTTTTGGAAGAATTCTATTTTAATAAAATTATACACCTGTTTGAAAAAAATTATAAAAATAATTCCATGCTGTGCATTTAATAAAAAAATAAAAATAAAAAACCCTTTATGAACAAAATATGTTATAAGCCTATAAGAGGTTTTTAACAAAAGACAACTTACGCAATGTGTTTGAAATAATAGAATTTTCAAATTAAATATGCAGCGCGTGAAAAACCCCTTATAAAATTTCAATCCTGGAAAATACCTAAAATCTAGCTCGTTCTTTTGCCGACAGTTTGCTTAATTTTCACTCTATTCAAATGAACTTTTGACATACAGTTGCCTAATATATCTAATTTTAAGTCTATGCAGTAAAAATTTTTTCAATATTTCGTGCTTGCACAGTAAAAAAAATATTTACTAATAAATGCTCATATCTCCGCAAATATAACACATGTGGATTTTATGTTTCAGAATAGTGTTTCTCAAACGTTTTGTCAATTTTTCTGAAAGTTTTGTAAAATTTCTTGGAAATTATTTTTGTTATAAGCAAAAAACATGCCAAAACATAAAAAAAAAATTAAAAAAAAAAAAAAAAATAATAATAATAATAATAATAATAATGCGTTAAATTTACAAGTCAATTGTAGCTTTTTATGATACAGGATAGTCCAAAGTATATATGTGCTTTTTTTTCAATTTGTGGTTGAATCCCTAATTGCATTTGTGACTAATCAATAGTGAAAAAAATGTCATGACAGTTTAAAAATATTCTTTGTCTGAGGTTCAAGGCCATTTCATCCAGTAATTTTTTCCTTTTTTCAGAAAATCGATAAAAATGTTAAAATGTAAAAATTTTTTTTAAATAATTTGATCATCCCCTGTAGTTCCAGATAAGTGCAGTTTTACTGAGTAATTTCTTCCCGAGTATTAATTTTAATGAAGAATGCTTCTTGTTCTATAGCGTGTGTACAGGCATCTGTTACAGTTACAATATGATGTAATAAGGTGCGCACACACCTGTGTAGAGGCTGCGTCTTCTGTGTTCAAGTCAGTGTATGAGTAGACACGACAGTGTAAACAGGGATCCTCGAGAGAGATCCCACCTTGAGTTACTGTTTTAAAATAAATCAGAGATACAGTCCATTTGTGCTTAACTGTACCTCCATATCATGAGACCAGACATGAGAAATGCAACATTTGGTCCGTCGAGCCGGAGAATGGAGGTACCAGAAAGTAAAGTTTGGAACAAAATCAAGTTCCGAATGAGTTCAAGTAAGTGATTAACATATCTGATAACTTTAATTTAGAGATGTAATAAAATATACTAGTTAATACCCATCAAAATTTGACAGATGATGTGCAACTAAAATCTTCTCACGGCATAAAGTTTAAAACACCCTTGCTTCAATATTTTGCATTGCTCTTAACCGGTTTAAAACCCCTGCTTTAATCAATTATCTTTTGGTTGGAGGGATAGATTTCATGAAATTTCAATATACAAAATTTAAGCATATTCCATATAATAAAAATAAAATCCCAAGGTTTTTTTAATTTTACTCTAAATATGACTAAAAGAATGTTAGGAATAATTAAAAGAAAGGCAGATGAATTTCCGTCATCACTTTTACATTGATAAAATTTTCAATTTCCCGCCATTTGCATTTATCACATACAGCGTATATAAAGGAAATACATGCTGTGGTTTAATTTGAAAAATAACGTAAATGTCTGAAAGAGATTCAGTAAGGCACATGAGAATATTTTTTAACGAATAAACAATGCACCAAGACCTAGGGTTAGAAATAAGCGGTCCTTAGTCGTATTTTGCGACCAGTTTTTTCATTTTGACGCCTGGATTTTTTCCTCATCATACCTAATAATTTTCCCAATCCCATCAGACTGTAAACAAGTCTATTTCGGTCAATTGAACCTTATAAAAACTGATTTAAGAAATCATATCTCTATGAAAGTAGTTGACGATTTGTTAATGATTAAATTAAACAGCCCTAAATTGGAAGATTTCTGCCCAGAAAACACTATTAAATTGTGGTGGAATGAAGTATCTTCTAGGCAAAGAATGAATTTGTGATTTTAAATATGTACGTTTAATATTGTCAATGCAATTACATTCACTGCATAAATATTTTTTATATAATCTTGCATATATTATTTACAAGTTGATGCTTTATTATTATTACTTTTTTTAATATACATATTTAATTATAGATGGCACCTAGATTTTTCATTCTGACGCCCAAAAAATTTAATCCAGGTGTCATTTTGACGCCTAGTTTCAAAATTCTTATTTCTAACACTGCCAAGACCTCAATCAGAAATCTGATTTGCTGCCAGAAATTCTCTGTAATTTGAAAAAATACATTCTGACAACGTAATTTTTTCGTAAATTAAGCATATTTTCTCAGATTACAGAGAATTTCTGGCAGCAAATAGGACATTTTTTACAGTGTGTTTATACTCAAAACTCAAAGCGACAGTTTGAAAGCAGGTGTGAAACTGTGAATCCTTAGAACCGAAACTCATTTTTATAAGATAGATCATGCATTATCTCCGAGACTGCAAATTTTAAGAAAAAGGAATTAATTATAAAATTAATTAGAAGAATTTTATATAATATTTAATTTTCTCTTAATTTTAAAGCAATGTTAAAAAAAAAAAAAAAAAATTTGGAAATGTATAAATAGTGAAAAGATACGTAACATTGTAAATACCTAGAAAAAAAGTTTTTTTTTTTTTTTTTTTTTTTTTTCAGTCAAATAGACAGAGAATAGATGAGTTAATAAAATAAACATGTTTTTATTTTCTTGAAAAATGTGTTCAAATGAAATTTTTGGTTGCAAATGTTTTACTTTCTCATACCTATATACTGCTCGAAAAGAACGTTCTTGAATATTTTTCTTTTTTCTTTCCGGAACCACCAGTTTTATGGTTTAAAAAGAAAATTTTTCGAGCTGAATTTACTACCAGGTTCTTCACGTAAAATTTAGGATTGAGCCAAGAACTCAAAATAAGAGGAACATATCAGGAAAGGTGTAATTTTGAAAATTATTTAAAAAATGGCAAGGATAAAGCAATTAATGATATAAAAAAAAAGTGTTAATTTTAGAATGAAAATCAAAATGTATTTTTATATGCGAGATGGCAAAGCAATTAAATGTTAGCAAATTATTGATAAGATGATTTTGATAAACTTTTTGGCTGTTTAATATGGAAATTTGGCTTTAGGCAGCCGCGTTACCAGATGTTATTACAAATAAGAGATAAACATAAGGAAATTTTTGTATAGTGAAGCCTTTTTTTTTTTTTTTACCATGTTTTTATTAACTTCGATTCTTGTTTGTTTGTTTGTCCAGTAAAAATCTTGCAATCGAATTTTAACTAACTTCCCGACTAGCTAGACATTTGAAACTTTCAGGACAGCTCAGAACACTTTTTGCCAATACACTTTTTTTTTAAATACTTTTAATCATCTGTTTCACTTCTCTAATGCCTTCGGTAGCGTTCATATGATTCAACAAAAAATTTATTTAACTAACTTCCTGACTAGCTAGACATTTGGAACTTTCAGAATAGTTCAGAACACAGTGAAAATGCATTTTTTAAAATACTTTTAGCCACCTGGTTCGAGTCCCTGCTGCCTTCGGCAGTGTTACCAGTACAAAGCTTGCAATTTGATTTTCACTAACTTCCCAACTAGCTAGACATTTGAAACTTTCAGAATAGCTCAGAACACTGTGACAATAAATTTTTTTAATGCTTGTAGTCAACTGCTTCAGGTCCCTACTGACTTCAGCAGCATTTATATGATTCAACAGAAAATTTAATTAACTTCCTGACTAGCTAGACATTTGAAACTTTCAGAATAGTTCAGAACACAGTGAAAATGCATTTTTTAAATATTTTTAACCAACTGCTTTGGGACCCTGCTTCCTTCAGCAGCGTTACCAGTACAAAGCTTGCAATCAATTTTTAACTAACTTATCGGCTAGCTAGCCATTTGAAACTTTCACAATTGCAATGAATCTTTTTAATACTTTTAGACAATTGTTCTGGGTTCCCACTGCCTTCGGTAGTGTTTATATGATTCAATGGAAAAATTAAAAACATGGTATATAAGAAGTTTTTTGTCTAGTATTTTTTTTTTTTTTTTATATATATAAATGTCACACACTGTATATTAGAGCCTTTTTAAGATGGGAATTTCTCTTTATTCAGTTTTCTTTTCCTGAAAATTAAAATATGAAGTCTTTATGAAGTTTCATCGTATCTTTAGATTCAGATGATTAAATCAGATACACTCTTCTCCCACCCATCCACCACACACACCCATATACAGACAGACATACATACATACATAATGAAACTCTAAAATCGACTTAAATCACGTGAAAAATCAATATAAAAAATTTTTACCGAATGCATTAATTCCATTACTTACGGTAATCGGGTAATGAAAGCAAAAATTGCTACTTTTGATCTTAATTATTATAGGTTTTCCAAAGATCCGTAACCATATCTGTGGATCTTGATACAAAATATACGTATCCGTGGATACAGCAAAAGTGATATCCATATCTGCGGATCACAGTTTTTGACGATCCGTCACATCCCTAATTAGAATTCATTTATTATCAATAATTTCAAATGTTGAATTGAAAGTAACAATTTATTATGTATGTGTGTGTAAAAATGTAAAACATGACAAAACTAATTTCGTTATAACAAAATAAATGTAAATAAATTTTACCTTTGCATTTATTAGTTTGTTTGTCTAATATTGCTTTTGTAGATATAATTTGACCATACCTAAAAAAATAAGAAACATAAATTAAATAAAAGAGAACGACAATTTTTACAAGACATATACATATTTGTTCATAATCTTATATACTAAAAACACAAGATTAGATCTTTGAGAATGACTAAAAAAAGAGACTGTGCTAAGATCATAGAGCCGGGCCAAAAGAATCCTCCTTATTAATAGACAAACATGTTCAAAACATGCATAATAAAAAAAAAAAAAGTTGTCCAGTGGTAGTGCAAGCAGATAGCTCTATAGAAATATGTATGGGGAAGGCTATTTCTGCTATCAAATGCTCCTTTATTTATTTATTTGAATTTTTATAATAATAGTGTGATTAAACTTTGACGATATTATTAAACTTTGATTACCCAAATAAATAAAAATAACCTTTCTGTTTAATGACTGTTGGTGGCTGTCTTAATAAAATTGATTTAGCAACACTTAAGTTAGAGTACTGTTCACACAAAGAATAAATTCTTAATTTTTGAAGCTTAGTATTATTCTAAAAACTAATTAAATAATGGGTAGGTTTATTTTTCATTGACTATATGAATCTGATTTATTATCCTGCAGATAGAAATTCTTCATTAAAACATTCTACATTCATTCAGATTTAAATTTCATGCTTTGGAGAATACCTATACTTTTGCATCTGTTACGGAATTCTCTCCACCAAAGGTCGCTGTGTGTCAAGACACAGCGATACATGTACTGTTTTTAGTCAGTGTGTGGCAGGCATCTGGTATGGAATGGAAGGATCTAAATAGGAGATCCTAAATAGGCTAACTTATTAAGTTTGAATCTCGTGTACCGAAAACAAAAGCGTATAAGATTGAATTGGTGTAAATTACGACGCTTATGGAACGAAGAAGATTGGAAAAAAATATTATTTAGTGATGAAAGTATGTTTTGTGTTTCATATGGTAATCAAGGTATTGGAGTTTGGAGAATGAAGCAAGAAGCATTTGATAAAGTATGCCTTAAACGTTCAATAAAATTTGCTGCTAGTGTCATGGTTTGTGGTTGCATGAGCACAGAAGGATCTGGAAAGTTATGCACTGTCTACGAAAAGGTTAACTCTTAGATATATCAAGAATTTTTGAAATATTACATGATTCGATCATCAGAAGATTTATTTGAAGATGATTTCATCTTTTAACAAGATTTAGCGTCACCACATACCTCGGTGTCAACTAAGAATTGGTTCTGCCAACGCAACATTAAGGTACTTCCTTGGCCACCAAACTCACCAGACATTAATCCCATCGAAAACTTATGGGTTATAATGACAGGGCTGCCAACCTCTGGGAGTGCTAAAGTGTAGTTAAAAAGCAAAAAAAGTGTAGTTTTAAGCTACAAAGTGTAGTCGCTAAAAAATTAGAAAATACTTAAAATATAAATAAGCATAAAATCTTTTGTTTACATTATGACTTACTTTCTGAAATTTATTGATTTTTAATAATCAAACATTCAAAAATAATAGAAATTTTATCCAAATTTACTTTTTATATTAACATGGATACATGAAAATACACTAATTCTAATATAATACACTAATATGCAGGGTTGCCAACTTTTCAAAAACAGTTTGAGGAGTATTCAGAGAAATTTTGAGGAGCATTTCGGCTACTTTGAGGAGCAATTTTAAAAATTAAAAAAGAAAAAGAAAGAAAGAAACTACTAACAAAAATAAATTAGCAATAATCATATGAAATTAAGTAAAGAAAAAAAAAAAAAAAAAAGGTAAGATGTAGGTATGCATCAAATTTTTAGTTATTCAGTATACTGAATATTCATTATTCAGTAATAATCAAACATTTAGTGCATGCCTATTCAAAAGAAACTTGTTTAATTACAAGAACAAGACAATTGATGTGAAAATAATTTCAATGCTATACTTCAAACAGATACAAAAATTGGATTTTTTTAAACAAAATCTTAAATTTTTGGAGTAACAAAAGTCAAAATAATGAACAATTTTAATAGTTTAGATATTAGAAAATGTAATAAAACTGAATCTACAATAAAATAATCATTGTTATTAAGGATGGAAAAGGATTGAAATTGTACAACATTAAATTCAATTTCAGTGCAAACTGACAGCCATCAACTTTTCTGAAACTTTTTTTCCCCCTTAAGATTATTGCTAAATATACCTAAAAAAAATCGAGTTTCCGTAGGGGGGGGGGGGGGGGGGGGGTAGAATTACGTTTTTATCATTAATTAAATAAATATGCTATTCTTCTCGTATTTGACAGAATTCGCAATATTTTTACGACCGATTGCCGAAATTCGTAATTATCTCACTGCAAATTTACAAAATCTACGTTTAATAGCAAATAATTGCTAATATATACTATAATTTTGCTCTAATTGATAAAATTCACTCTTCTTCAAAGGTAAATCCTAAAATACGCGATTATTATGCGGCCGATTGCCGAAACACGCTATTATTTAGCTACTAATTTGTGCAAAATACGTTCATCTGAAAGCTGAATCTTAAATACTCAACTATTTTGCCACTAATCAGTGAAATTTGCATTTTTTTTTTTCAAAGTGTAATCTCGGAAATCGGGAATAATATTGAAGTAGTTTTCGCTAATACGGGATCGCTTACCCACTAATAATCAAAAATTTACGTTTTATATGCTATCATTTGGCTGCTAGCCAATAAAGGTTTTTTTTTTTTTTTTTTTCCCCAGTTGATTTCAGTAAATCGCGATATTTTTGTAGCCGATGACGGAAATACGCAATCATTCCGCCGCTAATTAACAAAATTTATGTTTAATCGCTGAAAAAGGCTTTATTTTGATGCTAATCGATGAATTTCTTGATTTTTTCAAACATGATTTACATTATAAGTATAATTTTGTGGCTTTTTATAGAAATACGGAATTATTTTACAGCTAATTTTCAAAATTACGTAATCGTAAACTAATTGCTAAAATAGATGTTATTTTTCTAAAAATGTCTAATTATTTAGTCATAAATCAGCTTTTTTTTTATTACTGAAATGTCATTTTTTGCGGCTGATTTATAAAATACGCAATTTTCTTGTGTTATTTTTGTGATGAATCCATTTTAAATCCGGCGATTTTTGTGAAAGTCCCATTTTCAGATATGAAAATTTCTTAGAATCACCCAATAAAAACTAAGTTATCGCGTATTCAGTTATCCTAAGAAAAAGCACAGAAAATATTCTTTTTCTTTCTCCAACGGTAGATACTTCGTACGATAAAGTTCGAAATTTTCCATGATTTTCTCAGAAACTTGTATATTAAAACACTTAAGAAAGTTTCCTATTACAGAGGACAATTCCTCCGTTAAAGTCCGACTTTATACTGTTTTCTCCAAAACTCGCGTGATTACGGCTTCAGACACTTTAGAAAGTCTCCCACGGAAGATAGCTCTTCCTGGTCTTAGTTTCCTTGCGTTGTCAATTGTACTTAAAGTTCAGTAACTTTAAATCCATTATTTTTATCGATAAATAATTAAAATAAACAATTTTTTTCGTTAGAAAGTATTATTTTTTAGCGACTTATTAAGCATTAAGTTAACTGAAACATTGATAGAGTTTAAATGAAAATCAAAATACAGCATAATCATAGCCATGAAGATAATCATAGCATTCGGTTTCTTTCTCCCCCCCTTTCAGCTTGTGGTGTCTGTGCTTGCGGTTTTAATTAAGCACACTCTCAGCTAATGTAAACAAATATGTGTTCCCGTTCTGAGTCAGCAATATTTCGATTACGCAATGCCTAGCACTAGAATGTTTTTTTTTTTTTTTCTTTACTATTTATTTATGAGTATTTACGATGAAGCATGTGGTTCTTCAACTAGATTGTAAAAGTTAGTTTTGTTATTTTTATATTTTCAAGAAGCACTTTCATAGATAAAAAATAAAATTCAAAGAATAATGTTTTATGCGGCAACTGTTGGAAATGCAAAATTAAAAGTTGATAAGGATTGGATTGGGATTTCTGTCTAGATGTGTGCAAGGAAAAAAAAAAAAGAAAAAGAAAGAAAGAAAAAAAAATAGTAGTTTTTTTTATTTTTTTTTCAGTGTCTGCCACTATTTAGTTTTATATTATACTTTTTTAATCCGTGGTGAAATCGGAGTTTGTTCGTTGTAAACAAGATGACGATGGGGAAAGGAAAAGCGTAGCTTTAAGTATACGATGCGTAGAGTGTAGTAGAAGCAGGCTAAAGCGTAGTTACTACGCCAATTGCGTAGTTGTTGGCAGCCCTGTAATGAAGAAAAAACTCCGAGAAAATCCTCCTTCAAGAAAAACTGAATTAGCGGCAGTATAAAGTCTATTTGGGCTAATAGTGATAGAAATATTTGTAAACACCTTGTGTATATAGTATACAAGATCAATTGTATGCTGTTATTAAAGCTAAAGGGGATGCTACAAAATATTAACTACTATTTACTTCATATTCATTAGGTAATATTTTTGCGAAAATAAAATATTCTAATATTTTGAACCAATCAAAATTTTATTCTAATATTTTGATGTGCTTCAAAAAGCTATTGTATACCTAATTTACTGTATTTTATAAATGTTAAAATCTTATCTAAATATTCCAGATTTAATTTATAAAGAATTGAATTGCATTTACTTAGTATCAAAAATAAATAAATGGAAAATAACTTCTTTCTTATTGCTTTTTCTCAATTATTCTAATAATTTGAATATGATCTGTAGTATACTTCATTTTGGATTTCAATCACTGCAAGAAAGATTATTAAGAAATATTTAGATTTCGGCATGAACATTTTTGCAAATGATACAGTAAATATTTAATATATTTTTTTCATTGTGGATTATTGCTTATAAAATAAAACTATTTCGTATATGCAAAACATTCCTTGTAGAGTTATTTCTTTATAGTTGTTCTTAGTTAAACGACACAATTTACATTTTAATATGAAAGTGTATTAAGATTATTTGCTATAATACGTATATATATATATATATATATATATATATATATACTGTAATTATTTAGATAATTTGTCAGAATTTCAGTTATTTTATATAAAAAATAATTATCTAGGATTTTATCATTTTATTTAAATAATTAAAAAAAAAAAAAAAAAAAAAGCCAAAAGATTTCTTTTTTTTTTTTTCTGCAATTATAACTACTACTATTTACTTTGTAAAAGTTATGAAAATACCACAAAGACGTAATATAATGGCATTAAATAACTTAAAAAAAAAAAAACTCATGGAAGAAGCTAGAATTTCATGAAGAACAAAATTTAGTGTAATATTCCATTAAGAATGAGAATTATAATTCAAAAAACGCTATGTTTAAAAGATTTAAATGGAAATTTCCATCTATCAACTTGTTACAAAATTTAAAAATGTGTGATTCTCAGGTAAACTAATTGAACCATAGATATAATAATATATATAGATCTATCATCCCCATGTTATCGAGCAAAAAATTTTGATGCCGAAAAAAAGTTCTAAAATCAGCCAATTAGAGAGTATTGAAAAAAAGAATAAAAAGAAAAAAGAATTTGAAACTGTATCTGGAGTTTTTCATTCACCTTTAGTAAATAAATTATTCATAAATTTTATTTACTAAATTATCCGTGTGTATTCCTGAGTGTGATTTACTCAGGAAAAGGTAGCCATTAGAGTGACTTTTCCCGGAAAAAAAAAAAAAAAAAAAAAAAAAGGCATCACTTTTTCCCTGTTGCTGATCAATCGATGTCTTATTACTATATCTATGAATTGAACATCATCCAACCCCCCCCCCCCCTTATTTAATTAAATCAAAATTGTATTTGTTAAGAATAATTATTATAATTTCTGATGTACACATTTCCTTTTGCCTGTAATAATTTAAGTAAATAAAAAAAAAAATAAAAAAAAATAAAAAAGTTTTTTTTTTTTTTCCTTTTCTTGTTGCTACATTATTTTTAATTTTAATGGAATTCTGTTGTTCATATTTACCTCACAAAGTTTAAAAACACCACAAAGAAGGAAATAGAATTAAAAAAAGAAAAAAAAGAGAGAGATATTCTATGAAAAGTAACATAAAACGTAATTTTCCATTAAAAATGAGAGAAAAAAAAAAAAAAAAAAAAAAAAAAAAGCTTTTTTAATTATAAGTGAATTTGAATTTTATTTGTTATGCATAATTATTATATTATGTAACACTTTTTTATGCATACATTTTGTTTTGTATGCAATGAAATTGCAAAAATTAAGTTTTAATTTATTAAAAATTTAAATGTATGAAAATGTTTGTAACATAGATGTATGTCTGACGATACATCCAATGCAAGAATTTCATCAGAGTGCAGTCTTATCACACACAGATATAAAAAGTATGTAAAGGGAAGCAAGTGCAACTTACGGTGAACACAAATTATAAAGGTCTTTGTCGGAAGTATTTGGATTTAAGCCCCTTATGTAGAGGTTTGTTTTGCTGAGCTGTTCTGAATGGGGAGAACTAGAGGAGTTTGCAGCAGATCCATTGCCTGCAGAATGGGAACTCAGGTTAGGTGTGGTGCTGGGAGGAAGGAGGGGCGGAGAAACAGTAGGTGCCCGAGGAGGAAGATTCTGAAACATTAAAAGGAAAAAATTATTAAAATTGGCACAAAACACTTAAAAGATAAAAATGTTCTCTTTTGTTAAAATGCATAGAGTAATATCCACAATTCTGCATCATTTTTAATAAGACATATTTATATCTTTTTTAACACTTTCTTCAGGTCTGAGATATTTCAACCACACATCTCCCTGTGGACTGGGAGTTTTTGGCACTTTCATGATTTTTTTTTTTTTTTTTTTTTTTTAAATACCTGGCAGATATGTATTTTAATATATTTTTTTAAATTATAAACTTCTAAAAAGGTTCTTATTCATAATAAAGGAACTATTTAAATATGCAAAGAATTAATAATGAGAAATTATTGAAAAAAGTATGTTTTAAAGTTAAAAAAAAAAAAAAGTTCCACATAAGAAAACATTTTTAACACAAAATTTTACATAGATAAATGAATAAAAACTTAGCCCAAATGTTGTACAAATGCCTGAAAATATTTGTAAATAATCATTATTTAGTAAAATTTGCTTTTGTATGGTACATTTCAAAGCATGGATTTGCACAAAGAAGTAACTCTGTTTCTAGATCATTATATAATAATAACTTCGGTTTAGTGCTGCCATTTATTTATACCAGGGTTAGAAATAAGCAGTCGTTAGTCGTATTTTGCGACCAGTTTTTTCATTTTGATTCCTAGAATTCCAATCATAGGTGCCATATTTGACGCGTGGATTTTTTCCTCATCATATTTAATAATTTTCCCAATTCCATCAGATTCTAAACAAGTCAGCTGAACCCAATAAAAACTAATTTAAGAAATTGTATCTCTATGAAAGTAGTTGACGATTTGTTAATAATTAAGTTAAAAGGCCCTAAATTGGAAGATTTCTGCCCAGAAAATTCTATTAAACTGTAGTGGAATGATGTATCTTCTGAATGAAGAATGAGTTTGTGATTTTAAATATGTATGTTTAATATTGTCAATGCAATTACATTCATTACATAAATATTTTTTACATAATCTTGCATATATTATTTACAAGTTGATGCTGTATTATTATTTTTTTAATATACATATTTAATTATAGATGGCACCTAGATTTTTCATATTGACGCCCAAAAAATTTAATCCAGGCGTTATTTTGACGCCTAGTTTCAAAATTCTTATTTCTAACACTGATTTATACATATATATATATAAAATAATGACTTATTAAGCATAGTAGAAGCCAAGCAACAGATACAAGATCACTGAAACACCAACAACCAATAAGATTAAAAATTTCTTTATGTAGCAGAAGTTCAGAAAAATGAAAAAAATTCATCAGGGGATGAAATACACATATTTAAAGAAACCACATTTATTAATTAACAGCCTGCAAAACAAACAAAACAAACTAACACAACAAATTTTAACTTACAAACATAAACTTTACCGAAATTTATGAAAAAAATAATTTAAGGAACTTAAGGGAAGGAAGGAGGCAGAGGCATGTAAGTATCCCAGTGGCAGAAAGTTTTGTAGCTGTCTGTGACAGGCTTTTAAAATTTCATAATCTGTCTGCAAAATTTGTGTGTAATCAGGGGTGAAAATGGCTTACACTCAAAAAATCTGAAAGCTGATAGCGGAAATCTTGGGGGGTGGGGCTTAACAACAGAAGTGATCTCGTGCAAAAATACACAATTTTACTACAGAACAATATAGTATAAAAAATTATAAAATAATAAGTTGAACTCATTCAATTAAATATTTTATAGCAGTGTTTGACAGAACACAATATAAATAATTATAAATAATAAAAATATTAGTTAAGTTTTAGAGCAGTTTTAAATTAAATTAGCACTTTTCTACGTTCCTGTAGAATCTCAGTAACAGGTAACAGGAGAAAAGAATACACGCATAACGCTGCCTTATCAAGTGAGATCTAGGCTACCTAAGTCGTCATTGTTAAGTACTGTTTTGTGTGTTCCTATCAAGGCACCTATAGGGGGCTTTAGAGTTCCTACCAGAGAGCGTATTAGATGTCGCATATTGGTAGCAGATTGTCACAGGCAAAAAATGCCCCTAAATTGCAGATAATTTTTTATGACTGCTGACGAAGACTGTCCAAAAGATGCAAGAAATTTTTTTAATAGTACAGACAAAGAGTGTCCGAAGACAAAAACTGTCTGCAAGCCGTTTTTCTGTGTCTGCGACTATGTCACTGTGTCGCAATGTTTCTGCCACTGGGATATACACTAAGCGACAAAAAAAAAGCCGCACTGCAGAAAAAATGACTTATACCTTTTTTATTTGTAATAACTTTAAAATTAATGTTTGAAACAAATAAAACTGTCTTGTTTGCATAATACCAAAGGTATGAAATGATATCTATGTATATTTTCGATTTAATAGTTCGCTTTATTGCACTTTACGAAGTAAATTTTAAAAATCTGCATTTTGAACATAATGCAATAACTATACACTTTGCATTCTATTATGATTTATTAAATGAAATAAACAAGTTATATTTTAATATATGAAATAAAACTATTTATTTGTTAGATCTAAGCAATTTTTTGTTAAAAATATGTATTCTGCATTGGGTTAATTCCACCTTTATATGGAATTACTGCATTAATGCGCAATGGCATAGTTTTTTACAGTGTTTTAATATAAATCTCAGAAATTTCAATGTGCCAAATATCACAAATAAATTTTTCCAGTTCTGGCAGAGTTATAGGCTGCAAATTTCGAATCCTCTCCCCTCTCCCCCGCCTTTTTATAGACGAAACATTTTCGAGCGGATCGCGATTTTGACCATTTCCATGTCTGGTAAAGTAGAAATTCTACTATATCCTTTGTGGTATTTAACTTAAAGTGAAAAAAAGTATGATTACATACAGAATTATAGGTTCTCATGGGAATGTATAAGAAATTTTGACAATTTGAAGTGAATAAACTTACCACAGACGCCGTGTAGTAAGGTGCCTTATTATCTTCAAATGCTGTTTACGGAAATGTCTAAGATACCTCCAAAATAGTCGGTCAGGCACCACTTTTATGCAGATTGTGTTTTATTTCGAGTTAATTGATCCCTTGACCATAAAAATTTCCCCGAGTGTTTGAAAAGTTATGCACCTCCGTACCATAATGTACGGAGAATGTGTCACTGTTTTAAAAGTGCGATTTTCATTAAGTTGGTCACATTTTCGTCTTCATTCTAGCTTTTTTCAACTGCACGAAATAAAGAAAACTTGATTCATCAAAAAAAACCAGTTCAGCCTAATAATTAACCGATAATGTTTTTAAATTTTGGTCAACTAAAGTATTGTTTTTTCTAATTCTTTTCCTTAATAATGGCTTTTTTCGCAGATCTTCCGTTCTTTAACCCGCTTTGTTTAATTGTTTCCGCATTGTTTTTGGAGAAAGTAATTTACTATACACTTTTTAAAAATCTTTTTTAAGTTCTGAACATGATACAAATCGATTTTTTAAACATTCGTATTTTAACTTGCGGTTATCTTGCTTGGATGAGCAACATGACTGACTAAAGCCAAATTCCCAGTTTAAACGGCCAAAAAAATTTATATTTTGCTAAAATTCATTTTACCAATATTTCGTTAGCATTTAATTATTTTGCCATCTCACGTATTAAAATATTTTTTGATTTTCATTTAAAAATTAATACTTTTTGTGGCATCGTTAACTGCCTTATTCTTACCATTTTTGAAATAAATTCTAAAATTACAATTTTCCTGACAATTGCATTTTGTTTTTAACACTAGACTCAAAGCTAAAGTGTATGTGGAGGACAACATAGTAAAATCTGTTCGAAAATTTGCTTTTTAAACGATAAAATTGGCGGTTGTAGAAGGCGAAAAGGAAAACATCCAAGTGCGGCTTTTTTTTTGTCGCTTAGTGTGTATATATATATATATATATATATATATATATATATATATATATATATATATATATATATATATATACTTTCTTTTGCAATTAAAAGGTTCGTAGTTGATATTTGGAAAGTCGATTTACGAATTTAATTGATACTTTTATAGCTCAGTGCGTTAAAAGTTGACCCCAAGAGAATCTCGGGCTTAGTTTGCTTTGCTGAAAATGGCAACCTGGAATGACACTTGGGCTTAGACCTCAAAGGGTTAAAGAAAAAATAGATAAAATAAATTTTTTTTAACTTAAAACTATGAAATGATAACTATGAAACAGAAATATGAAACCAGTGGTATGTTGGATGGACAGGTCTGAAATTTGTTGCACAAATAGTATGCACACAGTCAAACATAAACAAGCTTATCGTGAATCACTTTTAACATGAAAAAGAAGATTAGTTTCTGAGTTACTGACAGCATGAACTACTAATAACATGAACAAATTTTTTTTGTCCCCATTGAGGTTCACGTTCACAAGGTTTGACTGTATATATAAATGTGTGTGTGTATTAGCAGTGGGCAAAGTCACTATTTCAATATCATGATATATTGTCAAGGCAAAATCGCGATATCACAATGTACTTACATATTTTTGAATCTCTTTCATAATGCTATTTTAAATGTCAATTCTGAAGATTAAAAAACATAAAAAAGGCATGGAATGTGACAGACCCATTATATCATAGAATATACAGAATACACCACCTTCTTTTGTATGTACAATTTCCTAATTAGTACAACACCAATACAGAAAAACACATAATGGAAACACATTTATGCACAGACTTCATTCATACATTCCGTGTTGTGATGTAGCAATATTATATCATTTAAACACATTCAACTATCTCAGCATTTTATCTTAAAAACGTTTCTAAATTACATAATTAACACAATTTTTTTTTTTTGCAAAATCTTTTCAATAAGAACAGCCCAAGTTTCTCTGAGATAATCCTGAAACTAATTTTATAGTTACAAGAGTAAAGAAAATTTTTATCCTGGGTTTAGAGGGCTGAATAAAATGATGGAATAATGATGATTCAACATAAAGGGCAAAACTGGGAAAATTCATTAGTGGCCAGTGGCCGGGTACTGCCAGTTTTGTTAGTAGCCACTTTTTACATGATGAGACTATTTCTTTCAGATTGCAAACAGCTTTGTCACCATTTTGTGGTATCACATGGACAATGGAATTGTAATTTGTAACTTCACTCTTTAAAAATTCTAAATTGCACATCCTAAATTAAAATCTGTTTAAGGCTGTATTAATAACAGCAAAAGTTTTTATTTTTTAATTAATTCAGTAGTACTTTATATTTTTTTCAAATTTATTTTAATGAAATAACCTGTTATCATTCGCAATTCATATCGATATTTTCTAGTAAATGAATCAGCTGATTCATCACCATCACTATAACTTTTACATGGTCATGTGTAAATACAGTTAGCAATTTTATTATTTTTCCTTATTTCTAAAAACACACCTTTTTAAATGATTTTATTTCACTAGAGTTAAAGTATTTCCTCTTAAAAAGAATAGGTATAAAAACTTAGCTGCTTAATTAAAAATAACCTACTTAGCTGCAAAATTCGCAGCTTTAAAAATAGGGAGATTTCTACTTGAAAATAAAAAGGAAAAATGAAGATTTCTACCCTAAAGAAAGCAAAAACGAAAATTTTTGAAAAATAGACATTTAAGCCAAATCAAATTTTGATGCACACATTTGCCAAACAGTCTAAATGGGTTAAATATACACTAAATACCATGGAGAAAATAATAATGGAAAAAGATTGTGCTTTGCAGGACATCAGATCTTTGACTGCTAGTTGAAAATGGAGAGGGAGTAAAAAAAAAAAAATACATGAATGAGAGTAATTCTACCCCTTTATAGGTTCTAGAATCCAGTTAAGCAAATTTAAAATGAATATTTACATTTATGTTATGGATAGAGAAAGATTGGAAATCACACGGCATCAGTGGAGTATGGGATTGCCAATCCTTAGCAGAGGAGGGAAGGGGATAACAAAAATTATGAGTAAAATATATTAAACAATTCTAGTTCTTTATAGATTCTAGAATCTAAAAACCAAGTTTAAAATAGATATTTTATATTTATGCAGCAAATGGAGAAAGATTAGAAATTATAAAGCTTTCTGTAAGCTGTGTGATCACCAATCGTTAGGTGAAGGGTGGAGGGAAAGGGAGTCCAAAAAATTATATGAGTGAGAGATATTAAACAATTCTACTTCTTTATAGGTTCTAGAATATAATAAAGTAAGTTTAAAATGAACATTGACATTTATGCCATGGATGGAAAAAGATTGGGAATCGCAAGGCTTTGATTGCCAATCGTTGCTCGATTTTTAAAAACTTTTAATAATCACAAAAGTTGCGACTTTAGTGGCGATCGATGCATAATTTTTAATCGCCATCTTTTTTTATTTAGTCGCCATGTGGCCGGTGGCGACCGTTAATTTTGCCCTTTAATTCAACAGGAAAAAAAAATTGACGTCACAACTGCAACATTCAATTTTGCAATCAATATTAAAGGGTTCCCGGCATGAAAGACACTCAAAAATAATTGCTTTAGTTGCCTTTAATGCATAAAATAGTAGCCCTTAGGATATGAATAATAGTATTTGATTAAATGTAATAATAATAAATTACAAAAGATAATTATGATTTTAATTATTTCAAGAAAATTAACCTTTCAACTATTTTATGGCATGAAAATAAATTTCCTTGCCTTACTCTTCCACTGTTTTACCCTAGGTAATGGAAATGTTGCACTAAATTTCAAAAATTAGATAAAGAAAAATTGAGAAGAACAATTTTCTCATAAAAAAAAAAAAAAAAAATCTCCATTTTTCTTAAAATAGAGTTGATTAACCTTAAGATAGTAGCTATAATAGCCTGGGATTGATTTTAGTAGCAAACAATTACTTTTTAGTTGCCATGGGGAGCCCTGTATTACTCATTACGTAAAATATATTTTTAGTTTTTAATATTTAATTTTCAAGCTATAAAATGGGGGGGGGGGACACACACTTAGTTCATGTGACGTACTTTATAGTTTTAAAATTAAATTTTGGTGAACAAGTTCTAATTTAACAATTGAGAATTTTATGACTGAAAACTGAATTTAAAAAGTAATGAATAATTTTAAAAACAAATTTTTCAATAGAATAGCTTGGTGTTTAGACATTTATGACAATAGGTGATATGTCACTTTAAGCCTTATCACCATCACACATTTGTGGAGACATCCTGATATTAATAATAATTGCCTTTCCAACATCACACCCTACTGGAAACATCCCGATATTGATAATTATAAAACCTGTAGCTATAATGATTTCAAATTATATAACAATGTTGTAATTGCTGCTTATGTCACGTACATGTATGTACAAAATGAAATAGTTAGGTAACTTAAAATCAGAGGTTGAATAACAAAAATCATGTAACTAACTTGAATAATTAAATAATAAAAATATAAATAGTACTTTGAAAAAGGCATTTAATAATTTAAATATTTTTCCTTCCCAAATATGAATTATACTTTGTATTTTAATTAAAATTATACTAGTGTAATACAAAGCTATTTATAATAAATAAATTATGATTTACTCAGTTTTGTATCTTGATTTACAATAAAATACTTTTAATAAGGTTATTAAAAGTATTACATTATTAAAAGTTGAAAACCTGGGGTTTTCGACATGTCATGTCAAAAACCACTTTTTAATGTCAAAAACCCAACCCAGCCCATGATAAATAATTTATAATCATCTCATTAACACAAATAAAAAATGATATGAACAAATAAAGCAAGAAAAAATGGAGTTATTTATTAATAAAGAAAACTGTGGACTCTGAGAATGTAAAATATAAACAAATAAAAACTGAAAACTTTAAGAGTAACGCTGCTAATGAATAGAGGGACAATAATTTAAAATACTCATTCAAGTGACACTCAATAAATTTAAATCAGGTTTTCTGTTGTAAAGGATAGGTAAACAGAATTTTGGAATATTTAAAGCCTGATTATTTATTTATTTTTAAATTCTTTAAAATTTAACCATAAAAAAGACTTTAGAAATTTTCATTTTTATTTAAATTTTAATGATTAATTAACATTTAATTTTTTATGTTGTCTTTATAGCATAATTTATGTAAAAAACAAATATATTTAAATAAAAAGAGAAATAAAGAAAATTTTTCCCTCACCCCCCCCCCCCTTTAAAAAAAAAAAAAAAAAAAAAAAATCTGAACAAACCTTGACGGAAACCATCAGGTTTTTTTGTTGTAAAGGGCAGGAAAGCAAAATTTTAGAAAAGTTAAAGCCTGATTATTTACTTTTTTTTTTTTCCTTTAAAATTTAATCATAAAAAGACTTCAGAAATTTAAAAATTAATTTTTCAAAATTTCAATTTTAATGATTAATTCACATTTATTTTATTTTTGTTGTATTATTTATAATATACTTTGTTTAAAAAAATATAAATACATATAAATAAAGAGGAAAAAGAAAACTGAAAAAAAAGGGCTTTTTCTTTCTCGTGTGTGTGTTTTTTTTTTCCACCCCTTTTTGCGCTTTTTCTGCAGTCGATATATATACATTTTTTTTTTTTCCCCTTTGTGTGTGTGCGCGCATTACTAACTGATGAATTATTCACGATGTTTTCTCGATCTACTGCAAAAATATACGATCGATTCGTCACTACTCGATAAAACTCACGTTTTCCCCCAGCAAAATCTTCACTTTTATAATGCCTGATTGTTGAAATATCCCTAATTTTGGGGCTTATTTCCGAAATGCGCAGTTTTCTTAAGGGTCTATCAAAAATATTCCCCTTTATTTTTGCGAATAAATAAATGAAATAGTAATTTTAAGAAATCGATGGCTTTGTTGTTGCAGCTTCTGTTATAGGATAGAATGATTTGTTCGCCGTTAATTGGTAAAATGTTTCATTTTTCATTAGACAATTCTTAACTTTGTTTTAAGTGGAGCCAATTAACAAAGTGATATCTCTCCGCGCCAAAATAAGGGATCATTACATCATTCATTGACAAATTTGAGTTGTTTTGAGAACTCGTTATCAAAACACGTTATTTTATCACAAAGAAAAAAAAATCTTCCTATAACGTTAAGCAAAGATAATTTTTCCTCCTATACGACGAAATGGCCCCGATGTCGGCCGCAAAAATATCGCGTTTCATTGTCAACAAAAAGCGCAAGTTTTACCAAGTGACAGTTTAAAAATAAAAAAAATTGTGTCCGCTAAAAATAAGCTCGGCTTTCCACGATTTTGAAAGTCCCCCCCCCCTCTCCCCAATTATCGATGAGAAGGCGAACATAATAACTGACCTTTCAGAAAAAAAATTGGCAAATTTAAAATGGTCCCCCTCATAAAAGTCGGACTATTTCAAGAAGCTTCTTCTGCCTTCAAAAGCTGTTTGCACATGTTTTGCACCTGAAGAAGAAAGGTCCCCGTCCTTTCGAAACCAGTAGTGCTTTCATTAGTTTTATGGTGTGGGAAGAAGTAATTTGTTCCAACCTACTATTTCGGGATCCAATTTACCTTTGAAGAAAACATTTTTCGGCAACAAATTGCAATTCAGCAAACGTTGTGTTGGCTAAACGATGCTGTATTGCGTCTGAAGGGAATGAATGACGCTCGTTTCATAAAATTTTAAGTATATATTTCAAAAAATAAGACCTTGTATTATTTAAAATTAAAGCCCGTTCGAACTCTGACAGATTAACGCGAGCTTGAGTTGTGACACAGTAACGAGTACAATGAACCAGCGCAAAAGCACGGTGTCTGATAAAGGCTCTCCAGGAATGTGCCGCCGCGGGCCACAAACGAGGAAGGGGGTTTCATTCAACTTTTTCTCCACGCAACCGAAAACGAAACCTTTTACTTTACCTCTTTAGGACAGGTCCTCCTTTCAACCGAAAAATGGACTCTTTTCACACGCTTATCCACAAATTTTAAAAGCCCTGATTGTCAGTTAAACTAAACAAGTGCTTTATTTGAAATTTCGTATGGGATTTTTTTTTTTTCTTTTGTCTGGTAAAACGTATATATTTTTTTATTTCCTTTTATAGTACCTGGACAACTAAACTTCACTCAAAATCACTGTAAAAAAAAAAAAAAAAAAACTGGTGTGAAACAACAACACGACTATTACACGTATTATATGCATTTTTGAGAAATAATGTGATCAGAAAACATAAAAGTTACCTAAAGAAGTAGAAACCTAAATTTTTTCCGGTAAGAGAAACTTAGACATGTAAAACGAAGCTTACATATAGCGAGGTAAAAAAATAAGAGAAAAAAATGGTAGAGTTATTTTTTGAAACACAAATTTCCGAGAATTAAAGATGACCTACCTAAGCAGAAAGACTTAATTTTCCTCTATTAACCACCTAATACATGAAAAAGAAATATGACAGAAATTCAGATTGAAGTCATTGTTTACATGCGCATTTTATACGATACTTAATCAATTGAATTTTGATAGGAAGCTTAAGTAGAAAAATATAATTTGAGACAAAGGTAATATTTGTTTTTCCAGGTTTTACAATCTATTATTCTTCCCTGACTTTTAATGAAAATTTCTATTTTCCCTCAGCTTTCCCTGACTCTCCCCCCCCCCCCCAAATAAATAAATAAAAATGTTTAACAGAATATATATATATATTCGAAATTTACTTTCACTGCTGAATAAATGGGTGCTCACTGCACACACCAATCCAATTTTACTAATACGTATTTATAAAAACGTACATAGTGCTTTATCCAAGTGTTGAGAATTAACCCGACAAACGCATGAAATTTCAATTCAGAAATTTAATTCATCAACCTGGAAATTAATTTTTGATAGAATGGAGTAGAAGGTTGATTTTTACCAACTATGTGAACAATACCAGAGCCGGGAATCGAACCCCGGGCCTTCCACTTAACAGAGCATCCGCGCGTTAAGCGGAAGGCCCGGGGTTCGATTCCCGGCTCTGGTATTTTTCACATAGTTGGTAAAAATCAACCTTCTACTCCACGCATGAAGTATTTTTGTCGAACTCAACCTGATCCATAATGCAACGACTCCCCTTGAAAATAAACAAAGCGTCGTATAAAAAGTCAAATTTTGCACATCCAAAGAAAGATACGTAATGAAACAAAGCGACAGCATCGTGACAGACGGCTGCTCCATGTCCTCCTTTCAGGAAATTCATTCTTCTTCGAAAAATTTCTTATTAATTTTTGAGAGGGGGGGGGGGGGGGGAAACAGCGAAAAGTAAATTGAATGGACAATATTCCTGTGACATCACCGTAGGTAAAATCGCCGAACACGTGGCCGATATTTTGTAAACAAATTAGATTCAAGATGCCATTTTATTGTGACGCATAACATTTTCCTAAATATTTCTGCAGTGAAACTTAATAATAATGTTCAAACAAGAACAAAAGAGAAAGGTAAACAACTGAATCGAATGATAAAGTTAAGACTATTCCATATCGTAAAATTGCAGAACATTTTATGTATACACACACACACACACATACATATATATAATGAATAAAAGATTAATAAAAACATTTTATACACACACAAAGCTTAAGACATCAAAGCTTAAATAATTAGAATTTCAATCACTTTAATAAAGGAATTTATTAAATGGAACATCCATTTAAATTTGTTAGCATCGCCACAGTTCACATGGCAACTTTTAATATGACATATGTTGATTAATATTAAAGTATATTACTAAAACTGGATTGAAAACAAAACAAAGTTATCACTATATCACTCTTACTGCAATTTCATATAATCTGTAACTCTTAGAAACAATATTGCAAGATAAATTTTGCAAGCCATAATGCTTTGTTATGGTAGAGTTGAGGATTGTTTCCCTAACCAGCTGATATTCTTGTAGCCTCGAACCCAAAGTGGGAATATGGTCCATTAATTTTTCGCACTTTGCGAGAATTAAAACTGACCTAATTTATACAAGACATCTATCAATTTTCCTGAACTAACCAACTAATGCATACGAAAGGACCACCATTTGTGGAGTATCCTAGGGACCCTATATACAGAGAGACTGGACATTGACCGAAAGTAGGCCATTTTAGTGCCAATTCGGAGTGATCCCCGTAGAACGTAATGCTTTTTTCTTCGCGATTGACGCTTTACTTACTATACAACATAAATGAAAGAAAATTGTACTAAATTTGTGAAGAAAGTAATGCAGAATATAAATATGTAAGCTTTTTCGTCTTAGGAAACATTTTTTTTTTTTAAGGAAAACGAATTTTGTTTTAACCTTCGACATGGTTACTTTTTCAACTCCGATCGGAAAACAGGAATTTTTTGTTGTATATTTTTTGTTCTATATTAAACAAATACGTTGATTGTGAAAGTAGTTCTCCCTCATTTTTCCGAGGACATACAATCTATACATAAAAAGTTAGAAAAATTTTAACAAAAATATGGTAATCTTAGTTTTTGTCAAGTAATTCATAAATAAATGTTAAACTACAGCAGAACAACAGAAATTATTTTTTATTATTCTATAAAAATATTTACGTAATATTTTTACAAGCTAAAAATACCTATTTTATTTATTTCAATTGCGCATTATTAATAATAATGACTTAATTAAATATTAAAAATAAAAATTTAATTAATAATAATTTGTAAAAGTATTAACTAATATCTTTAGAAATTAAAAAATGTTTTTATTTATTTTATTTACATTTGCTTATTTCATTGATTTTTTTTTTTTTTTTAGTTTTTTAAAATATTATGTAAATACAAATAACTTATTTCAATATTGTTTATAAAATTTATTATGGCAATTATTATTTAAAAGAAATTTATATTTCATATGCTAGCAAATAATATACACCTTATTTCCTTTATTTTTATCAATTTATTTTAAGAAATCTGATATATTTTGCGTACTAGCAAATAATCAAAAAATATCTTTTTATATAGGTATTTTAATTATGTATTTTAAAATATATCAGAAAAATACATTGAGATCTAACATATTAAATATATTTCAAAACAGAACTTTAAATACGTAAAACAGCATGCAATAAAGGAATTCAAAGTATTTAAAGCATGATATAAAATAAATAATTGTGCATTTTTATCTTTTAAAAGTATTCCAAAATTAAAGCAATTTATCTCCCAACAAAGTAAAAATGTAATAAATACGTTCTTTTTCGATTATGACGTAAAATAATCGAAATTTCTTCTCAGCGTAATGGTAAGCAATGGGGCAACTGGCACTAAAATGGAGAATTCCGTCAAAAAGCCGGCGCGCCAATGTCCAGTCCCTTTCTATATAGGGTCCCTAGGGTATCCCATTACGAAGTTTACTCTACCGCATCATTTCGTATGTATGCAGCTATGTCTCTATTGTGTATGACTGTCAGTTACGCAGCTCCATTTACTGCCAAATTTATTTAAAAAATTCTACTTAACCTTGAACCGAACAAAGAAAAAATAACGAATTGTAATGATAATAAATGCATATTATATATGTGTCATAGTATGCATAAACGCCGAACACACCGTCTTCTCTCTAACCTGTCCGGCCGAAATGAATTGAGTGACGTCCGGTAAACGAGAGTTCCTTTTCGCTGACATGACGTTCATCTCTTAGAGGCCGCCATTTTGGTACTTAAAGGGGGGAGGGGGAGAGAAACGTGCTTTGGGTTTAGAAAAAGAGGAATAACAATACGGGCGAGTATTTAAACAGATCGTGCAGCTGGGTGAGAAATCCGAAAAGTACATTTGGACAGCGGCAGAAATCGGAGGAGCGACATTTTTCACATTCAATAATTAAGACAGCTGACAGACACTTTTCCCTTGAATTGCCTCGGCAAAGGGAATAAAAATGAGAAATATATTACTTTTCGATAACAAAACAATTTCGCTCCCATTCTGCACCATTGGTTTGAACACTAAACATTTGCAAATTTCCGATTCGGGAGAAATGAGAGACTGAATTTATACTTCATTGTACACTCGTGAATAAGGGGTTGAGCAAACAAAAATTGCACAGCTGCCAACATGGTTCATTTTTAAATCAGATTTATGCACCAGTATTTTTAAAAGGGAATCCGTCACATATATTTTTGACCAAAAAAAGAAAGAAAAGAAACTGAAAATATGTATTAAAAACTTGCGGTATGAAGTTTCCGTAGGAAAGTAACAGAGACCCCATTGTTTCACGTCATTATGAGATACACAGAATTAAGTGAAACCCATAAAACAATGTCAAATGAATTTTCGGTCAGCATTTATTTTATGGGCTTTGCAGCATCTTTATGCTGTCATAAAACGTTTTTTTTTTTTTTTTTTTTTTTTTTTTTTAATAAGTTTCTGATAAGTTCTAAATTGTGCACGGTAACTACTGGATATGCATTTTAGGTATGCTGTACTAATTTGAGATTTTTTTTTTTTTTTTTTTTTTTACTTCATTTTAAAACAGGATAATTTTTCTTGTGCCCACTTTTAAATGTTGAGTTGTGAGAATTAAAAGCGATTGACAGCTCTAGGGCCCTAGGTTCCCCATAGAGGGCACTTCGCTCTCTATGGGGGGGGGGGGGGGCTTTCTAAGGAGTCCTAGTCCGTATTTATGCAAGTTTCGGAGAAAACCACGGAACGGAAACTCTGAACGGCTAGGCCGACGAACGCGACCTGGAATCGATCTCTACCAGCTTTGAGCGCAGAACAGCTGGTGGGCTTCCACTTTCAAATGATTTCTAGACAACGAAGTATCGATCATCACCCTACAGACACAATCTGAATCCAATAGAAAACACGCCAGCCCTGTTCGCAAGCGCAGTGCATACTGACGGAAAGCAATAGGCCTGAAAAAAGCTATTTCTCAGGAACAGGCAGAAATCGAGGCAAACTGCTTGCAAAAACATGCTGGACAGGATTTATGAGCTCATTCTGGATATATATATATTATCATTATTATTATTTTTTAAGTTAAAAATAATATTCTCATTAATGATTTGATAATTCCTTTTTGGATGTTTAGTTTTGAAACAGCTGTTTCACGTCTTTTATTTTCCTTATCATTTGTATAAAGCAATGCATTTATAAAATAATACACACAATAAAACTTCTTACATAACTTTCTCACTTCAACACACACACACACAAAATTGTATTAATGGGAAAGATTTATTTTTAGAAGGAGAAAGAAATGATAATCCTAACAAACTTCACTGCATGAATGAAAGTTCATTTCAATGTATTCCTTAAATTTTTTCTAACACCAACTTTATATACCCAATGCACTGCACAGTGTACGTTTTCTTGCTACAATAGCTTTGCTTAAAAAAATTTCTGAAAGCATCGCCCGTTCATTTAAAAATAAAAATAAAGAAAATGCTATCACGTGAAGTTAAATCCTAAAGATTAAAGAAGGGGAAGGAAAAAAAAAAACAAAAAAACAAAAAAAAAAAAAAAAAACGACCGCACGATAAGATTCAAGTCCAAAGTCTCACCGAACTGTCACATTTTTCTCTTTCGCATTCGGTTTAGAAACAAACAAGCAGACATTTGCATCCAAACGTTTCAGTTATCTCAAAGAAATTATTATTATTATTTGTCGTACTGTTTCTTTCAGACGGCGTCGTTACCAATTTTTATCTCTCCCCTTGAATAAATATGAAAACAATTTTGTTTTTATTTAAATACACTAACTATTTATACGTCCTTTTACTGAAGTACCGATTCATTCCTATTCATTTTAATGCATAATTTTCGTTTATGCACCCTCAATATCGGTTATATACGCATTTTCCACTATTCTAAAATTCGCAAAATTTCTCGACCTGTCATTTTACAGCCCGAAATAAGGTCTTAAATCAATTTTGATGAGTATCTCAACTGTGATACCGATATCATGATTTCGGAATTATTCAAAATTGTGAACTGAATGAAAAACTGTTTGATGCTAACTTAAACGATAATGTCAAGAAGTTACTGAACCTTTTTCGAAAAGTGCAATGGGCTGCATTTGAACTTATTCTGTTTATCAAAACACAAGTAAAAAAACATTGAATAAACTTAATTCAATTCAAAACGCAGTTCTTAATGTTCACTGACAATCAACACATCAGGCGAGTATTAAATAACTACCTGTATAGACATAAATCGTATAATACTTATTGTTAAAGATACGCAATATATATTGTAATTAATACTCAAGATGTACAATATTCAAGACATGAGCCATATAGTTAGTACTCGTCATGTATTAATGATAATATTTTTCACACTTTTTATAATAAATCTTTTATTCAAATCTAAATTTTATTATAAAGTAATACACTAGTTACTATCTTTATATAAAAAAAAAAAAAAAACTTTATTAATTAGAACATTTTTTCCCCCCAGTGGCATTAAATTTGTAGTAAACAATGTTTTATTTTTTAAATTACGATTATAGAGTAACCACGTTTCCTACGCCTAGCAGTGAGGACGAGTCGAAAATCTTGGAGGGTTTCCAAGTTGACCAACAGGTTGGAATTTAGTAAGCATCCAGTCATTCGGTATTCCCTTATCGCTTATTTTCTCTCAACGAAAAGCTTGTCTCCCCTATTTTCCTAGTGGACTCGTTGAATCCACACTTGCGCAGAGGCTTCCATGATCGCAAGAAATGTAGTTAGAGTATACGCCTTTTCATTTAGTTTCGACGCATTCATTTCGTCGTTTCATTTCAACGTCAGTCCCTTGAAAGGCTTTACTGTATATAAAAGCTGACAGTTTATCATTGTACCTCTCTAGATCATTAGATTTTATCCAAAATTGGTACACTTATTCGTCTGAACAAAACCTGGCTAAAGTTTTTTTTTTTTTCTTTAAGTTCAATCAGGTAATTGGTTCAAAAGATATTAAACAAAAACTTCATTTTAACTAAAATTATATATATATATATATATATAAATGATAGTGAAAATAAATAAGCAAATGTATTTCATTTAATGTCGACCGGGGGGGGGGGATGAACGTGCGGACATTAAGAAAATTGAGGGGGGAAAAAAAATGCACTAAAAAAATTGAACAGTTTCAGTACAGAATCCATTGGCGTAATTTGAAATTTTGCATCGGATGTTTCTTGCCAAGGTCTTAACTTACGCAACCGATACCCAGCCATTTTAATTCCTCGTCGAAATATCAACAAAAATGTAATCGTCGCTAAAAGGTTCCTCTACCAAAGAAACTTTAAGAAATGAGTAGTAACTAGGAAATGAAAAACAGTTACTACATGCCTTTATATGGATGAATAGATTAAAAAAAAAAAAAAAAGTCCTATCGTACTCGTCAAATTCTGTTTTGTGTAAAATAAAAACCAAAATAAGTTTAGGGTTTTATTATTATTGCCATTTTAAGCATGAAAATTAATCTTTGTTTATCGCACATAGAGTATGCCTTCATTCTATACAATCCTTAACGGCCCTCTTCACTTACCGTTGCCGGAAGCCCGAGCCAATATTATTCTATGGGGAAATTTTCTTTGCAAATAACTTATTAACTCATACATATTTTTAAATTCTATTTTCACATTCTGAAATTTCCCAACTGTTCAATGGACGGACCTTTTTCAAAAATGTATTTATTTTTTATTTTTAATATTTTATTTTGAAATTGCAAAATGAAAAAATTCCACACATTAAAAATTCGTATTTTGCAGCTTCAAAATAAAATATAAAAAATAATTTTTTAAAAAAGGTCCGTCCATTTAACAGCTGGGAATTTTCAGAATGTGAAAACAAAATATAAAAATATGTATTAGTTAATAAGTTATTTGTTACGAAAAATTTCCCTATAGAATAACATTAGCTTCGGCTTCCGGCGGCGGTGAGTGAAGAGGGCCCTTAAACAATATAAGTAGTTGAAAACTGTGCAACCGCATAACTTTCATGACCGACACATATTACACAACTTTTTGGAGATAATGTGGTCAGAAGATGTAAAACCCATCTAACACCATGTCTAAGAAGGAATTTTAGAGAGCAACTTTACGTATGAAAAGACAGTTAAAAAGGGGTTTATACAGCAATTTTTAAGAAAATCGTTGGGCCATTTTCGAGATAAGACTCGTTGGCCACACTTTTCCCCGCTTTCAAATTTTCGTCAAAACCCCGAATTTGAAAAAAATCCTACCGATATTTTTAATTTATTTGGCCATTTAAAGATTATGAAACGCTTTTTTTAACTCGATAAACTTTTGTGTGTCCCTGTACGTACAACTCATTCCGCGAGGCTTCTAAGTATTTGCGTCCAATGTTCGGGTACTTTTGGGGTACAGGTACCCAAATCCTTTTGATTCAATAAAAGAATATTTTGACCGCAATCCGAAATCATATTCTAAGAGGTAAAAACCGAACATCGATATGGAATACACGGCTCACTGTTTTAGATTCAGACAAATGGCGTTCACGATAGAAATGGAATCGGAAAATAGATTAGATTCACTCCGACTTTTTTCAAACAGATATTTATTGAAAGGCTCGCTTAACGCTTACTATTCAGTTAGTAAATCATTCAATCAATAACATTTAAAAGAAAAACCGCAAGCGGGTGTTGGAGAATTTCGTAAAATTGTGCAATAAACCGAACCCAATTTGATCTGAAACAGACTACAGAGTTAAGATGCTAGCGCATTCAAATAATTTGAGTCCATGCACAGGAATCATTCTTAGTCTCCCTATAAAAGATCTGTAAGTTTTATACTAATAAAAACACTTATTTTTAAATCCAAATTTTCGGGATGGCCAAAGGGTGCTTTTTTTATCATTTGGCAGACGGGGAGTAAACGATTCAAACCGACTTCGTCATCGCCGAACTAAACTTAACTATTCAGAATTTTCCACGACTGACTCAAAACTCGTTTGAATACGGGCTAGGATCCCTCAGAAAGAATTATATGCAGAGTACTCCACCCATGCCTACTGCACCCAACTACGTCTAAGATTAATAGTCAACAGATAAAATACAATACACATCAGAGTATAATACGCACTCGATACATTCATCTTTTTTTTTTTTTTAAGATAATCCGCCAAAAATTACGGTATTTATCTTAATCTCCCTCCCATCCACCCCCGATTAAAAAAAAAAAGAAGAACAGAAACTTTGCCCCTCTAAGCGTCTAAAAACACTGTCAAGCTTAGCTTTGTTCTGAAGAAGGATAAATAGGTAATAAGTCAGTAGAATGACCACCCGCACAGCTCCTATCATGAACCGCAAAACAGGTGGGTATGCGGGCTACAGCGCTTCACTTTAATAATCCTATCTGAAACCCAAATGAATCTCAGGAGCTACTTTTCCATTAATGAAGCCATTTTTGATTCACTTCTGTATGTTAAATTTTATTTTTCATATTTTCAATAAACCCACTTTTTAACAGCAGCGAAGCAATTATGTCAAGTCCCGTTTTCAAACTCGCCTTCCCCCTTCCACAGCCCTCAAGGAGGGGGGGGGGGAAAGAAAAAATAAATGCTATTTGTGCATAAATATCTGTAAACATAACTTTATACATATTCAGATGTTTTTGAAAATTGATAAAATTTTAGAAAAATCGTACCTGCAATTTTTCATTCCAACGGAATTCTGATCGAAAACGGCGTTTGAATAGAGTAAACGATTTCATTTCAATGATCCGCACCACTGATTCCCCTTTCTTTCTCAAGATCTGGAATCAGGAGTGCATAACGAAAGTAAAAAGGCACGACCACTCTCGCTTTTGCTTTAGAGAACGAAATATCCCATCTCCCTTGCATCGTGTAACCTTCAGTGTATTTACCTTTACCCAGGCCCCGACTTATGGCAGGGCATACGGGGCAAATGCCCTGGGCCCCCTTCTGGAAGGGGCCCCCCTACAGGCGAATACAGAAATTCTGCAACCTGAAGACCTCTTATGCCACTGCAAGGGGGTCCCCCAGAATAGGCTTGCCCCGGGGCTGCAGGTAGTCTAAGTTCGGCCCTGCCTTTACCTCCTTAAAAACCTTGTTTCAGTGTCATTAAATTTGTAGCAAACGATATTTCACATTTTAAATTTCGATTATACGTCTTTTCCTTTATACGTACTTTTACATCAGTTGATTTCCCTTTTCCAAGTGATTAAAAGTTTTTATCTCTTGCAAAAGTGAAAAATCTATATTTTCTCTAAAATTTTCGTAGTGTTGAAACTTTCATTTTTTATAGCATGTTTTCGCAAAAAAGGGAAATAAAAAAAATATATATATGTTTAGGGCTCTACAATAAAAACCTTGTACTGTTAAAAAAAAAAAAAAAAAAAAAAACTAGTCAAAAATTCTTAGGATACTGTGTAGACACTGAAATATTTTCTTTTATCAATTGACACCTTTTCTATTAATTATCTGCAAAAATGAGCACATCGTTTTTCGAGGATCAAACTCCCGACTATCGATTTATCAACATGATGCTCTATAACAAACTGAGCCAATGAGCATGAGCCACGAAAAATCTGCTTACAGTTACATTAAAGTAAAAGCGACTTGTTTTTTAGCTTGACACCAAGACATGACAAAAATGTCAATGAAAAGCTACTAAAAATCGGTCATCTTTGAGATTTAAAACTGATGAACCCTTTATCAAAATGTCTGTCAATATTAGAGTAGTAACCAGTAATACAAGTGAACACATCTAAGAGGGAGTTCATACAGCAACTTCGAAGGAAATCGTTAGAAGCATTTAAAATTACGGTCGTCATTTTTCCCCAAGGCATTTATTTATCAAAATTAAAACATTTAAAGAAAAAAAAAAAAAAAACGCGGAATTAACGGAAATTACATAAACGCGGAAAATTGCGGATCCGCGGAAACATCTCATGCCTGATTTATATATTTAAAATTAAAACATTTAAAAAAAAAAGATAAAATTCTGCATAAAACAGAATTTAATTTAGCATGACAGGACTTATTACATATAAAGGAATGCAGTAACTATGTTTTATTCCCTAGCATCAGTAACAATAATCATTTCTTAAAATTTCTTTAGTATAGCTTTAGGATAGAAACCTCTTGGCGACCCCTCCCCCCCCCCCAACCTTTGTCATTTTGGCGATGAATTAAAATGGCTATCGCAACTGCGTAAGTCAAGATTTTGGCGAGAAACGTCCGAGCTACTTGGCTAGCAGTGGCAAATTTGAAATTTCGCCAAGGGGGTTCTATGATGAAACTGTTCCATTTCTTTAGAACGATTTTTTTTTTTTTTTTTTTTTTTTTTAATTCGTTTTAAAAAGTGTTTGCACGCTCTTTTTTCCTTTTGTCCCCTGACATGACCAAAAAAAAAAAAAAAAAAAAGACGATGAAGAGAGATTTACTAATTTTGGCTGATAAATAAATAGAAATTATCGATGTGTAGTTTTTATAATTTTTATAAAATTTTAATAGTAGTCAAACTTATATCACAAAGTTTGTTTACTTTCGGAAATTTCCGTTTCTTTTATTAAATTTAAGCCTTTTCGATTTACTTTAATTTATTGCCATCATTATTTTAGAAAGTTTCTTTTAAGTAATTTAAAAATGTTAAAACTGTCGTGCTAATAATAATAATAAGAACTATATATATATATATGTCAATTCCTACTTACAAACACTATCGATTTTTTTTTTTTTTTTTTTTTTTTTCTTTTAATAATTTTGAATTAGGAAATAAAAAGCGCGCGTGAAAAATGAAAAAAAAAAATAATTTTAAGGAAAAAAAAAAAAAAACTTTTTATTATACTATGTTTTAAATTTTCTGATGAATCATAGCGCTCTTATCAATGTGCATAAATTTTTTAAGGTGATAATGACGTCCATTTTTGTGAGAGGCATCATTTAACTTTTTATAATTTTTTAATATTCACGTTTAACCCTTTCCTTCCCCGTGATTCCAATTGGAATCATAACATTTCAGATTTTCTTTCTTACCATCTAACACTCCCGCTGATTCAAAATGAACAATATTAAAATCTATATACATTTTTTCACAGAAAAATACCTATTTTGGATGACTTCACTATCTTTGTTGATAATTGAAAATATGTTTTACGCTGTTCTGATAATAATATCGGAATTAGTTTCCTGTTTTGGGCAATTTAAGTAAATTCACTTTTTGAAATATTTTTTATTTTATTCTTTAATGTTTATAATATGCATTTTAATTAATTGCAATATGTATTTCTCCAAAATTTTGATATTTTTATTTATTGAAAAGTTATGATTTTTAATGGCATCAGTGGTTATATTAAACATAAATAAACATCTATCAGTTGCTTTGCTAGATATATTAATTCGTACTCTGCTATAACTCCTATTTTAAAAAAATATTTATATACATTACGTTTGAAATAAATTTATGACTAAATATAAGATTTATTGTTTTATGGAGGGAAAAAGTTGGGAATGAAAGGGTTAATTAAATGTCTTTATTTTTATGTCGAAAGAAAATTAACTCGGCAATTTTTTTTTTTTTTTTGTCAACAATTCAATTATAGCTAATATTTTAATGGCTATTTTAACGCAGACTTGCCAACCAATTTTAATTAAAAAAGGGAAGATTTTTGTGGAAAAACCAGAAGATTTCATAAAGGGAAGATTTTTTTTTTTTTCTCTCTCTTTGACGTATTAAAACAATACAGTTTTATAATTTTAATATTTAGAAGCAACCTACAGAAACGTTTTACTATAGATTGATTATACTGAATATATAAAAGTTTTTAATGAAATTATTCCTCTTCAACATATAAATATCAAACAGAATCTGTAAGAAATTTATTTAACAATAGATAAAAAAAAAAAAAAAAACTTAGTTAAGTTAAAGTATAACTACTTTTTTAAATAAATATAGAATATGATTTTTGTGTGTGTACATTAATCATACATATAAAAAAAAGTAGCAGTAGCTAATTACCAGTTTCAAACGAGCATAAAACCAAATGAGTATTAATTTTCTTAAATTGATTTGGGAAAAATTTTCCTACCTGAAAAAATTATTCATTTTTTTCCCATGTTTACACATTTGGTATAAATATGACATACAAATATTTAATTTAATTGATGAAAGATAAACAGATTCATTAAATTCAGCAATAAAGATCTAAAAATAGTTACATATGTCAGAAATATTGAGCATTTCCATTGCTTTATTGTTTCTAGAATTGATCATTGATCACACTCCTGGGGAGGGGGGAGGGAATACAAAAATAATTACAGAATAAGAAATATTAAAACTTTCAACTCCACTTCTAGAATCTAATGTAAGAACTTTAAAATTAATATTATCATTTATGTTGCAGATGGATAAAGATTAGTAAACAAAAGCCTTCTGCAGAACATTTGATTGCTGATCACTAGTTGGAGATAAAATTAAGGGGGGGGGGGGGGCAAAAAATAATTACATCAGCAAGAAATATTTAACAATTCTATTTCTTTAAATGTTCTAGAATCTCATAAAGCAAGTTTGAAATGAATATTGACATTTATGTTATGGATGGAGAAAGATTGGGAATCAGGAGTTTTCGTAGAACACTTGGGTTTCTTTTTAAAACGAACGATATCCGCGACTTTTTTAAAAACGGAAGATTTCATCATCTGTCCGGAAGACCGAAAGATACGTTAAAAAACCGGAAGTCTTCCGGGAAAACCGGAAAAGTTGGCAAGTATGTTAACGCTATTAGGATGCTATTATTTTCATATTTTAATTATAAGAACATTCATCAAAAATCGGACTTCGAAGTATTGTGTTGTCACCGTGTTCTGAGCAATCCTGAAAGTTTCAAATGTCTAGTTAAAAATCGATTGCAAGATTTGTACAAGATATATATAGGGAGAGTGTGAACTAATAGTAGGAATTGAAAAAGGCGTACAGATTGAACGAATATTAATTTTCTAAGAGTGAAAACAGAATTGGGAAATATATAATATATATAGAGTGTATAAACACATTTCCCCATAAAAATAAGATAGGTTTCAGCTGTTGGCGAATGGCGAGAATCTTTAGTATATAACATTTCTGGCTAAAGAAACCGACTAAGCGGCTAACGACTTGAGAGGTCGCGTGAGTATTCCGACAGGAGAGAATGAACGAGGAAAAACCTCCTTTCTCAGGGCCAAACGACTACCTTTTTTTCGCATTTTCCTTTTCCCTTCGTTTCCTTCTCAAGCACATTCGAGTGCTGATCGAACCGCAATTCTTTTGGAAGGAGACGGAAGGGTAGTAAACGTCTGCACGATTCCGGACTGGAGTTTTTCCATTTGATTCCCCGATTTTGGTACGAAAATTTCCCTAAATCGCGTCGGCTCGGATTTTTTCCCCGCACTTTAATTGTTAATTAACGAGAAGGTAGATTATCTGCCAGACAGTTCCGAGAGGGTGCTGCGCCCTGCCTACCCTTAGATAAAAAAAAAAAACTGCAAATTTACTGCCCTTAAATTGAACGTAAATGCTATAAATATAAATAAAACTATTGCGTACGACGATCAATATTAGTTCATACTTTAGCAACAAGCAAAATTAGAGTGTAAAGAAAGGTAATTTTTTTTTTTCTTTCTAGTATACTTAAAATCGAATTTTGAAACTGTCTCATTTTAAATGCTACATGTGGCCAAAAGGGTCCAGAACTGCCTTTAAAAATTTACTTATTTATTTTTTACAAGCACTCTCAGCTTTTTGAAAACTGGGAAAATAATAAAATGTTTCTTTAATTATTTATTTTACATAATTTTATATGCTAGTAGGTTACATGAAATTTTGTTTTGTTAAAATAAGAGTTCTAACTTCATCCTGATTGTCTGACGGTTCGTAAATATTAGTTCCCCATCCTAACTTTGGTAATCGTGAAAATTTTCGACGTCTTTTTTTTTTTTTTTTTTTTATACACGTTTTCGGGTGTGAGGAATCCGAAAATATCAAAATGGATATGGTGTCCGTCTATAAGATGTCCGTTAGTTTGTTAGTCCGTGTACACAATATTTCACGAACAAATGATCGCAGAGAGGTCGGACCAGTTTTAAAATATTATTTATGACACTGATCAGCCCTATTCATTTGCAACATTCTAATTAAAAAACTTAGAAGTTATTCGAAATTTACGATTTTCTTAACATGGGAGAATAGGGCAAAATTTCACTTAAACGTGCATGAAAAGAAATATCTTTATAGTAAAGAACAGCTTTTAAATATCAGTTTTGATGCCGGGATGAACATCTATAAACATGCGACTTTGAAAATTCGTAAATTTTTCGAAATTTACGAGTTTAACATGGCGGAATACGGCATAAAGATGTTCTGGCTTTTCTGTGGTTTTCTCTAACTCCTGTACAGAATTTAACAGCTTATATCAGTTTAAAAGTTCGCAATATTTCATATGATGTACTAGAAGTAATTTAATCATAATTAGAATTCTAGATATTGAATTATTAAAATATCAAAGTGCCCTCTGGCAACAGGATTTGCAACACATACTCTCCAATTTCAAATGATATATTTCTTATGAAATTATGTTAATTAGAAACTGAGATACAAAGGTAATATAAACATTTTTATAAAAAGATTTGCATCTGACTTATCCATGGTTTTCTGCGTCTCGTGTGGAATTTGAATAGTTTATATCACTTTAGCAGTCTACAATAAAAGTACTTTAAAATATTTTACACTGAAAATGGTTAACCTGTCAAGGGCGATTAGGGATTTCTGCTGAAATCCGTCTAAAATTTAAGAAATTCCAATACTTTTTTACAGCTCAGTTCAGAGAGAGAAAAAAAAAAAATATTCTGTTAAAAATAACTTTTGTCGCTTTGCTAAACAGATGGGGAAAAAAAAATTAAGTATAAATCTGCTTTTTTTTTTTTTTTTTTTTATAAAGATTTTCTTTAGAATTTTTAACTGCAGACAGGTGAACAGTAAAGACACACGATTATCAATTTCTGTTTAAATTGATTTAAAATTGAAAAAATTCAAAAACTGCTTTTTTTTTTTTTTTTTTTTTTCAAGCACCTTGTCACACGATTTGAAAAGCAATTATTCCGAACCGGAAGAGTAGTAGTCAGCTAATATGTCTGGCACTGAAGAATTGATAAATGAAATAATCAAGTGTTGCCACCTAAATTTCATATTTCAGTTAATTTTTAAAAATCTAACTGTCGTGTTTGAAGAAATGCTGTTTGCACTCCAAGATTCAGAAAAATCTCTCCTTTCATTTGGTACTAAATTTGTAACGATTGGATTGATATTTCTAATTTATTTAGCCATTTAATGGCTCCTTAAATGCATCTTAAGCTCAAAATTGACTCATTTCATTAACTGACTTAGGTTAACATTTTAATTAATATATCTGCAACTAATTAAAATTTTAAATTCTGATTTCAGGAGCCCCTCGGGAGGTCTCTTTAGCATCCGTATGTCAATTTTTGTACTTCTGCGTACAATAGGGGCTGAACATATAGAAAGACAGACCTTTCGCTTTATTATTATAGATCGATTCTTTAGTGCCAGACATGCTGGTTGACTATTTTTCCGGCCGGGAATAAGTGCTTTTCGACCACATGAAAAATTACTGGAAATAATAATAATAATAATAATAATAAAAAAGTTTAATTTTTTCAATTTTAAATCGATTTAAGTAGAAATTTGTAATTACTACGTCATTACTGCTTACCTGTCTGCAGTTGAAATAATTATAAGATAAAAAAAAAATTTATATACCATGTTTTTAAATAGCTTAAACTTCTCTTTAAAACTCATTAAAAAGCTCCAATAGGCAGGTAATGGATTTGGCGCCAAATTTGACAACTTCTTGCCGACTTTTTTGGCGAGAAAATTCTTATTATCGATATTCCAAAGATGGATGTTCTAATGTGATTGGTTAAAGAGTTACCGGAAATTTGAATAAAAAAAAAAAAGTTGGTTTTAAAAATAAAATATTAATCCTTTCCGAACAACATATATTTGCATCATGAACTACATTAGCACTTTATCATTGTGCAGAAAATCTTTAAAATGATAACGACATCAATTTTTGCCAAATGCATAATTTAACTTTTAACAATTTTTTAACGCTCACGTTTAATTAAATCTATTTATTTTTAGGTCGAAAGAAAATGAACTCGTAAATTTTTTTTGGCAACAATTAAATTATAGTTAATATTTTAATGGCTATTTTTATTGCTATTAGGAGTTTATCATTTTCACATTTTAATTAATTAAAAGAAAACTATTTGAAAATTCGAAAATCTGACTTCGAAGTATTGTGTTGTTACCGGGTTCTGAGTTACTGTGAAAGTTTCAAATGTCTAGCTAGTCGGGAAGTTAGTTAAAAATCGATTGCAAGATTTGTCCCTGATAAACACACAAGAATCGAAGTTAATAAAAACATGGTAAAATCTAAGGTGTAGCTTTAAAAATAAAAATAGATTATACTTAAATTCATCTTTATTTCATATATTATGTTAAGAGACAAAAATTACATTTAACAGAATAATAACCCCCCCCCTGAACGGGGCTGTAAAAAAGCAGTTTTGGAATTTCTTAAATTTTAGACAGTTTTCAACAGAAATCGCTACTCGCCCTTGATAGATTAGCCATTTTCAGTCTAAAATATAGCAAAGATATTTCATAAGATATTTTAAAGTACTTTTATTGCAGACTATTAAAGTGATATAAGCCGTTCAAATTCCATACAAAACTTTTGGAGAAAACTACAGAAAACAAACCCAGAACATTTTTATTCTTTTATATTTTACAGAATTTCGAATTTTAATTTCTGCTCACATTTTGTGTACCAAGTATTTTTGTCTGCATACAGCCCGGAATTATGCAAGTTTCAGAGAAAACCCCGGATAAGTCAGTCATAAATCTTTTTATAAAAATGCTTATATTACCTTTGTATCCCAGCTTCTAATTAATATAATTTCATAAGTAATGTATCATTTAAAAATTTATTTGAATTTGAAAGTAAGAGTAGGGATCACAAATCTCTGCACTTTAGATAATCTCTGCACCAGATGGCACTTTAATATTTCAAAATTTCAATATTTCTAATTCTAATTATGATTAAATTACTTATAATACATCATTTGAAATATATTTTATTGCAGACTTTTAAACTGATATGAGCCGTTAAATTCCACACGGGAGTTTAAGAAAAAACCTTTATTCCAAAATCTCCAATTCTAATTATGATTGAATTACTTATAATACATCATTTGAAATATATTTTAAAGTAATTTTATTGTGGACTTTTAAACTGATATAAGCCATTAAATTCAGCACGGGAGTTTCAGAGAAAACCACAGATAACACGGAACACCTATATTCTTTTTTATTTTGCAAACTATCGAATTCCGATACCCCGTTCACATTTCATATTAAGAATTTTTAAGATTTAGACCATAATTATACAAGTTTAGGAAAAAAACATGGAAAAGTCAGATAAAAATCTTTTTATAACAATGTTTATATTATTTTTGTATCTCAGTTTCTAATTAACATAATTTCATAAGTAATATAGCATTTTAAAACTTATTTGAATTAGAATAGAAAAGTACATGTTGCAAATCTCTGTTGACAGATGGCATTTTGATATTTTAATAATTCAATATCTCTAATTCTGATTAAATTACTTATCGGGAGTAGCTTAGGAGATCGTAGGTCCCACAGTATTGGAGATTTGCCACCAGGTTTGAAAAAAAAAAAAAAAAAATGTTTTAAACGTTTAAACGTCTAACTTTCTGAGCATCTATACATTCAGCCCTGAATTCATCTGAGTCTGAGCATCGATACCTAGAAGTACAGAAATTGACATGGAGATGCTCAAGAGCCTTCCCGAGGGAATAGTGAAAACAGAAATTAAAAATTTTAATTAGTTACGGAGATATTAATTATAATATCAACCTATGTCAATTAATGAATCACTTCAGAATTTAAGTAGTGTTAAATGCCGAAATAATAATAAAGTAAAGATTTTTCTTTATATAGTACACGATGTTTAATTTAACGCTATTTTACCAAGCACGTTGATCATAATGATAAAGAATAATTCATTTTGTCCCTGTAAAAACCTACAAATGCTAGATTCACCAGAATGCTTATAGTTAGTGCAACAATGACTTATAATATTTATATAAATTTTCACCTCCATCGGATAAGGTATTTAGATGCTATCGAACTTTAAAGTTTGAGCCCATATGCTCAATTATAAAGAAATTTACATTTTGTCCCTGTAAAAAAGAACCATAAGTGCTAGATTCTCTAAAGTTCATAAAGTTTGTGTGACGCTGATGTATAACATGTAAAGAAATTTTCAGTTAATTTGAATAAGGAGTTTAGTCATTGTCGCACTTTAAATAATTTAAGTTCTTAATGATGAACTATTTTTAATTGTGTCCCTGTAAAACTCGTTAAGTGCTAGAGTCACCAAAATCCATACTTTGTGCGATGATGACCTATAACTCGTATATAAATTTTCCACTCAAACAGATAAGGCATTTAGATGGTATCGCACTTTAAATAATTTCATCTCATAGGCCATAATGATACAGAATTATTTGTTGTGTCCCTGTAAAAAAACTATAAGTGCTAGATTCACCAAAACCTATATTGATCGTGAAACTGTGACCTATATGTGTATAATTTTTTTGTTTAATTGAATAAGGCGTTTAGGATGCTATCACACTTTTTAAAATCTGGTCCCATAGGCCGTAATGATAAAGAATTTTTCTTTGTGTCCCTGTAAAAAACTAAGTGCCAGATTCTCCAAAATCTATACAGATTGAGTAACTGTGACCTATAATGTGTGTATAAATTTTTTGCAATTGAATAAGGCATTTAGACGCTATTGCACTTTTAAGATTTTGATCCCAGACCATAATGATAATGAATTTTTTTTTGTGCCCCTGTAAAAAAACTATGAGTGCTAGATTTACCAAAATCAATAGGGTTCGTGCTGCGGTGACTTGCAACATGCGTACCAACTTACAGCTCATTTGAACAAAGTGTTTAGATGCTAGCATGTTCAAACACACACATACATAATCGAAAAAATAGTGAACACGGACTCAGGGGACCTCAAAACGTACAGAAACACCAAAATCTCGAATTTGGATTTTTGACATGACTACAATACTTTCCTTATATACATATGTTTGGAAGGTAAAAAAAATTATCTGATTATAAAAAAAAAAAAATTCCAACTTTTTCCAAAAAACTTCGAAATTCCCCGATTTTTCTCTGTTTTTGCAATAAATTTCAAAATTCCCCGAGTTTTCCCTGTTTTCCAGGTACCGTAGCAACCCTGTTCAAGAATTACTTTCTACATGCAAAAATGTAGATAACTTTCATAACAATATCATTGCGGGCTCTATCTAGAGGCTGAATATTCATTAAATATAGTCTGTTCATTGACTAGAGCTTGCTTTAAGAATTTAAGTCTTTAACCCTTTAAGCGTGCTTGACGAACTCACCTCGTCATCGGAATGTTACGCTACACCCGGGTTTGACGAGTCAGAAACACCAAAATCTTGAATTTGGATTTTTGACATGATTACAATACTTTCCTTATATACATATGTTTGGAAGGTAAAAAAAATCGGAACATGATTACAATACTTTCCTTATTGTCATGACATAATTACAATACTTTCCTTATTGTCTTGACATGATTACAATACTTTCCTTATATACATATGTTTGGAAGGTAAAAAAAATCGGAATGTTACGCTACACCCGGGTTTGACGAGACAGAAACACCAAAATCTCGAATTTGGTGTTTCAAAATTCCCCGAGTTTTCCCTGTTTTCCAGGTACCGTAGCAACCCTGTTCAAGAATTACTTTCTACATGCAAAAATGTAGATAACTTTCATAACAATATCATTGCGGGCTCTATCTAGGGGCTGAATATTCATTAAATATAGTCTGTTCATTGACTAGAGCTTGCTTTAAGAATTTAAGTCTTTAACCCTTTAAGCGTGCTTGACGAACTCACCTCGTCATCGGAATGTTACGCTACACCCGGGTTTGACGAGTCAGAAACACCAAAATCTCGAATTTGGATTTTTGACATGATTACAATACTTTCCTTATATACATATGTTTGGAAGGTAAAAAAAATTATCTGATTATAAAAAAAAAAAAATTTCCAACGTTTTTCCAAAAAACTTCGAAATTCCCGATTTTTCTCGATTTTGACGAACTCACCTCGTCATCGGAATGTTACACTACACCCGGGTTTGACGAGACAGAAACACCAAAATCTCGAATTTGGATTTTTGACATGATTACAATACTTTCCTTATATACATATGTTTGGAAGGTAAAAAAAATTATCTGATTATAAAAAAAAAAAATTTCCAAAGTTTTTCCAAAAAACTTCAAAATTCCCCGATTTTTCTCTGTTTTTGCAATAAATTTCAAAATTCCCCGAGTTTTCCCTGTTTTCCAGGTACCGTAGCAACCCTGTTCAAGAATTACTTTCTACATGCAAAAATGTAGATAACTTTCATAACAGCATCATTGCGGGCTCTATCTAGGGGCTGAATATTCATTAAATATAGTCTGTTCATTGACTAGAGCTTGCTTTAAGAATTTAAGTCTTTAACCCTTTAAGCGTGCTTGACGAACTCACCTCGTCATCGGAATGTTACGCTACACCCGGGTTTGACGAGTCCTACTCGTCATCCAATTTTAAATTCAGCATTTCATCGTGTTTGACGGAAATATCTTGTCATATCCTTATATTCTTATAGGAAAAACATTTTGTTTCCAAAATTTGCCACTAAATGGCAATAGTAGTTCCGCAAAGTGAAATATAATTTCTTAGGAAAACTTTGGTGTGTTTGATTTTCACATTCTCGTGAAAATGGTGAGCTGTAGCGTGTTTCTAGGCGCTTTTGTGAGAAAAGACCGTTATTATCGAACGATTCCAGTGATTCAGAAGATGACATTTTGGATCATTCTGACTTTGAAAGTGGATCTGATTCCAATACAAGTATTTATAGTTATGAGTCAGATGAGGAAATAAATAATTTGGATTCGGTGCGAGAATGGTGTAAAGTTTCAAGTGCAACTCCAGCTTCACCAGACACAGGTTAAATATGGAATTACATTTTATATACTGAAAAGGGGATGATTCTAAGCCCAGACTTCAACAAGGAAAGCAAATTATGCTAATTTTGATCCAACCTTTGCTCAACAAAGGATACAGCCTTACAGCCGATAATTTTTATATGTCAACAGATCTTTGTGATAAACTTATATCATTCAAAACTGACTCATACGGGACAGTTCGAGTGAACCGCAAAGATGTTCCAAAAGAAATGCAATCATCAAAACTTAAAAAGGGTGACATCATAGGTGTCAACTTTTTAAAAAATCTGGGGGGGCGAGTTTCAGTGGAGCTATGTTCAAATAAGATTTAAAAAACTTTAGAATTTATATATATCGCATGTGATACTCCTCATGTGGGCCCCTCGCATGTGATACCAACAATACGGCTGTTAAAATGCATTCTTTATAAAAATTTTAACTTTCTATAAAGGGAAAAACACAACTGATTTAATTGTGAATCAATGAACAAAATAATGAAACAAATCAGTAGGCAAGAAAAAGGAAAACTGGTCTAATTGTGAAGTAATGAACAAAATAATGAAACAAATCTGTAGGCAAGAAAAAGAAATATTTAATCCGAACTGATATCAATCTTATCAAAAAGTAATAAGGAGAAATACAATTTCCGTAACTTTAAATTAAAAAAATTCTAAAGGTGATAAATGACTGGATTGAACCTGGCTACTGAACTAATAAGTTCATTAATGAAAATAGAGACTAATTTCTTTTCATACATACATATGAAACTAGTATGTTGTGGCCACCACAAGACTTTCTTCTATATTTTCCTATATACATATTTAATCAGTAACAATATTAAAAAAAAAAAAAATTTTTTTTTTTTTTTTTTTTTGCTAAAAGTAAAAACTTTGTTTTAAATTATCACATATTTATAGTTCAACCATTCATTTTAAAGGCATTGACGAGATCTTTCGAAAGATACCCATCTTCAAAATTTACCCCCCCCAGGGGGGGAAGCGATGCCCCCACATGCACAAAAATTTTTTCCTAGTTAACTATTGCTATTATCAATAACTCATATTAATTTTACAATCACAAGTTAAAAATAACTCTCATTATGTACATTTATACGAAATTTTGTCCTATATTGCCATGTTAAAAATTTAGAAAACATGAGATCACAGCGCCACCTGTTGAGCGATTGATCCCCAAATGTAATCAGCACCAGTTTATGTCAGGGACCAACTAAATACCAAGTTTGGTTAAATTTCGTTTAAAAAAAGAAAAAAAAAAAAAAAGTTTTTTTTTCATTAAAAGTAAAAAAAATCGATAACTTTGTTTTAAATTATCACAGATTTATGGTTCGACCATTCGTTTTAAAGGTATTGACGAGACCTTTCCAAAGATACCCATCTTGAAACTTTGCCTCCCCCCCCCCCCCGAGGGGGGGGGGGGGGTACTGCCCCCCCAGTTGGGGGGAACCGATGCCCCCACATGCACAAAATTTTTTTCCTAGTTAACTATTACTATTATCAACGAGACCTTTCGAAAGATACCCATCTTGAAAATTTACTTCCCGGGGAGGCCGCCCCCCGAAGATTTAAAAGTGGGGGGGCCAGCCCTCCCTGCCCCCCCGTAGTTTACGCCTATGGGTGACATTATTGCTTTTCAACGTGGAAAACTAATTGCAATCAAATGGAAAGATAAAAAAGATGTTCATTTATTGAGTACAATCCACAATATTGAAATGAGTAAAGTTTCTTGTAATGGAAAAGTGGTTGAAAAGCCAAAGGTTGTAATAGATTACAATTTATCAATGGGAGGTGTGGACAGAGCAGACCAAAATTTATCCTATTATGAGACAGTACGGAAAAGAATGAAAGTATACTACAAAAAAATTTTCAGGCATATGCTTGATCTTTATTGCTTGATGTTGTCTTTTCAATGCATCGATTCTACAGAGTAAGGTAACTAATAAAAATATAAAACTGTTGGATTTTCGAATTGCAGTCATTGAAGAAATAATACGTAAATATCAAGTGTCTACAGCCATGATGGGAAATACGGGAAGAAAAATGATGCAAATGATCCATTGCGTCTTACAGGAAGACACTTCGCAGACTATATACCTGCCACCCCTGCAAACGAGAACCAACAAGACGATGTGTTGTTTGCTATGCGTCTAATAAAAACGGCAAGAAGATTAGAAAGGAGACAAGGATATGGTGTACAGACTGTGAGGTTGCTCTTTGTAATATTCCATGCTTTAAAATTTATCACACCAAAAGAAACTACTAGAAAATGTATGTATGTTTAATTATATGTTTATGTCTTTACTTAGTTATTACTTTCTTTTTTTTTTTAGATTTTATTTATTGTAGCATGCGAGAGAATATATCTCCAATGCAGCGCGCCCGCTTAGTCCATCCTACTATTGCGAGAAACACTCCCCACTGCAGTGCACGCGCAGGAGCAAACACTACATGCTTAAAGGGTTAAGAATTATTTAAGAATTTAAGTGCTTTAATTTAGTCTTTAAGAATTTACTTCTACACTCAAACATGCCGACACAACTTTCATAACAATACCATAATGGGCTCTTATTTGCGAGCTGAATATTCATTAAATCCAGTACATTCGCCGACCATATCCTGCTTATGTTCTTAAGAATTGAATTATTTAACAAATATGAAATTGAATTATTTAACAAATTTTTACTTTTATTGATGTGGTGATTACTGATGCAAGCAACTGGCGATTAATGGTGAAATCAATTTTTCAAATGGTGAACACTGGTGCAATTTTATAGGTTCAATTTCGCTTAAAAAATTTGCGCTTCAAAATTCGATTAATATATTGAAAGAGTCTATCAACAACTAGAAGGATCAGTGTATAAAATAGATGGCAGTATAATAATGACACATGAATACCACACACTTACCAAACAAAAAACAAAAAAAAAATATTTAGAAAAACAGTCCTTTACAGTGGCAAGCACTGGTATCGTTATCTTAGTGTATATCATCCAGCATCCTGACACAAAGTTATGACAACATCTCTTTTGTAAATTCTTCAAACATTACAACTAAAAATTATCTAATAAATGTTTTTGAATAAAACTTTTCTTAAAATCCATCTTGTTAAAATTAAACAATCATCTACATTAACATACTTTATTGTGTTCGGCAAATAAATCTATTTAAGTTTGTATGTGAAATACTTTCTCTTGGCATATTGTCAGAGCAGATCAAATATATAAACTAGATGGCATAGGTGGACTCTGCTCAGTTCCCCATCATATTTATGTTCTCATATATAGTGCAAGACATTATAATCATGTTAAAAGAAATTAATTTGACCAAAGCTTGATACAGTGACGGAATGAAATCCCCGCCTAATAGGCTGTCTACCGTTCACTTCGATGTGAACGATTTATCTTATTCTAATCTATTAATTTATTTTATCAGGGTTAATTCTGTTGTTTAGTTTTCATGCTACTATTTCCAATGCAATAATCATCAAAATTCATATTTATTTGAAAAATTTACAATTTCGCTATGTTCATAAAATCATAAATTACGAAATTTTCCTATAAGAATATTTGTATTCAATCATGTTCAAACAAATATCATAAATGTAATTTTGAAGTTGTCTAATATATTTATGATCCTCAAAATGGAAGTTTATGCTCAATTTTGCCTTATTCTGACATGTTAAGTAAATCGTAAATTCTAAATAACTTACGAACTTTTGGTAGTCGCGAAAAATTTCGAACTAGGTTTTTTGACTTTTTTTATACGTTTTCAGGCGTGAGGAATCCGAAAATGACAAAATTTGTATGGTGTCTGTCTGCAGGGTGTCTGTTAGTGTGTTAGTCTGTTTACATGATATTTCACGAACAAATGATCGTAGAGAGGTCAGATTAGCTTTAAAATATTACTTTCTATACTGGCAAGAACTCTATTCATTTGGAACATTCGAATTAAAAAACTTCGTAAGTTATTAGAACGTTACAATTTTCTTAACATGGGAGAATAAGACAAAATTTCACTTAAACGTGCATTAAATGGAAACTTTTTACTGTAAGAATGTCAGACCAGTTATAAAATATAGGTTCTGATGCCGGAATGAACATCAGTAAACTATAAATATGCTACTTTGAAAATTTCGCAAGTTATTGGAAATTTGGCAGAATAGAGCAAAATTTCACATAAACCTCAATCTTGAGGAATATTTTCATCGTAAAGATGTCAAACCACTTTTGAAATATTATTTAGGATAGATACTGGCATGAATATCATAGACTATGATTTTTCCAATTTAAAAATTTCATAAGTTATTTGGAATTTACAATTTACTTAACATGTCAGAATAACGCAAAATTGAGCATAAACGTCCATTTTGAGGATCATAAATACATTAGACAACTTGAAAATTACGTTTATGATATTAGTTCCCCCATCATACTCTAGGTATGGGAAACTTAGGTAATTGTGAAAAATTTCGACCTCGTTTTTTTTTTTTTTTACTTTTTTAATACATGTTTAGGTGTGAGGAATCCGAAAATGACAAAATTTGTATGGTGTCTGTTAGTGTGTTAGTCTGTTAGTCTGTTTACACGATATCCCACGAACAAATAATCGCAGAGAGGTCAGATCAGTTTTAAAATATTACTTTCGATGCTGGCAAGAACCCTATTCATTTAGAACATTCGAATTAAAAAACTTCGTAAGTTATTAGAAATTTACGATTTTCTGAACATGGGAGAATAGGACAAAGTTTCACTTAAACGTGCATTAAATAGAAACTTTTTACTGTAAAAATGTCCGACCAGTTTTAAAATATCAGTTTTGATGCCGGAATGAACATCAGAAACTATAAATATGCTACTTTGAAAACTTCGCAAGTTATTGGAAATTTACGAAATTCTTAACATGGCAGTACAAGGCGAAATTTCACATAAACATCAATTTTGAGTGATATTTTTATCATAAAGATGTCGGACTACTTTTGAAATATTATTTAGGACACAGGCATGAATATTAATGACTATGAATTTTCCAATATAAAAATTTCGTAAGTTATTGGAAATTTACAAATTTCTTAACATGGCAGAATAGAGCAAAATTTCACATAAACATCAATCTTGAGGGATATTTTCATCATAAAGATGTCAAACCACTGTGTGCGTCATAACTCAAAAATGATTTGACGTAGAACGTTATAATTTCATATCTAAGTTTTTTATAACAGTCGTTGTGCATCTCTCATTTTGGTCTTTCTGTGGGCCTTTCTGTTTTGGAATATCCACTAATATTATATCCATAATGACCATAAACACAAAATTTTTGCCATTATATATAACTTCCTCATCATACAAATTTTAACAGAAGTTAATAATAGCGCTAATATTGACAGTTACAAAAGTTGGCATTCTTGAGTGTAGAAAGTAATTCGTAAAGACTTGTAAATTCTAGTGGGTGAATGCATTTTATTTAATGAATACTCTGGAAACAGTCAAATAAAAGCCAATAATTAATGAATATTCTTGAAACAATTGAATTAACCAGCTATTTGTACTCATAAACAGCCTACACCACAGAACAGAATTTTTTTAGGTAGTTCTGCTTTAGAAATCAATGGATTAAACCAAAAATTTTACAACTGTGTTTCTATTGAAGTTAGATCTTCTAAACCTTGGCAACCCTAAACTACAACTTTTTGCCAATGTAATACCATGTACAAAATAATACGTAAAGAAATAGACAGGCTTTAAACAAAAATAATTAGTAATAACTCTTTCCTCTTTATATTCTTGTTAGTGATTTATAGAACTTTTGATGAAGTTAGTTCTGTACAAGAAAATAATAGATCATTCCAGAAAATTTCAAAATTCACTCCCTATTGAATTTAGAACTTCAAAACTTTGGCAATATTAAACCACCATTTTCTACCAAATTTTTTATCAGATTGCCAATCTCATCGCCAAAGCATTCTATTTGTGCCAAGTTATCTGCGCTGGTGACGAATTTATTGACATTACGAGATTAGCAACCAAATTTAGCAGAAAATAGTTCAGGATTGCCAAAATCAGTAAGCCTTTTCTTAACTTTATAGGAGTTATTTATTTTTTTTGTATGTATTATATCGTTTCTCGACACTAATTTTTGTCAAAAAGTAGAAGAGTAGGCTATCTACACACGAATTAATTCTGTCGAACTCTAAGCTCTGCATTTGCCAATGTGAGATTCTGTAAAAAGCTGTAGAATATTATTTCAAAACGAATGATATTTTAGCTTTACAGTGTATATAATCCTATTATCATAAATTTTATGGTTCTAATAATAGTTTCCTTTGATTTTTTCCAAGAAAATCATAGACTAGAATCTGTGTGTTTATTTACAAACACTTATTACACATAAAATGTTTTCATAACAATATGTATGTTTCAGTGAGAGTATACGGAAGTCATGTGGTGTCCACATAGATTGTTTTTAATGCAGAGTTTTAGAGTCTTTTTCTGAAAATGATTTTTAAAAAGATTTACTAATGGTTAATTGATACTTGATGGATATGAGTAGTGCTTAGATACTTGCTTATCTGCATCTTAATATTAAAACCTTAAATATTTGTCTGTTTACTTCTACTTACAGTATGGTTGATGTAACAACTGTAATATTAAAAATATCGTTTTAAATTCACTCAAAATGATGATAATTCCAGTTTTCAAAGAAATTGAAAATAAAATTTACATTCACTTGTTTTAGAATTTTCATTTATAAATACCATTTATTAAAAGAGGGGGGGGAAAAACTCCCATTAAACCATTAAAAATAAATAAATAAAAATAATTGCAGTTTAATTTAATCTTTCTGTAAGTAATGTTTTGATTCCCAACTTCAATCATTTAATGTGATGAAACTTTCAGAATAAATTTACTTCTATGCCAGATAATACAACTAAAATAAATTACTTGTTCTATGTACTTTTTATCTAAAAATGTTTCTTATGACTTAAAAGCAGAAAATCCATTAATAACTAGAAAATTATAGCTAGAAAAAATAATAATAATATTAAACTTAAGAGTCATGATCATTTTTCCTTCAAGAAACGTTATACAAATATAAAGCAGATACGTTAATTACTGTAATAAAAATCGGCTGATTCTTTCGTGCTTGTATGTTTTTACGCCTGGCGCAGTGTCACAAAACACATGTTGTGATACTGTTTTGTTTTGTAAACTTTTTTTTTTCATAATAAGCATATAATGTATAAAATTTTTAAAGTCCATCTTGGAGATGCAGAGATATAACTGTCAAGGAAAATGTGGCATCAAAGTGCCACAAGTCGAGCGATATACGTCAAAAACTAATCAGCAAAAGTTTAAATCAGAATTCAACTGCACACTATGTTTTATGGAATTGCATACATGCAGTTTGCAAGTTACAGTCGGCAGCAAAAATATCTGAGCACTAGCAAAAATTCCTATATTAAAAAAGTATACTTGATACAGTTTTGCTAAAAAAATCCTTGTCGAATCTTGTTCTTAGACTGACTAAGAACAGGATTGGACAAGGATTTATTTAATAAAACAGTACCAAGTGTACTTTTTTTTAAATATAGGAATTTTTTCTAGTGCTCGCATACTTTTGCTGTCGACTGTAGATAGAGTACTTGTGTTCCATACAAACACATATCGTTAAAAATAGTCATAGAACATTTCAAAATCTGTAAATATATCGAAAATTTGAATCAAATTCAATATTTACTTCTTATGAATATAGTTAAATAAAATGGGCAATATAAACTTCATAAAATTTCCCTTGAACTTTTAATTTTGCATTGGAGTAAGGGGGGCGCCGCCGAAATCTCGCCTTGCCCCGGATGGAAAAAATTCTAGTTACGGCCCTGCTACTCTAATATATCATCAATGGCCGTCGCAAAGGTTTTTTTTAAACTAAAAATTACAATCTTTATAAATCTATTATAAATTTTGATAGTACATACTTTAAATATAAAAAAAAACTTATTTACCTGAATTTTTTTTACTATCAAACTTTGTGTAATCATCCCCTTTCAAAACACTACTATTCAAAATATTTATAACAAATGCATAAATACATAACAAATACAGAAAATATCTTTTGAATACATACGTAATATTTACTTAAACATTCATTATCAATTCCCAAACTTATGCAAATCTCGCAGTATTGGACAATTTGCATATAGAGCTGTATATTTTCTGGAATTAGCTATATACTGTTTTCCGAAATCTTGACTATGCTGATAGAAATGCAAGTTTCCTGATGAGTGAACATTTCTATTTTTCAACATTTAAAATTACAATTTTCAATTCATGAATCCCCCCCCCCTTTTAACGGAACTCTTTGGTGATTTTATCCTCTCTCTTTTCTCTAAAATGTTGACTGTTACTAATAATTCATAGTTTTATATTATTATTATTCATATTCTCTCATTGATTATCATTATTCATAATCTCATAGTATTGGACAATTTGCATATAGAGCTGTATATTTGCTGGAATTAACTATACAGTTTTCCGAAATCTTGAATATGCTGGTAGAAATGCAGGTTTCCTGATGAGTGAACATTTCTATTTTTCAACATTTAAAATTACAATTTTCAATTCATGAATCCCCCCCCCCCTTTTAACGGAACTCTTTGGTGATTTTATCCTCTCTCTTTTCTCTAAAATGTTGACTGTTACTAATAATTCATAGTTTTATATTATTATTATTCATATTCTCTCATTGATTATCATTATTCATAATCTCATAGTATTGGACAATTTGCATATAGAGCTGTATATTTGCTGGAATTAACTATACAGTTTTCCGAAATCTTGCATATGCTGGTAGAAATGCAGGTTTTCTGATGAGCAAACATTTCTATTTTTCAACATTTAAAATTACAATTTTCAATTCATGAATCCCCCCCCCCCCTTTTAACGGAACTCTTTGGTGATTTTATCCTCTCTCTTTTCTCTAAAATGTTGACTGTTACTAATAATTCATAGTTTTATATTATTATTATTCATATTCTCTCATTGATTATCATTATTCATAATCTCATAGTATTGGACAATTTGCATATAGAGCTGTATATTTGCTGGAATTAACTATACAGTTTTCCGAAATCTTGCATATGCTGGTAGAAATGCAGGTTTTCTGATGAGCAAACATTTCTATTTTTCAACATTTAAAATTACAATTTTCAATTCATGAATCCCCCCCCTTTTAACGGAACTCTTTGGTGATTTTATCCTCTCTCTTTTCTCTAAAATGTTGACTGTTACTAATAATTCATAGTTTTATATTATTATTATTCATATTCTCTCATTGATTATCATTATTCATAATCTCATAGTATTGGACAATTTGCATATAGAGCTGTATATTTGCTGGAATTAACTATACAGTTTTCCGAAATCTTGCATATGCTGGTAGAAATGCAGGTTTTCTGATGAGCAAACATTTCTATTTTTCAACATTTAAAATTACAATTTTCAATTCATGAATTCCCCCCCCCCCTTTTAACGGAACTCTTTGGTGATTTTATCCTCTCTCTTTTCTCCAAAATGTTGACTGTTACTAATAATTCATAGTTTTTGTAAATTCTCTCATCGTTGGGCTTATGTGTTATGTTAGTGTCATTTCTCTTCTGCGTAAGTACTTTAACATGTTTTTACTGTAAATCACTGGTACTCAAATTAAATTAATATTGTGACTATTATTAATCTAAATAAATCTCAATTAAAATTTAATTTTATGTTGGTATCTTCATCTATCTTTTGTCTGCTGAGTGTTACAATGGTACTAAATTCAAATTATATATATTTTTTCTTTTTGTGTGTGTTTAAAGAAATATGCTAATTCTACTATTGTGACGTCATTCAATTTATCAGATATACAGGGTGTTTATAAAGTCCCGGACCCATTTTGATGTTTAATAACTCATAAAATAATGAAGATATAAACAAACTTATGGCATTTATTGATGAAATAACTGATATTTTCTTTTCAGGTTTGAATATCTTTACTTTTGTACATATCGTCTGCACGCGTGGTTAATTTCAGATAATTTCATTTTCCAGTCTAAATATCTGTACTTTTCTAAATATTGTCTGCTTATTAATTGCATTTTTCTCTCTTTTGTTGTTATGTTTACTTTTGAAGTGTTTGTTCTATGTAGTACTTTTGTATGTGAAATTGCAGAAGAATTTACCAAAAAGATCCTCCATCCAAAAGCAGCATCTTGTGGTGAAAAAATAATTTTCTAGGAACTGGAAATATCGCAGATAAGATATGTTCCGGACGTCCTTGCACAAATGATTTTGATGTTGACCGTGTCAGAGAGACATTTTTACACAATCGTAGAAGATCTGTGAGATCAGCGGCAAGAGAATTGGCTATGCCAATTTCGATGGTGTACAAGGTTATTAAGAAAAAATTAAGATTGCATGCATACAAAGTTCAAATTGTTCAAGTTTTGGAACTGGTCGATAGGCCTAGGAGGATGGCCTTTGCAACAGATATGATAAGGAGGATAGAAGATGATGCTAATTTTCTGAAGTGCATAATGTTCTCTGAAGAAGCATCCTTTCATGTTTCTGGCATTGTTAATCGCCATAATGTGCACATATGGGGATCTGAAAAACTCCATGAATAACGTGAGGCACAAAGGGATTCCCCAAAGGTTAATGTGTGGTGTGGACTAATGCAAGACTGAGTCCTTGGGCCTTTCTTTTTTACAGAAAAGACTGTCTCATCAGTCGTATACTTAGACATGTTGGAAAACTTCGTATTTCCACAACCAGAAGAGCTTCAGCCACATGTCTTTTTGCAACAAGATGGTGCACCACCTCATTGGGGTACCATCGTTCGTAGTTCTTTGTATGACCACTTTCCAGGAAGATGGATTGGGCGAGGAGGTCCAATTCCTTGGCCACCCAGATCACCTGATATAACGCCGCTGGACTTTTTCCTTTGGGGATTTGTAAAGGACAATGTTTACAGGAGGAGAGTGTCGAACATTGATGACCTAAAAGTCAGAATTACAACCACAATAGCCTCTGTGGATGCCGACATGCTTGCTGCTACCTGGCGTGAAATTGACTATTGACTTGATATTCTCCGTGCAACAAAGGGGGCACACGTGGAAGTTCATTGACAAGGGTCATGAAACTTTTGGAGTCTATCTAACCATTTATGTTATTAATTTTAATCTATCTTTATTATTTTATGAGTTATTAAACATCAAAATGGGTCCGGGACTTAAAAACACCCTGTATATATCTGACAGTTCTATTCCCCCCCCCCCCTCACTAAGCATGTGCTTTTGATTGATTGATTTAAATTTTATTTTGGATTGCTTGCAAGAAAGAATGTATATGTATATGTTTATAAAATCCTACCATGCAAATATGGTGCAAATTGGAATTATATTAGTACAGCTATTTTCTCTATTATTAACTGTTAGATACGCTCCATGTTACATAATAAAATAATTAAACTTTTAATTTAAATCTCTTACGTAAAAACAAAATGTTATTTTTCAAATCTTTTGAAAAAATGAATTCTAGAGCTTTTCCATAATTTTATTTCCTGGTACACAAATCATTTGTCTTAAAAATATACAGATATTTAGGCGTGGTTAATTACAGAAATTGATAAAAGGCAGTCCATAACAAACAGGGCTTACTGGTGCAATTTATAGAGGGAAGAGAGAGAAAGAGAGAGAGAGAGAGAGAAAAAAGGCACTCCCTTTAAGGACTAAAGCCGAGAAAAAGTTAAATAAAATGTCATTAAAAAAATTAAGGACTTTCTATTAGCTTGATTTACACTAAAATGTATAAATTTAAAATGAAGTGTTGCCACCTAAATTTCATACTTTAGTTAATTTAAAAAAATCTAATTGTCATGCGGAAAAACTGTTTTCACCCATAGACTCAGAAAAATCACCCATTTCATTTGCATACTTGCCAATCTTTCAATTTTAATTTAAAAAACAGTTGATTTTATAAATTGACATTAACAGTAGACTGAATTTATACATAAATATATAGTTGACAAAAAGAAAAATATATCAATATTTACAAAAGATTTTCTATAAATAGTAATATTCTTTAAATAAATCATCTATCTTTCAAATGAAAACAAATAAAATATTATGATTATGTATATTAAAAATAAGAAAAAGAAAATGTTGTTCATTAGCAACATTTTTAAGCATATTTGCTTTTTTTTTTTTTTACATTTGTAATACATTTTGCTTTATTACAATTAAATTGTTGTTCAAAGCAATTTTAAATTAAATTTTAATTGCATTTAGAAATTAAAATGTTCTCCAGATTTTTATCAGATAATGAGGATCAAAAT